>OZ038483.1:40890072-40892572 GCA_964036315.1 Acanthosepion esculentum | reverse complement strand
CGACGTTTATATATTGATATATATATATATACAGGTGTATATATATATATCGACGTTTATATATTGATATATATATACAGGTATATATATATATCGACGTTTATATATTGATATATATATACAGGTATATATATATATCGACGTTTATAGATTGATATATATATACATGTATATATATATATCGACGTTTATAGATTGATATATATATACATGTATATATATATATATCGACGTTCATATATTGATATATATATACATGTATATATATATATCGACGTTTATAGATTGATATATATATACATGTATATATATATATCGACGTTTATAGATTGATATATATATACATGTATATATATATATCGACGTTTATATATTGATATATATATATACATGTATATATATATATCGACGTTTATATATTGATATATATATATACATGTATATATATATATCGACGTTTATATATTGATATATATATACATGTATATATATATATCGACGTTTATATATTGATATATATATACATGTATATATATATATCGACGTTTATATATTGATATATATATACATGTATATATATATATATCGACGTTTATATATTGATATATATACACATGTATATATATATATATCGACGTTTATATATTGATATATATACACATGTATATATATATATATATATCGACGTTTATATATTGATATATATATACATGTATATATATATATATCGACGTTTATATATTGATATATATATACATGTATATATATATATATCGACGTTTATATATTGATATATATATACATGTATATATATATATATCGACGTTTATATATTGATATATATATACATGTATATATATATATCGACGTTTATATATTGATATATATATATACATGTATATATATATATCAACGTTTATATATTGATATATATATATACATGTATATATATATATCGACGTTTATATATTGATATATATATATACATGTATATATATATATCGACGTTTATATATTGATATATATATATACATGTATATATATATATCGACGTTTATATATTGATATATATATATACATGTATATATATATATCGACGTTTATATATTGATATATATATATACATGTATATATATATATCGACGTTTATATATTGATATATATATATACATGTATATATATATCGACGTTTATATATTGATATATATATATACATGTATATATATATCGACGTTTATATATTGATATATATATACATGTATATATATATCGACGTTTATATATTGATATATATATATATATATATACGTATATATATATATATATATATATATATATCGACGTTTATATATTGATATATATATATATATATACGTATATATATATCGACGTTTATATATTGATATATATATGGCTATATTTCGACATGTATATATTGATATATACATGGCTATATATCGACATGTATATATACATATATACATACTTATATTCGACATGTTTGTATATAGAGATATATACATGTATATATATATCGGCAAGTATGTATATACTGATATATATATATATATATATATATATACACATGTATATATATATATATCAACATTTATATATTGATATATATATATATATACATGTATATATATATATATATATCAACATTTATATATTGATATATATATATATACATGTATATATATATATATATCAACATTTATATATTGATATATATATATATACATGTATATATATATATATATCAACATTTATATATTGATATATATATATATACATGTATATATATATATATATATCAACATTTATATATTGATATATATATATATATACATGTATATATATATATATATCAACATTTATATATTGATATATATATATATATACATGTATATATATATATATATATATCAACATTTATATATTGATATATATATATATATACATGTATATATATATATATATATATCAACATTTATATATTGATTTATATATATACATGTATATATATATATATATATATCAACATTTATATATTGATTTATATATATATACATGTATATATATATATATATATCAACATTTATATATTGATATATATATATATATACATGTATATATATATATATATATATCAACATTTATATATATATATATATACATGTATATATATATATATATATATCAACATTTATATATATATATATATACATGTATATATATATATATATCGACATTTATATATTGTTATATATATATACATGTATATATATATATATATCGACATTTATATATTGTTATATATATATACATGTATATATATATATATATCGACATTTATATATTGTTATATATATATATACATGTATATATATATATATATCGACATTTATATATTGTTATATATATATATACATGTATATATATATATATATATCGACATTTATATATTGTTATATATATATATACATGTATATATATA
>OZ038483.1:40882572-40885072 GCA_964036315.1 Acanthosepion esculentum | reverse complement strand
CTTTTTCATTTAACACTCTTCCATTTTCCTCTACTCGTGAGAATGGGAGATTTGGAGGGGCCTCACCAGTAGAATATCCTAGGTCTCTCTTCCTCTAAATCCGGCCCTGTGGATACCTATCTAAAATAGCTGACTTGCCGATTATGTCATAAAAGCAACCAACTATAAAAGCTCAATTTGAGCCATATGATTTTCGTTCTTTTTCTCCAAACACTCGATTAGCCGTCTCTTTAATGTTTGCATGCTCTTTTGTACCAAATGGAAATGCCATTCAAAATCGACATGTCTGTAAGAATTTTTCAACATATGAAATAAGTGTGCTGGTTCAAATAAAAGTTCTGCCGGAAATCTTTATGTAAGTTTAAGAGACGTGGAACAGAATAATTGTGTCTCGGAGAAAATTGATATAAATGAAAAACGTACCGACTAAAGTCCTAAAGATTTTGAATTTTTTTATAGCTTTAGTTATTAAGAAATACATGGTGTCCCAAAGTTCTTGAGCACATTTTGACATTGAATATCTCGAAATCTATTAAGGATATAAAAACGCGCCTGACATATTCTGAAAGAATTTATTCTCAAGTTTTACATGGAATGTTCAAAGATGTTCAATGTGAGCACCGTTGGTCACACGGCACACATCAAATCCGTCAACTTCCAACTTCGCTTGCATTGCAATGCAAAGTCACTCTTGGGTTAACTGTAGCTTGTAAGGTGTCACGTACAGTCATCGTTTTAAGACACGCCAGTTGTAGGAAGCTCAAGTTCCTTACTGGCTCTTCTGATCGATTTACTGGGGCTCCGTTCGAAGGCAGTTTGAACTCGCTCAACCGTATCATTTGAAGTTGAGGGGCGACCCGTTCTCTTAGTTGGGCACAAACACCCATCTTTCATTATGGACTTCCTTTCTGGTGAGGACTTGAAATGTGCCCTAGACTTCTGGAACACCCTGTATATTGTTCATATTTTTAGTCATCAAAGAGTTCATATTTTTTGCTTTAGGTATGAAGGATTTTATCAGTATCTGTCTATATTTCTGAGATGAGGTATTATGTACACTATTTACATTATTTGGAATATTGTCCTCATCTTTGTCGCCATATTTATTACAACGTTTCGGCCGTTGTAGGCTCCGGCATTCATCAGGTGGTTGGAATGTCAAATTAAACTCTTTATTTCGCTCACTGGGGTAGACTGTTCTAGTTCCACGTGCCATGTCTAATGGATGTGAGTTATCAGTTATCTCCTGTTAATTTCCCTCTGAAAGTTCTCCACTGCCTTAAGCGGGTATTGAACTCACACTCTTTGAGTCCTGTCACTCGATCTAACTAACGCCTTTATCCACTGTGTCATGTGTCCTTGAGTATTTTATATTTTTAGAAACAGGGCGATCTGTGATTTTATAAGTCCTTCGATGGCACTAGCTACCTCTGCCCCAGAACCCGGACATAGACAAAAGTTAGAAGGTAAAAATTGTACTCTCATGTAATTTTTACTGTAATGTTTAATCAGTATAAGGCCAAAGAGTACGGAGTATAATTTATAGGGATATGTGGGGAAGATAACTGTTAACCCTAGACTTAACCTGTTCAAGATTGTAGTGACCAGGGAAGTATCCTCTCGGGAGTCGGTTCCATAAAGCAGCACTTCAACGTGTTATTTTATTTCCAAATGATACAACATCTATTGATGTTTTCTTCCGGTTTGTTAGCTGTTTTTGCATCCGCCTTTGTCACCGATCCGGAAAAGAGGCGGGAAACGGTTCTGCATAATAGTGCATGAACAACGTCATGGGTGAATGGCGGAGGTTGTTTGCCAGTAGATGATGGTGGGTGTAAATCGTAAACCGAGTCGAAAGAGGACAACCTATGAGGACAGAGGGAGATGGGCGGTGGAAATGTGGTAAGATGAGGGGGATGCAGGAAACAGCTGCGTGTGCAGTAATCGTCTGGACGACACACAGCTGCCTGTGTGGTTTATGCTGATAGACCAGTAATGTTTTGCAGACGGTATAAAAACGCAGAAGTTACAGCAAGCAGTGGCAGCTACGGTTGTCTTACTTGTCGCGGAGGGAGATATTTGCAGCTCCCTTCATGGTGGCACCGGTACTGGCGGTTCTGATTGGCTAATACCCATCCATCCATCTATTTATCAATCTATCGATCCGTGCCGGACTTACTGGTCAGCAGTGGTCGTTCCAGCAGAAGCTTTTAAGTGACGTCTGATCAGGTAAAAATGCCATATACTTGACTTTTAGTTGCGGCTAACTGTCCCAGCTGACATTCGGAGCAATGATATGGTGCGTGCGTCCGTTTTATGGAATCAAAGAAATCTGTACAGATTTGGGAAAACAAGCCCATTGCTTTGCGTCTGTGTATCTCTCTTTCTGCTTTCTGACCAAATGGCTGGCAATTTCGAAGGAATTACTTTGACAAGTGAATTTACCGCCTTTTATCTCCGGAGTTAAAAAAATGTCGTCGTTGCTCACACTGAGCTAAAC
>OZ038483.1:40825749-40870749 GCA_964036315.1 Acanthosepion esculentum | reverse complement strand
AATACAGAGACCTGGTGAACTACGTGTCACAAGGTCCCAAAACAACCCACCGCAGGTTTTGAATTCAGAGTTGTCCTTCTCCTAGACTAATTGACATCCAAGGCTATAGAACCCAGCCTGTCCTACTATTCGCCCATAGCTGGAGGGAGAAGAAGAGGATTCATACCATTCCCAAGGGTATTAGCACGTAAGTGAATGTAATTGATTCGACTGGAATTTTATTATATATATATATATACACTATGGTTGATTAATGTTATGACATGTCAACACTTGCTAGGTTCTTTAGAACAGACAACATTAAACTTTTTAGTGAGTTTCTCTTATTGTCAGTTTGATGAAAACTTTTAAAGGAACTTGCCGAAATATTGTGTAATGTTTCGAGTATTGTTAATCAGTGTTTAAACGGGGAGAAGGGAGAAGTCAAGATATTGAGGATTTATAAACGTGGCTTCACATGCTATGGTCGCTTTTAGTGTCACCTGACTAAAATGACCGCATGGTTCAAAGACATTCAACAAATGCCCGCCATGACTAAAACAATTTTATTGCTGTTGGCTTGGCGTCGTTTTAAGGTAAATAATCCTCAACTTTCTTAATCGTTATTTAGCTGAGTACTGTTGTATTCTTGGCGCCATGGACTTGTATAAAATATTTAAATGCGGAACCTGAGTCGGATAAACGGCAGGTTAATCTTTACGAGATAAATTCGTTGATATAACAAATATATGTTGATTTTTAAAAAATTATCAACAATATTCACATACAGTATTCCAAGGTAAAAAAAACAAGATTGATCTGTTACCTCTCCAAGCAAAGTGTCATATTTAAAAATCGAATACAATTCCACGGTTCTACTTCCAATTACCATTAGATAATGGTCGACAATACAACAATAATATGGCATGCAGCTGCAAAACATCAATGAAACATTTTGGCGAATCTTCACATAAAAAGACGGCAACGCACCATGTAATATATATATATATATATATATATATATATATATCATTAACAAATCGGAGACTTCAGAAAGCCATGGTAATATTTTATTTCGCGAGACGATAAAATTCGATTGCGTTTCATCAGACCTTACGGGGTTTTTTTTTAAACCGCAAGGTGTGACGAAGCGAAATCGAATTTTATGTGATACAAATATAATTTTAATGTATGCTATCTTTATGAGTAATAGTGCTGAATTTCAACGTTACGTTAAAGCGTATGTAAATATAAAAGTTGCACACAGAAGTCAATACCAAGCGGCAACAGTCTTTCATGCTTGAAAGCAATTTTTAGGACATGGCCTGAAAATTCCGTTCAGTCATGAAGAAGACTGTTACCGCTTGTTGTTTACGTCAATAAATGTTTATATATATATATATATATATATATAATATATATATATATATATATATAATATATATATATATGTGTGTGTGTGTGGTAATCCGTATTGATAATTCTGGCGGGGATATAATCAAGAGAGCTTAATATAAAAACAGATATACTTGTAATATTTTTCATCCATTTATTTGTATGAAAATGTTGATCTGAGGAATTAGAATCGAATTACGATTCTAAGGAAATAAATTATAATCACCTTGAACCCTTAAAGTTTTCTGTTTCTTATATATATGTGTGTGTGTGTTTATTGTGTGAGAAAGAGAATCACTGTGTGTGTATACATATATATATATATAATATATATAGTCTGTGGGTGTTTGTGATATATATATACATATAGTGTGTGTGCGAAAAATAGAATGTACTTATATAGTGTGTGAGAGAATATATATATATATATATATATATATAATGTGTGCGTGTGTGTACACACTACATGATCACTGTTAGTTTCACGGGAGCAAGATCGCTTCACCAAGCACTATATGGAAAATTTAGCTACATAAAAAAATATTTATTTTATATGCAGTTGTATATCGTTGAAGTATTCTACTGAATAAAACCTCCTCATAAATACATGAAAATAGGAAATAGAATGTCCACATGAGTGTCGCCATGCCATGTCACTTCCAATGTCCACCCTGTGTATATCTATAAACTCTCTGTCTGATACTGAGCACTCTTCCTCATAAATATAGAAAATGTTCAACTTATATCATCTGATCCTCTTCACGCAAACACATTTGACCACATCTTTCCAGCAATTTCTCTCATCCAGTGCTTTTCCCAGCACCTAACCTTCCGATTCTACCGTCTTAAATGACTGGTGACTGGTCTATACCTTTTGATCTTCTCTCATAATTTGCAATCTGATGCACTACTTATTGTTTACTTTTCCAGCAATGGCATCCTAACTGCACCCTCATTTAACAGACTGTTTCCAGACGATTTGGTAAGTTCCCATATCTTTCTTCATTAGACAGATATTGTTTCCAGCTGATATTAAGTGGCCGGGTGTGCGTACCATCTAGACTGTTTGCCAGTGAACGGCTTAATGCACGACTGTTTAAATCATATAAGAAAATTAATGCACTTGTCATATAGTCTCACTTTAATGGGTTTTTTTAAAAAATGTCTCTATATGTTATTCTCTCTGTCCCTCTCTCTCTCTCTCTATCTATCTATCTATATATATATATATATAGTTTTAAGGTGTGCTAAATTTATGAGATAAAGTGCTCAATATCAGAGATAGAGCGTATGTAAATATAAATATAACAGTGAACATTGAATGAACACTTAGGCTGTTTCCTGCTAGACGCAATCGTCAGGCCACAATATATATATATATATATATATATATATATATATATATATATATATATAATATAGCATAATGAGAGGTCATGTATACTTTCTTGATATGTATATAATATCTGGATAAAATAAATGAAACAAAATTGGGTGTTTTTTATGAAAGTATTTATTTCTGTGTTTTTGTATATATTTATTTATTTAATATTTCAGACCACCTAGGTTTTTTGATTTCTGAGTATAGACCTAGGTGGTCTGAAATATTGAATAAATAAATATATACAAAAACACAGGAATAAATACTTTCATAAAAAAACACCCAATTTTGTTTCATTTATTTTATCCAGATATTATATATATATATATATATATATATATATATATATATATATATATATATATATATATATATATATATTAAAGAGAGAAGAAGTCGCCAACATTTTTTGTTATAATGCGGATTTTTTATATACTTTATTCTGTATATATTTTTGCTGCACGTGTTTCGGGTTTTGTGACCTTCATCAGGTGTAGAATGGTTATTTCCACATATTATTTAAAGGAATTAATTTTTATCTTTCCTATGTTAAATCTTTTAACCATTGTCTTTTGTGCTTAGTAGTAGGCATCTGAATCCATCTTGGACTGGTCGAAAAACGTTCCTTTGCTTGATGGGTAATAAAACAATTAAATTTGGTCAGAGAAATAAAAGAAAGGAAAAGGAGGATGTTATTGTTCTTATCCTTTTATGTCCCTGTGTATCTCTTCAGACCTTCCTCCATTCTTGAGTATTGTGTGTGTGCGTGTTATTTGCCAGTATGTGTGTCTATATATATTCTTTCTCCATACATACACCCTTGAGCAAATTAATTGAATCAACAGATTTAGTTTCCTTTCTTTCATCATACGGTCAATTTTAGACCCACTGCAGTGACAGGGTGTAATAGATTTTTTTCCCATCAGATTATGTCATTTGCAATGGTTTACAGTAATATGAATTTATTTTCGGGATGAATGATTAAATTTGTTTTTGCCTTGAAAAATATTGCTTCATCCGTGATTGCATCAGATTTTTATCACGTCCAGACCATATTGTCTCGACTGTCGATTAGTTGTCCTATGCCATTTTCTGCGATGGATGTTACTCGAAGGAAGCGTACGAAAATTGTAACGCTGCATGAACACTCTGGCAAATCTTACCAGTGAGCAGATCAAAGTACTACTGACTAGCCCTGAAACTCTCCTGATTTAAATCCAGTCGAGAATCTTTGGTCAATGTGCAAGGAATGACTACGTGGAACAGACATACGAAACACTAACATGTGCACTAGGTCATGTTTCATTGGCAAAATACAAAATAATAATAATAATAATAATAACGGAATTATTCGTTTTGTTTCAATTAATTTGCACAAAGGTGTATATATTGTATTATTACAAGGAAATAGTATATACACTTAGTACAGTGTGTAGGGTTCGTGTAAGTGTGGTCTGTCTAATGTGTTCTCCATTCATATTATATATTATATTATTATAAAGAAATCTATACAGTAACTGCATGCGTTTTGTATGGTGTATTTTGGATTGTAAGAATAAATCTTTTTTTTTTCGAATGGATATTGCTTTTACAATTTTTTTCTTTAGAATAAGTGATTTCTTTTTCATGATGCAAATTCTTAATATTTAAACCATAGCTGGGGGAAGAGATGGATCCATACCTTTCCCAAGGGTGTTTCCGGACTGCACTTTTTTCCCTCTCTTACTCTCATACAACGGTATACAGTAATCCCCTCACTTGAGTGGCATTTTGGCCTCGTGTTAGTATAACAAACAAACAAACAGTAAAAAAGAAAAGGTTAATGTCACCAACTCGACTGGAATTCGAACCGCTATCCATTAAACAATAATTTAAACAAAGTCATTTTTTTTATTAGAAGACAACATTCTGCGCATTTAACATCGAGTTGAGGCTGTTTCCAGCACAAGGGGCAGAGAACTCATTCAATTAACTGATCCGTGCTTGCAACCCAGACATATTTAAAGCATTATCCTAAGACTTATCGCGGCAATTTGATAGCGTAATTTTGTTCTTATTCAAGAAATCCACAACAGTGTCTACTTGATTCTTTGTCTCAGGAAAAAAAAAAACATGGATGTTGCAGTTGAGGAAATAGTACGCAACTTCACAGCCTCGAATGTATCGAACTTGAAATGCCAATTGATCAGTGTCCGAGATGTCTGCAGTGGGACAAGATGTCAATTTTGAACAGGTTCTTCTTTTCTGTATTTTTTTCCGCTTTAAGTTTCACTTCATTTCTGCTCAAATGGAAACATATTTTAAAATGTCTTTCTGTATCTATCCGTTTAATCCTGTCATCACCACAACGACTGAAGAAAATTGCATCAGAATGTGTTAGAGTTACTCGCATGATTGTAATAGTTACGCTTTGTGCAGACTCAGACAGAGAAAGTTACGCATCCGGGTCACACTCCTCCCCGATCATTTTAAGTAGAGGTTTAACCCTTGTTTCCTATTTAGGATTGGGGTTCCGGTTCCTTCTGAAGTTTACTTCAGCTCTATATTCCTAACGCCTGTCCTTTCCTACGCTAATATAACTTCATATAGTAACCCTCTATCTTGAGTGGCTCTTCGGCCTTGAGTTAGGTGATATATCAGTAAAAAAAATATACATAGTAAGAGAGTATAGTATAGTGTAGTACATTATTTAGTCATGAAGAGCCGACAGAGATTAAATGATGTTGTCTAGTTAACTATTATCTATGCGCACTCAGGTTTTGAATAATAAAAACAAACGTGGATTTGATTTTTAGTAAATCTTAAGCGGTAATAAATTGAATATGCGTTCTGAGAAGTGGGGCAGGATTTGTCTAGAATTTAGTTTATTTAACTGAAGGGAGGCACGGTGAAGTAATGGGTAGCGGCTAGGATTGAGGAATCGGAGAGCCGAGTTCGAATTCCAGTCGAATACATTACATTCACTTACGTGCTAAATACCCTCTTCTCCCACCAGCTATGGGTAAATAGCAGGACAGACCGGGTTCTATAGCCTTGGATGGCAACTGGTCTAAAATGGCAGAAAGAAATGGCAACCTAAGAAATGGTACGTAAACATACCGCAAATCCTTTTTAAGAAAGTTAAATTAGTTTTCTTCAGTTTTTTTTTCACCACAAATAAATTTGAACCTTCTTCTTCAGGAAGTTGACGATGAGGGCTCTCCACAATTTCCTGTTCTTTATCGCTCTTAATAATTTTATCTTTTTTTTATATCTCCTAAACACTATTCCCCAATCCATTTACTCAAGGACATTAAGTGTGTTATGCGTTGTTTTCCTCTGTCCCTCTTGCCTTCAATCTGTCCTTTGAGTATCAGATTTCCCAAACACACTTTCCTCATTGTGTGCCCTAAAAAATTCAGTTGTCTTTTCCTGATGTTAAGTATAAGTATTGTTTTTGTTTCCATTTTCAATCAAACTCTGTGCATGATATCCTCAGCATCCTTCTGTAGAACCACATTTCTGTTAATTCAACTCTCTTCTTTATCTTTTAGGAGATTGTCCAGCATTCACTGCCATACAGAAAAACCGATATCACATAACTATTGAGTACACTAACATATTTTATTTTGAATATTTTGTACTTTATTTTCGTTATTGGACTCATCCCCTCTCTGCTCATTTCATGTCATATATTTTTATATATTTGTTATATAGGAATAAAGTGTCGCTACCGACACTTGTGTTTAAATATAGATCGCCAGTGAACAAACAAGGGCGATCCCATTATTGAATTAAGTAGACCACGTGACCATAGGAGAAACGCATATATGTAGAAAGTAGCTGACGACTAACGATCTTTATTTCTAGTCTATTCTCTATACTATAAAGACCGCTAATCTCTACTCACTATAGTATTTCTCTATTCAGATCACTATACGGTGATTAATTTTCGAGCGAGTATTATCGGGCAAGTAATATTAGTGTGAGTGATATTCGAAGGCGTCTGACACCAGTATTGTTCAACGGCGTTACTATAGTTGTAACTGCCTTATAAAGTCTCTACTTCAATGAGCATTACGAAAATGACAACGAGTATTCGTTAACATCACGAAAGTGTCAACGAGTGTTCGTTGACATCACAAAAATATTGTAAAAAAATGAAAATTTAAAAAAAAAGAGAGAAGACGATTTGTACATATGAAGTTATGATGTCATGCAGGTTTTTAGTAGGATCTCTGTGAATATGCGGTATTGTGGTATATGTTGGATTGAATGGTGAGGAATGATTTCTTATGGTAATTGGTCAATTGTTAGAATGTCGTTAATCAGATTAGTTAGGCGTAGGATAGTCAGTGACGTCCAGCCTTTCTCCACAATTTAATGTAAGCCATCAACTAAATAAACATTACTCTTTTCTTTGTTTCTAACGAAGTTTCCCTGTTTCTTAATGCTCTGCTTATCTTTTAAAAGGCATCATTCGCTATCCCAATGCGCCTTCGTATTTCAGTATTGCACTTTCTGTTCTCCTTCCCAGATATTTAGATTCTTGTACTTGTTTGATTTTGGTATCTCTGACTTTTAATTTGCATTTTGGCCTCATCCTTTTGCTAATTACCATAGATGCCTGTTTCTAATGTTCTTCATTTATTCTTCATTTCTTCATGTATCGTCGTGCTTTGTTGCATGTACCTATGGACTGATTACGAAAAGGCATTAATAATGTCGCAATTTCACTCGAGACAAACTTTCCAGATATTCTTTTGTGAGCCATATTATTTCACTAGAATAACGAAGAAAGACGACACGTTACACGGTTTACGGTTTGTTTTGTTTTTGTCTTGTTTTACGGCATATCAACCTCGATGTATCATTTAATGCCGACAACTTTTTTCCTGGTAATATTTTTGTTTTGTCAAAAATCTATTTCTGGTAATAATTTTTTTACAAAGTATTTCTGGTATTAAAACCTATTTTTACACTTTCAAAATGCTTTTTGCCTCAGTTTCGGGGTTAACTATTTGCCCATAGCTGTGACCCTAACAGGTCCTACCACCCCGGGTCAGGGTGGACCTGGGAACACCAGCAATTAAGATGTGGTTCCACGCTCCCCAAAGCCTCCTGATCAGAGGACTTGCTGTTGGACGTAGTTTATTGTCTTACCCAGGACGCGGAGGTAGTTTATCGTCATACCCAGGACACGGATGTAGTTTATCGTCATACCCAGGACGGGACTAAAATAGGATTTCCATGTGTTATGATTTGAATTCATTTTTAAATTTATGCTTTATCTTACGCTGTCTTTTCTAAAAATATTTTCATGGTGGTTGTTCTGATGAGCTTTTTCCTTTAGTGCGTCAACTGCATCAATTTAAGCGTGCTACTAAATTGGCAAACTAGGTTTTACTTTTGAACTAGTGAGATGCAGCCTTTTTTATTCTGAGAGTTTCATTATTCAGACTTCTTACTTATAGAACTCATTTCCGATTTCTTCGTTCTCTGCCAACTGCGCTCTTCAAATATTTAAATACAACGTGAATCACCATCTGTTTTCATGGACACCGTTCCTTTATTCTCCTTTTCTCACTCCTCCTCACTAAAGAGTTCTCATTCTCTTTCACTCCCTTCAAACTCCCCCACCTGAGGTCTAGTGGCACTATCGCCTTGCTTGGGGTGAACTGATTAAAAAAAATCATAATTATAATTTGAATAACGTTTTAAAATCTGTATTAAATCAAATCAGTAACCTGTTCTGAATGGCCTCTTGTTTAAAACTTTATTTTTATATAAAGTTGCAATGAAAATAAATCAGTGGGGTAGGTAATAGAATAAGAACAAGGTGGGGGATGACATTTAAAAAAAATAGAAGCAAGCTGTGGGTACGATCATTTCAGGGCAGAAACGCATTCAACCAATTCATTTGACAGTCTTCATTCAATAATTTACTTGTAAGGATGTAGAGACAGGAACCTATTTACATTATTTACATAAGAAGTAATTTTATTCTAAGCAGTCATTGCATTATTCTTACAAAGATCGAAGATTCTGATATAAGTATATTATTCCTAATATTTGGTAGCGGATATTTTTGTTTGTGATCTCTGGTAACTTCGAATGATGTCGAAAGTAAACCTTACATAACGGCCCCTTCACAATCAATGACAATGGATTTGTGGTTCCAACTGCCAAAATGTAACATATGAATAGATTCTAGCGAGATTAATGACTCCATACACCTGGTGGTTCGGGTGCTACAATCCCGCATGAAAATCTTTGAATTTAACCAATCACAGCAGAATTTTGAGGCCATATGAAATGAATATTAGAGCATATTCTAAGGCTAACAGTAATTACTTAAACCCATTGGCTTATAATTCTAACGCTAAAATGGCCTTATTTTAATAACGAATACATAAGAAAAAAACATCGATTTTGTTGAATAATTCATTCATTAAAAATGTCGCTTCAGGAGTCCCTCTGGGATTAGGAACATTGAAGCTTAAGCTTCATTTGTTTCATAGTAGATCAACCACTGCGTAACTTATGCCACAACTTAAATTTATTGAACTGAAACCTGTAACAGGTAACAAAGCAAAAGGAAGTTTATAGTAGACAAAATACATTAAACAGTATTTCATAAGACTTGAAAAACACAAATGTTTCTTTCTTATCTGTCTATATTTCTGAGATGAGGTATTGTAATTATTTACATTGTTCGGACTGTTGTTCTCATATTAATTACTATAATCACGACGTTTCAGCCGTTGTACGCTCCGGCCTTCTTCAGGGGATTGTAATTTCGAACTGAAGCCTTTATTTCGTCCACTGGAGTAGATTGTAGATTGAAGGAGGTCGGAGCGTAAAACGGCCGAAACGTCGTGAATATGGCAGAAAAGATGAGGACAACAGTCCGAACAATGTAAATAACTAGTTTTTCTTTTCTTTGGGGAAATGGATTTTTTAAAATTTAATGAATGATGATTGACTCAAAAATATTTCCAATTTTCTTCCAAAAGAACTTGAATTCATTTATTTCTTGACAAGGTCGAAATCTGGATCGTTTTATTTTTGTTCACTAATTTTAAACAAACTGATAATCAGGATAATTCAGAATGAGTAAATATATCTAAGTAAATATATATCTAAATAAATAAAATTAAACAGGGATGTACAGGTTTTAATTTTAAGACGAGAAAAATTAGAATGATGTCTTTGTAGAAAAAATCGTTAAAAATTGTATAAATTAAAAAAATACCACTTCTAAATAGAAAAGAACTTACTCTGGAATACTGAAATGAAGTCTTCTGGCAAAGCTTTGATTGAAACTTTAAAATAACATGTGAATAGAGCTAGAAAAATCGAAATGTGAGTGCCCCATAGATGAAACGCTCTGAAAGAATGAAAATTATGATTCCGGATATAGTGGTTTAGTGAGTGAAGCTCCCAAGTAAAAGATTATCTTCTTTGAAAGGGAAACCACTATTAAAAGAAAGTAATTCCTCCTACTTTGATCTTCTTAAATATACACTTAGAGCAATAAAATCTAAGAAATCTTGAAAGACCTTGTTAAATTTTATTTCTGTAAAAACCATTAGCAATCGAGTGCTGTGTTGTTTGGAGACCAGATCGAGAGATTAAAAGTCCAAAATGGTAAAATCAAATAAACACGTTTTATTGATTAGAAAAGGTAGCGGACAATAAGTATATTCGCAGGTGTTAGGGGCCAAGAAATCTGGGGGAGTAATAAGCCTCAATAAAAGGGTTTTGAATTTCAGGTTTTTCCAGAGGTGTACTCATTAACCATTCTGCCAAGAAATTTCTCATGACCAATACGAGAGCCTGATTCTTCTAGAATCGTGAATATCCTGTTAGCTTCCTTGTGTGCATATGCCTGAAGACGGCATCTTTTTGTTCTAAGTGCCGTTCCCCTTCATGTTGCTGGTAATGTCTCTCCACTATTCCCTATCCTTTGTAGCTCTTACTAAATTTTGTTTTTTGGTATCTCGCATAAACTCTTTTCTGTCAACTATTTACACAAGATCGTTAGGTAAGCCATCCGCCGTTTTCCTCTGTCCCTCTTTTCCAAGCCCTCTTTCCTCATTATGTGCCTCTAGAAATTTCAACTGTATCTATCTAATGTTAAGTATAAGCGTTTTTTGCTTCCATTTTTTTTCTAAAGCTTCGTCGTTGCGCACGTGTTCAATATTTGGAATTGTGGGGTTACCCCCACTTACTTTCCTAAAAAAAAGTTGCTAGAGGACGCTCCTTAAGACTATAAACAGGGAATGACATTCTCTGTCATCCTCTTTTGTCTATTTTATCTAGGGACGATAAGATGTAGGTTGCCACGTGGAAAAATACGGACCACACCTGGGTACGCATGCGCACACGCCAGCACCTTTCTCTTCACTTTCCCCTACTTTTCTCTAGGATTTCTACAAACGTTTTATACACATAAACAATTCACTAGTTTAAATGTTTTCTTTCATATTCATTGTTTTGTAACACGCAACAATTTCATAATGTTTTGTTAATGCCTACTTATCGCTTGTTTTTATATATATCTCTTGTGTTTTGTTGTTATTTAGAAATTTTTTTACCTGGACTCACATTCCGAGTTCGCCATTTTTGTTGTGGCATAAATATACCAGGGGGCCACACATTTCCCAACCCTAAAGGCGATCAGTATACGCCCGCAACAGTATTCTCAGCATCCTCCTTTAGACCAAAAATGTCTGTTACTTCATATCACTTCTTCATCTGTGAGAAGATTGTCCTGCATCCCCTGCCATGTAAGAAGATTGCTATACGTTCAATACTTCTTTCTTTGTTTCTAACAAATTTTTCATACTAATTTGCTTAGCTTTTGGAAGGCATCTTTCGCTATCTCAATGCGCCTTCGGATTTTGGTGTCGCATTTTCCGTCCTCTGTTAAGACATTTCCCGGATATTTTTTTAAAATACCAATAAGTTTTACTTTGTTGTACTTACCTGATTTTGGTATCGACAGTTTTTAATTTATATGTTGAATTGTTTCTTTTGCTGACAACCATGTATTCTTTACCATACTGCGTGTATAATATATATATATATATATATATATATATATATATATATATATATATATATATATATATATACTCATTTAAATCGATAAGTGGACAAAATCTTCCCTGAAGTTGACCAGTCTGATTCGATTAAAAAAAAAGTAGTCATTACAAAAGCTGTAGACCTATACTAAGAACGTTTATCTTAAAAAGTTTTTACGTGCTGTTTTACTTTTGATTTTTGCTGTTTGTTTCCTTTTTCGGTGAAAACGTTTTGCAATTATTTCTATATCAGAATTAGTGATGGACACACACACACACACACACACATATATATATATATTTATTTAGTTTACGAAAAACTAGGTAATCCGTATGGGAAGACCCAATGAGGATAGAATCCAGAGAGCTCAATGTAAATCAGAGCTAATAATTTAAATAAAAACAGATTGCTTTAAGGTTCCATATAATAAATTATTTCACCACGAAAATTTAAATTTGAAACAATAGAAATGTTACATCTAACTCAACGCTGTCTCTCTACCCCCCTACACTGCCCCCACTTCGTGAGTTTCCTTATTATTGCCCGTCATAAATGTGTAAATTTATTTTCATTTTTTCATTTCAACATTTGGAAATAAATCTGATGATCCACTGTCCTTTGAAAGGGCTGTGGTGAAATGATTTATTATATGGAACCTTAAAGTAATCTGTTTTTATTTAAATTATATATATATATATATATATATATATATATATATATATATATATATATATATATATATATATATATTTCAGTAGCAATCGCTAAATTATACTCGTTTTCATTGAATATTTGGACAATAAAATATTTTTAACTAGTTTTTCTCGTATATTGACAGTTTCTTTTCGTAAGGCCTAAGAGTGAAAATTTGGCATATTTGTAGGGAAAGTGCTCGTTACGTTCACTTTTATATTTACATACGCTCTATCTCTTGATATTGAGCACTTTATCCCATAAATATAGCACACCTTAAAACTATATTTCTTCATATATACATATATATATATATATTTCACTTACATTATTTAATATATATATGTGTGTGTGTGTGTGTGTATTATATATACATATATATATGCGTGTGTGTGTAATTGATAAAAGTAATCATCGCTGTTTGAGTTTGCTATTGATATTTGCTTTGATCCTGACCCTAAGGTGCAAATACATTTGCCCCAGCGAAATTCTTTTAATCGTTTTAATTGCACTGATCATTCGTAAGCCTGATTAAGGCTTTACTTTCTTGCTTGGGATATTTCTCGTTCTCGGATCTTTGGAAACAGCGTTATTAATTATTGCTAAATAGACTTCGTGCTTTGCCATTTCGTCTTTCTTCTGGCATCATAGCGTATAAAGTCACTAATTAGTAGACATTAATAAGACAATTATCCCAAGACAAAGTCTGTGCCTACTTAACATTTTAATGCAATTTATTATTCAATCGTTAAGATGCAGCTACAATCGCGGTTTATCGAAATCTTGTTTGCTCCGATTTTGTTAAGAATCTTCACAGTAATAATAAAATGATAGACTAAAAAATTAAATAAAAATGAAAAAAGAAACATATCCTCAAAGCATTAAAGAGAAGGAAAGGGGGCCAGAAATAAAGACACAAAGAGAGGAATTGAGTTAAAGAAATATATTAACAGAATCAGTAATACAAAACATATACAAACGAACAAGAATGTTCGGTCCGACTGTCAGAGTTGACTGCTGGAAACTACACTCTACAAAAGGCAGTACCTGCTCTAATTTATAGCTGGGAGAGTCCATGCGTGCGTGGGTAAATTGCCATGACATAAAGCATAGAAATAAATTTATATAATAAAAAATAAAATTCAAGATAACCAACTAGAAAGTGCAAAGACCAGACAGAATCCACTTATTATCGACTACTATAATCTCTATCAGAGAGAACGGTGTAGCAGAACGTTAGCTGGATCCATTACTGTTCGCAGTCATTTCAAGAGTGTTCTGGAAAATCTCAAATTCCCAATCAAGTCAGACCGTCAGTGCCCATTATTATAAATGACTCTGAGCTCTTGTTATGCAATTATTTTCCCTCTAATTCCACATTAGTCGACATCCCATACTTGACTCACTCCTCCAAAGGAGAAACGTTCCTAAAGTCTGTGGAAGGTGTCAGCTTTCTGCTTTTCATGACGAATTTCGGAGCAACTCTCTTCCTCGTCTCGGTATCGACACACCAGTTTCCTGTACATCGTCAGCAACACTTTGAGAAATGTTACTGATCACCTCAACAGAAGCAATTTCATTAGCGACTAAATGTATAGATTTCCCTTTTCTAGGTCCACTGCTGATCGCCTATCATTTCAGAGAATCGGTGAGGAACTCGATAGTAAAGACATCACGAGAGAAATCGCCTTAAATATCTTAATGTCCTTTGACATTGTGTCACATCGGGTTTTGCTACACAAACTCTCAAGTTATGGCATCTCTGGAAGAGTCTTCGCAGTTATCAAGTCCTTTTCAGACAGGTCCGTGAAGGATCTGCCTGAAAACATTCCCAGTTAAATTCTCCAAGCGTTATTTCCTCATGCGTCCCAAAGAAATCAGGTGTTTCTTCCTGATTCTGCTGGGGAAAAAAATTGCTTCATAGTTCGTATTATACTTGAAACGTCTTCATTTCTCATATTTTATCCAGGAATACATAAATACATGCATACGCTTGTCCCTAAGCCTCGTGAATTTAAGCGTCCTACGAGGCTGGCATCCCGTTCCCACCCCTTCACCGTTGAAACTGTTAGATGTAGACGTCTTTTCTACTCCAATAGCTTCATGTCACGCACATCTCGCCTATGGAACTCCCTTCCCTATTACTGTTTCCCTGACAAATACAATCTCCAACGGTTTAAGTGTAGCGTCAATCGTCATCTCCAATTGCCTTGATCTATCCACTTCCCTTCTCCACTTCCTTTCATCTTTCATTCCTAACTGCTCTCGCTCTATATCTTCCGTTATCCGCCTGCCTTGATCGACCCTCCGTCCTTCTCTTTCTCCACATCCCTTCCTTTACCACTCCTATCTGCTCTTCCTCCAACCCTTCTGTAACCCCATGCGTGATAGTGGCCACCGGCCTTGCTTGGGGTGATACGTTTAAAAAAAATAAAAATAAAAATACATAGAAAACCCAATCGTTCAAATCTATCAGTATGATAGCTCAGATCCATTGCGTTGTCTGCCCTCAGACAGCAACCCTTGGTTCGCATGAAGAAATAAGATCAAGGATAACCACTTGTGTGTGTGTGTGTGTGTGTGTGTGTGTGTGTGTGTGTAAAAATTGTCCAAATTTTCTGTACATCTGAGCGCTTTCAGCTCTTCTTTTCTCCATTATCAAGCCATTTTGTTTTTTTTAACTTAATGTATGAATTTTTTTATATAAGTATCTAGAGTTACAGGAATTAAAAATAATTAAATAAAAATCTTCATCGCAGTACTTTGAGGAAAACTGATTAAAAGATGGATTGCTGCCCAAATATACAATTGTATATATATTATATATATATATATATATATAATAAGATACAAATAGGAAACATTTATCAATCTAACATGTTTCACTTTTATTAAAGCTTTATCAGAGCATGACATATGATAAAAATGAAAAAAAGTAATTATGGTATTTTTGTTTTTGTGTTTGATTTTCATTGGTTAATCAGGATTCACGTGCATTCGATTTGTTCAACAGACGTTAGTAGAATTCATGGCGTTCCGAATTCAAGGATAGATGAAGTGTCCTTTCGTAGTTCCAAGAAATTAACGGATTTCAAGTCAAACTGAAAAGCCGTAAATATTGTTTTATGTAAGTGTATAATAATTCTAGTTTGTCTATGTGGGATTCAGATGATAATGTATATTCGTAAGTCTGTGTTTGTATGTTTTGTAGACGTTATGTTTGGATTTTCGTATGATGATTTGGGAACTGTTTTTTTTTTTTTTTACCTATATACCGTTTGTTTCAAATAAGCACACTTTAGATTCTTTAGGAATGGATTTAATAAATGTTGGTGCTGTGATATGTTTTTGACCTCTGTTCCATTAGCCTTTTCATAATTTCCAACTCTCAAACCGAGATAGTTTCCCCAACCTTCGTCAGTAGAAACATATTCTTGACGTTTCAACTATGTTCTTCATCTCTGAGGAAATTGCCCAGCATTCACTGATATATTGGAAAGCAGACGTAACATTACCGTTCTGTATTTTTCTGGTGTTATTTTTGTTATGTAGGAATAAAGTGTCGCTGCCGACACTTGAGTTTGAACATAGATCGCCGGTGAGCAAACACAGGCGATCCCATTATTGAATTCAGTAGGTCACGTGACCGTAGAGGAAACGCGTGACGTCGAAATGGTCGCCATTTCTATTCTATCCTCTATTACTCTACGGACCGCTATTCTCTACTCTATTCACTATACTATTTCTCTATTCAGATCACTGTTCGGTGGTTACTTTCCGAGCGCGTATTATCGAGCAAGTACTATTAGTGCGAGTGATATTCGAAGGCATCTGACGCCATTATTGTTCAACGGCATTACTATAGTTGTATCTGAGATTATAAAGTCTCTACTACAACGAGCATTACGAAAGTGACAGCGATTAATCAGTTTCTGAAAGACATCTTTCGCATCTGCATCACTTTGAATTTCTGCGTAACATTTTTCATCCTCCGTTATTACATTACCCAGATAATTAAAGTTGAGGCACTTGCATGATTCTGCGCAATTCAGACTTAGTGCTTTCATTTTTGCTTAACACTATGCGTAACATCTATGTTTAAGCCTTCTGACTTTACCAGACTATCTAAAGTTCTTTCAGTCTTCCTTCCCGAATTTTCCGGCAATACAATGAATTAGCATATATTGTTAAGGTTACATTCGCCGATAATAAATCCTGGTATGTCCTCTCATTATCTTCAAACTGACTCGCTGGCGAGAAAACGTATCCTTGTCGCACTCTTCTTCCTGCTTTGCTGTTCTCGTTCTCTACATGCATGCATGATGTTTGTTGCTAATAAAGATTACAGATTATCCACATTTCCTTCTGTGGGTAGATCAAGCTCTTGTATCATTTCAAGACCTTTTTTTTTACTCATGTAGCTTATCGGATATTTTTGGATAATCTATAGAACACAGTGTCATGTCTCTCAGTTCCATTGCTTCTGACTATGGAAATTTCATTTCTTGTTCACACGTCTTCAACGAAGCCACATTGCCCTTTCGCTGGTTCTGTTTTAATTCTGCTGCGGGATTTAGAACTCTAGCCATTAGCTTTGTTATGTTACATCAAGCTGGTTATTTCCTGCTGAAGTTCATATTTATTCCCATCTGTTTTCTTTTTTGACATCTCTGTGAACAATGTTCTACTTATATCCTTCCTGTATTTTACCGCTGTTGTATATTTCGTTTATTACTTCCTTAACTTGGTAAATCCTGAAATCATCTAAGAGTGTCGAATCTATATGAGAATATAATCTAGTCCTGCTACTATTTCTTTTTTTTATATTGGTTACTGCTGTCTTTATTTAGTATAACGCGCCCCACTTTCTTTTGCATATTATCGGTTTCTCTATTCTGCTGCTCTGAAAGAGTTCTGTGTACTCAGCAGCCCTGCAATATTTTTTCTTTTCTATAAAAGCATTGCTTCTTTAGATCTTATGCATCCTGGCGAAATGCATATTTTATATCCGACTTTTTATTCATATTTTTTTTCATACACGCAGCCTCTGTGTTTTTCAGTTTTTCGATATCTGCACATATTTTATTAAATTATTCTTCAATGTGTGTATTTTGTATTTGAAGTGCTGTAACTATTTATACTGTTTACATTGTTCGGACTGTTGTCCTCGTCTTTATTGCTATATTCACGACGTTTCAGCCATTGTGCGCTTTGGCTTTCTTCAGGTGATATACGTTGGAATATATGTTGACTCCAAGGACACATGGCCCGGTGGATGAAAACATTGGTTGAAGTAATTCAAAAGTGACTTGACCCAAAGACATGTGAGTTGAAATACCTGGCCATAGCAGAGGTGGACAAGAAACATGGAGGGATGAGTTAATAAATGGAATTAACTGAAAACTGAGATACACAGAATGTCATAGCAATGGAACTAGAACAATCTACCCCGTGGACTACATAAACAGTTCAATTCGAAATTCTAACCTATATCGCCTGAAGAAGACCGGAGCGTACAATTACCGAAACGTCGTTAATATGTCGGTAAAGATGAGGACCACAGTCTGGAAAATGTAAATAGTGTAAATAAGACATTCTTGTTTTGTATATTGACTTGTTTAGCTTATAAAATCTGTGCTATTTTCTTCGGATTGTTGTCTCTCCATAATTTCAGTTGTTACCCACCTATTTTTATCTCGCCTTAATTTCATCGAGAAAGACTCTCGTAGTTGTCCTTACAAATTTCTTTAAAAAGTGTTTCCGGTAAGTTGCAAACGTTCATACCTATTCTTAACGCCGGCTGATGGTGAATGGTTTTCAAATGGAGACGCTGTAGAATTATTCGAATTCCAGTTTTCTTATTACTTTGGTTTAGTTTTATGTTTATTTTGCTTTATGGCCTATCAACACCTCAGCGGGTTATTTAATGCCGACAAGATTTTTAGGATAGATTTGTATGGAAAAAAATGTACTCTTTTTAAGAAATCAGTTTGTATATCAGGTTTCATTGACATATTTCTACAGAGAGGTTTTTTGCCGATCGTCAAATTTATTGCTGGTAATATTTTTTTCGAAAAGGTATTACTTGTATTTTTACTATAAAAATCTATATTTATACTTTCATTGTGTTTTGACCTCAGTTTTCGGGTTAACTATTTTTCCATTGCTGGGACCCTAACAGGTGTTACAGCCCCAGGTCAGGGTAGAACTGAGAACAACAGCAATTAAGATTTGGCTCTACGCTTTTCAAAACCTCCCGATCAGAGACTTTGCTGTCAGATGTAGCTTATCGGCATACCTATGATGGCTCATTGCTTTGGGCTTCATTAATTTTTATAATATTACTCTGAGTTTACATAAAATCGGGAAGTGATCATTTCTAAAATCAGAACCACTTGGAAATGTCTTCGTGTGTAATTCTAATTGATTTGTTGATGGTCTCCTAGTTTTTCTTGTTCTTGATATTTCCATCTAGGTTGTTCCAATTCCACGAGAGTCTTGGATGATAGACGTTGGCCATTAATTGGCTATTCACCCTGCAAACATTTTACTCCGAACATTTGTTTCTTTATGACTTAACCCTGTATTTTCCCATGATGACGACTTCATGCGAGTTGCTCTGTGAGTTTGTATTTTTTTAATGTGTCGTAAAATTTGTGTATCAGTTCTTTGGTGCTTTCTGATATAGGTGTATATTTCACTATAATTGTCATATTGAATGGTTTCCTTTAGTTTTACTAAAAGGACTCTAACACTTGCCAATACTCCAAAACGCACTTCCGCTTGTCTTTGTACGATATCAGTCCGACTCCGTATGCATTCTTCCCTTCTCTTGACGATATAATTCGATAATCGTCGCTTATAAAATCCCCATTGTCCTTCCATCTTATTTCGAATTTCTCATAGAATGTTAATTTTCAGCCATTCCATCTCGTTTCACATTTTCTAGCTTTCAGCATTGATTCAATGTTCTAACATTCCAAGTCCCGATTGTGCTCCTATCATTGTAGAAATCTAATAAAAGAAGAGAACACGTTTGGCAGTATTTAACGTGGGATACAGTGGGTCTGTTCTAGGTTGGACAACAGAACACAAATCGATGGATCGATGGAGCAAGGAATTAATGAACTTGCACAAGGTGCTAGACCACAGTCACGATACTGACACTAAAAAAAAAAAAGACCCATGGAAAAGAAACCTTCCGCGAGATATCTCGTCTGATTTTCAGTTGTTATTTTTTCTAAATAGTTCAATTAGGTAAAGAATGACACAGAAAAATAAGGTATATCCGATACCACTGAAAGTGCTATTACTTCTAATCTTACAAATCCTTCTTTCTTCCGCCTTGGGGAAAGAT
The DNA here is from genome assembly GCA_964036315.1 of Acanthosepion esculentum. Classification (NCBI taxonomy): domain Eukaryota; kingdom Metazoa; phylum Mollusca; class Cephalopoda; order Sepiida; family Sepiidae; genus Acanthosepion; species Acanthosepion esculentum. The sequence goes on along the minus strand of OZ038483.1, from coordinate 40,850,875 downwards.
CTCTCAGCAATTATACCATCATCATCAGTCCCATGACCGTTTATGGTCTTAGGGTCACCGCGTAGCTGATCACTTGACCAGTTATTTCCATATATCTAACGTGATAGCCAGATGTGTTCATAACTAGCGGATCCTGAATTTGCACCTTGAACGCCTATTGGGATTTAAGTGGAAGTCATGCATACAATACATCGCTAAAGAAAATGGTTCCCTGAACCGCTGCGGTATGTACCTGATTCCTCTATCTTTACAAGAGTCAGATCAGCCTGAAAATGGAGTACTCTTGCCATATATAATCAGGAGCTATCCAGTCTTCACTTTCTAGTTTCGATAGAGTCCAAACGCGTCTCCGAGTCCTTGTGAGTGACGAATTATTTTCCACCCTCCAACCCCTTTACAAAATTCGTGGCTCCATTACTATCTCCATGGAAAGTATTGAGACGCACTAAATCCCTTAGTTCCACCAGTTCTAACTTTCACGGCTAAGACCCGCCATGCTACGTACATTGTAGCGAACAATCCTCATTCCATTCGTATTCAGTTGGTGAGATGTAAGTTCCACTCGAGTACCTTCTTCTCATGAACCCCCTTTTTGTGTAGCCGACTCTCAAGAGCACGTGTCCATGTTCACTACAATCTTCATCTGTTCAAGTCTAAGATTAACCTTTATCTTCCCCACATATCTGCCTAAACTGTACCTCTTACACGGTAACATTCTCCTTCGAGTGGCTCTGTGTCCTTCTACAGGATGAACATCATTGTGAAAAAAAAGTGTCTTGGGGAGGTAGACTGGGCTATAGATTTCCCTTGAGGACATAGACAATCATGGCTCTTCATAGATTCTTCTTTTTTTATCTGTGAATTATCAGGCATTCTTGGGAAATATAATGGTGTAGTTGAGGAATTCAGAGATTTCCTTCTCATAGTCTAGTTAACACACAAGGCAAGGAAGCCTAGTTTATCCTGTTATTTCAACCATAGCTGTGTAAACAAAAGGCGGATTCATGCCTTCCCACGGGTATTTGTGCGAAAGTGAATGCAGTAGACGAGCCAGTAATACGAACCTGGCATGCCGATTCCACTTTTCGTGTCGACAACCATTACGCCAACCAAATATTTAATGCTCATTACTACTAGCAAATATCCAAATAAAATAGAAAAAAAATCTCGGTGCAATCTTATAAGCATTTAGTGGTCATTCACTGCAGTGTGATCGGAATGAAATAAGGATTAATAATTTGGCCACTGCTGGCCAAATTGTAATGTTAATGCTAATAAACCGGTTTCTTATAAGGAAGCGTTCGGCATTAGGTGAGCTTAGCTTACAATCTTTCAATTAACCCTTGACCACCCATTTACCAATGGTAGAGAAAAATAACTTACTGCCCAGCTTGAACGGTGGGTAAACACTTGTAACTATTTTTATATCTACCGAGAAACATTGCATACCAATTATTTGCGAATTTAGACTCAGGAACTCTGGCAGAAGGGTTAAAATTGTCAGCAACGCGGGGCTCAAAGGGTTAAAATATTTTTCAGGAAAATAGGTTTCTTAAGTCCTCTAACGATTATTACTATTTCCCATTTTAATTGGGGCCCTCCTTAACCTTTTGTTTTTTAATCGTGGTAGAAAGTCAACATCGTGATTATGTCATTATTTTCTCTTAGAGTGACATGCGCAATCCGCCGTTTAAGTTGATGCCGTTGTTGAAAGTCTTCGTTTGTCGTTGTTTCTGTCATTTGGTAGAGGTCTTTGGTCGTGACTCTGTAGCAACAGTCTACGAAGTCTGAAGAAGGATTCTCCTCACTAAGGCCAACAATCTTCATTCGCTCAAAGTCCTTCTCAGTCAATGATGTGAAAGAAATCAGTTGCATACAGCTGACAGTTTAGGTATTTCTGAACGGGTTTGATGCCATGCATGGTGTCTTTATGAAAATCTCGATCTGATGAGGCTATGAACATGACTCAAGTTTTTACTTAAATGTCTTAGTTTAGTAGCAACTTGCTGTATTGGGCGAAACCACTCCTAGTAGTGACGTCTATTCTATATTCAATTTCCTAAAGTAAATTTGTTCAAACTGATCCATACATTGAGGTATTTGATATTTTGCGTACGTTCTAATGTTATTCAGTACGACCAATGATCGCAGACTTTATTTATTAGACGGGATGATCGTAGCTCTCCAAGGATTCCTTTTTTTTTACTTCCTGTGAATTGTCATAACTTATTGGGAAAGATAGTGGAGCAGATTCCAGCTGATTATTTCTCTTATGCTGGCTTCCAACCAGTGCTACAGATACCAGTCTACCCTACTATTTAGGCTATAGCTAGGAGAGAAAAAGATGGATTTATGCTTCTCGCAAATGCATTTGCTTGAAAGTGAACGCAACAGGCGAGGCTGGAAATTGAACCTGGATTACCGATTCCCCTTTCTACGTCTCTGACTTACGCCATCTGCACATCGGCGGACTGTTAGACGGGTAATAACATTGAATCGGCGACCATTTCTGTTTATTGCAGATGCTGTCAAGCTAGGAAAGACAGCCCATGCAATACTATGATATTACAGATTGCCATAGTAAGTTGTAAGCGCAATTAAATGGGCGGAAAGAAAAACATTACACATTTAAAAAAAAAAAAAACGAGAACATATAAACTGGAAAGTAGACAAACACATCGACAGAAGACCGAAGTCAAATAAAAGTAGAAAAATTAGAGAAAAAAATTATAATCAGATAGAACCGATTTAGAAGCCGAACGTCACGCGTGATGTAAACACAATCACGAGTTCCGAGGGTCGTTAGGGGCACACATGTACTACATCCGTAGCAACAGTAGTGCGTCTTGGGCAAGATAGCCTGACGGAGCGCAAACCTCTCCAGACTCGTTTGAACTGTTTTCCTTCTTCTAGACTGTTTGCCAGTCAAGTCTATAGGGCTCAGACTATTTTGCTATTCACCCATAGCTATAGAGAAAGTAGAGGTGGATTCATAACTTCCCCGGGTTAAGTGAATGCAACGGACTGGAATTCGAACTCGGCTCCTCGATTTCTCATTCTGTTTTTAACCGCTATCCATCACATCACCACGCATCCACTTGTAAGCAAACACTGCAAAAATCCTCACCTCTCTCCTCTCCCGAGGCTGTCGTACTGCTATTGCCAATCTACTCGACAGGCCTTTAGAACTTGAAACAGATCGCTCAAATGGTCCAGATTCGCCATCAAGACCACTGGACAAATGCGATCGTGTCACCTGTAGCAGACGGCGAACGCTTTGTTGGGCCTCGGGACAACCCCCAGCGGGCAGACTGCACGAACAATCGGCTTTTCAGATCCATACAAACTGCAGATCAGCCGTCTCTGTTTCGACCATGCTTAATGGGCAAACATCTGGCGCCGAGAGGCGCATCTGGCCTCGGGAAGAGACAAGGGAGTTTCTAATGAACAAATGTTGTCTCTGCCCTAGCTTGCGGCCATTTGATCAACGAGAGACTTCTGCTCGCCAAAGAAGATTTGTCTTGTTTTGGAACTAACAAAACGGCGCGTTTGTTTATGGCCTTATTGTTGGATTTTATTATATAAATTCCGGTACTTTTTTCTGACGAAAATATCGTTATTTCATTTTAGCTATATCTATCTTGGGTAGAACAAGAGATATTTAGGCACGGTTTTGGAACCGCAACGTCCACTGAAAATCCTTCACTCGTACATTGTGTAGTCTACAGTTTAGGATTTATTTCTAACGGTATATTTGTGGTTGTGTATGTTGGCTTGGGAAAGTAGTAATTCTTTCATATATATATATATATATATATATATATATATATATGAATTGAAAAGAGATTGTTTTATTGGCTCACTAAACAGCAAATAATCGTTTGTAGAGTGATCAGTCTTGGTATACATACTGATCGGAACCGAAAAAATGTTTTAAAGTGAAAGAATGTGTTACTTATTGGGAAAGTTGGCTCTAACTCTTTTTTTGTTATGGGGACATATAATTTATAATGACAGTTACTATTTGTAACCGTTCTGTGTAAAACTACAATTTCTTTTTATTATTAACCCCTTCCCCCACCAATTATTTTGGAGAAAAACGTTTAATTTCCAGACGACGTTTTTCATTTGTTTTTTAATATAGGAAACTGTGGCACCTTCAAGTACCCGAGCGGTGGATATGGACGTATAAACACGTCTGTAGCTGGTTTTTTAAAGTTATGTTTTCGACGTGTTTATTCGTCCCTGTCTGAAAAAAAGACACAGGCGCTTGAAAACTCCCAGAAAATATTAGAAAATTTATACTCAAATTCTCCCCGGAAACAAAAACAAAAATGGTCAGACTCGGAGAAAATATATAAAAAAAAAATTCGTTAAACGATGAAATTTCATTGGTCTTGAAGTCAACATGGAGAAATTGCTCCTCGAATTCACCCAATATATATATATATATATATATATATATATATATATGATTAAAAATGACAGACATTTTGAGTCGAATAATTTTAATGATCGACTTTTCCATATTACGAATCATCCTTCTCAGACAAGAGGGAAATTCCATCAGAAGTTGTCCAAAGTTCATTTCGAAAGAAAATTTTAAAAATCGATCATTATAATTAATTGACACAAAATGTCTTTTTTCATTGTATTCGCCTTAAAGAACAATTCCTACCTAAATACATAAAAGTATATATATATATATATATATATATATATATATATATATATATATAATACCAATTGGTAATTAGTAGGAATAATTCTAAGGAGGACATTAATCCAAAGAGAGCTCATTGTAAGTATAATTATAAGTAAAGACAATCCTTAATAATCCATTTCGGTTATAATTTATCTCATGAATATATACAAATATTCCTCTCTTCAGTAGATTTAGATTGTTCTTGTTGCATGTTGAGAACAATCCAGAAATATTTACAGAAATTACAAAAGAAGTAGACCTACTTAACAAGAATGACAAACTGAAAAATATACTAAAAACAATCAAAATAAAAGCAAACGCCAATCTAAAAACCTGAAATACATATTAACCTCTTCCAAATTTAACCAACACACAATACAGGGAGTCACAAAATGCAACAAAAAAGATGAGGGGTCTGTGACATCATTACAGAAGGAAACTCCTACACTTCTGAAAACCCCAAAACGACATTCATAATAAATTAAAAAAATTAAACTGGAACTCTAAAAATGTAATTTATGCACTCAAATGCCGAAATTCAAGAAGTCATATATAGGTATTAGCCAAGCACTAAACAACAGAGTTTCCAATCACAAGAGCAACATCAAATTACCAGACAACAGAAGAATCGTTGTATCACAACACATCTATAAATGTAATCAGGTTAAATTTAAAATTATGTCATTATACCAAACAGACAATTATACTTACCTACAAAGACAAGAAAAAACTTGAACTTGATAAACAAATTTAAACCAGCATTAAATAAATCATAACCCCACCTCACACAAAAACATACAACATGCACACATAATGGCCAAATACAGTAGTCGAACCACTCACATACTCACATGCGGTTTTCTGTGGAGCACGAATATATATACACATACTGGCAACAATAAATAGACTACTCACAAACCCTACACAACATAGGAAGTGTGTGAATTTACACACATATATATATATATATATATATATATATATATGTGTGCAGGTATATATATATATGTGTGCAGGTATATATATATATATATATATATATATATATATATATGTGTGCAGGTATATATATATATATATATATATATATATATATATATATATGTGTGCAGGTATATATATATATATATATATATATATATATATATATATATATATGTGTGCAGGTATATATATATATATATATATATATATATATATATATATATATATGTGTGCAGGTATATATATATATATATATATATATATATATATATATGTGTGCAGGTATATATATATATATATATGTGTGCAGGTATATATATATATATATATATATATATATATATATATATATATATATGTGTGCAGGTATATATATATATATATATATATATATATATATGTGTGCAGGTATATATATATATATATATATATATATATATATATGTGTGCAGGTATATATATATATATATATATGTGTGCAGGTATATATATATATATATATATATATATATGTGTGCAGGTATATATATATATATATATATATGTGTGCAGGTATATATATATATATATATATATATATGTATGTGTGTGCAGGTATATATATATATATATATATATATATATATATATATGTGTGCAGGTATATATATATATATATATATATATGTATGTGTGTGCAGGTATATATATATATATATATATATATATATATATATATATATGTGTGCAGATATATATATATATATATATATACTAACTCCTTATAATAAGACAGTATGTATGTATGGAGAGGGAATATATATATATATATATATATATATATATATATATATATATATATATATATATACATATATATACACGTACTAGCAAAACGCACACACAATACACAAAAATGAAAGTAGATCTAAGAACATACATGGGTCATTAAAAGATAAGAATACAGATATCTTTCCTCGCCCTTTCTCGGACCAATCTTAAGTGTTTTATTATCCTTCAAGCAGGACTTTTTCACCACCAGTCCAAGAAACTCCTTTGTGTCGCTAGCATACAAAAAAAGAGAATTTTAACATCGAAAAACATAAGGAAAATGAATTCATTTTAACAATATGTGGAAATATCCACTCCTTGCCTGAAGAAGGTCACGAGACCCGAAACGTGTGTTGCAAAATTATGGAAAATAATGCATAATATATATTTTTGTACTATTTTAATTTTGAACTATGAACCAGAGTCCATTCCATGAGCAACTGTACACTTTTTAAAATAAACAATAAGCTATATCTTGTGTCCGGACGAGTTGGGTAATCAACGGAATTAAGTCGCACACTAAACGTAGGTATATGTGTATTTATTAATATATATTTCTTATCTCTGTCTAATCACATTGAGCACTATTATGTCTACAACTCTTGGTTGAATTTGGTAATTATGTATTTGCTTACCAACGTATGCAAACCAGCACGCGTGTATACGGTCGCTAATATCTAGTTATTTCATTTACCTAACCCTTTACTTATATATATATATATATATATATATATATATATAACACTGGTTAAAACTTGTCGGTTGTTATACGGTATCTAATATCTAGTTATTTCATTTACCTAACCCTATACTAATATATATATGTCTTTAAATAATTGTCGGACTTTGTCCATTTCATAATGTGTGACGTTATTTGTTTACATTTGATACGCCATGAGCAGTTATGAATGTACGTGAGAGATTCATGGAAGATTGAAGTTTATAAGCAGTAAATTCGACCTTGCCAAAAGAACGATCCTCAGTGACCGAATCGGTTAAGGCACGTCAGGCTATATGACGGTTCCGTATAGAATACAGGTTCGAATATATATATATATATATATATATATATATATAACACTGGTTAAAACTTGTCTCATGATCTGGTTTGTTAGTATACCGCATTCAATCCTTACTGTGCGCTTCATTCAAAGCCTGATGAATAAATAAATAGTACCTTAACAAACGGATATTTACAGTCCTTTATGATTACAGTGAGTTTCCTCCCTCGCTTGCTGCCCTCTTTTTTTACATATTTGATCAGCTAAACTTAATAGCTTAAATAAAACACAATAGATTAATGTATACTAAGTTTTATAAGCTATGAGTACTGTATTCTTGGCTACTCTTACTGTAACTTTGAATTTACCTCCTACCATCTCTTATTTGAGAGCCTCATTCTGGAGCAGACGTCGAAACATGTTACAAACAAAAGTGTCAGGGGCGAAATGTTTGTCAGTCATTCAAACTTGATGAAACAAGAAAGAATGAATTGAAGAGAAAATCAAAAAGACACAGAAATGGAACGATTTTACTTCGGTTTAGCGAAGATTACACTTCTTAGGAATCTGAATAAATTGCCGCTCAACGGAATTACAACTAATGAGTAAATCGAATAAAGATGACGCTTTGTATTTAATTAAAATATCCATGCATATCTGCCAATGGTGATAGTTTGACATTAACACATGAATAGCGTACCTCTTTCCTTTGTTAGGAAATCCATCTAAAAGATGGGTCTCAGCTGTTATCAGCCAAACACGACAAATTACTATGAGGATTCCAGAGAAAAAGACGTGTTCGAAATGTGACATATTTGTTCGCTGGTGACAAAGTAGGCATCTGTGCCATCATCGAGTGAGGAGACAGTCATTGTATTTAGGACTAATTCAAGGCAGACGCTTCTGATTACAGAAACAAATAGATTTTTTCATAAAATTACTCTTAATGATGTCAGACGTAAAGGCTTGTCACTTAGCTGATTGATGTTACCTCCAACATTCAACAGAATTTCGTAGACGGACCTGTCCGTCCACTCTTCAGGGGATATCAGCAATTTTAACGTGCAAAGGTGTCTGTCAAAGGGAAGTCTTTTTCGTTTTTTTTTTTTTTTTACTAATGTTCTCCTTATTCAAGACCCAAGAACCATTCAAAGTAGTGGGTTATTGAAGGATTTTATTGTATGAGCGTTAAAATAAAAGGTAAGAGGCGCGGTTTTTGAGGATATATGGGAAAGATAACAGCATAACTCTAGATTTGAACAGGTTGATATTGTAGTGTTCGGGAAAACATCCTCTTAAGAGTTGGTTCCGCAAAGTTGCGATTCGTGGGAAGAAGCTGTACTAGTGGAACTTCTCAAAGACGAAATGAATGGTGGGGGTTCACCTCATTGTACATGCCATGGCGGGTCCTATGGAAATAACGACAGAGTAGCTAGAGGTTTGCCATGTATCGTCTGTGGGAAAGTAGTTGTAGGGGGGGGGATAATCACGCCCAAAGTCGTCTTGACACTTTTGGTCTATGAAGGGTAGAGAGTGAAGATTGGGTAACAATACTCCATTTTTTGTGTAGTGACTTCAATCGTCGGCAAATCTCTCACTCTCGTGATCCTATGCGAGACTAAAAGCTAAACTTCTTTTGTATGCCGTGTTCCTTCAGGATGTTTGCGATTATGTCTCCCCGTGATTTCCTGTCCTATAAATTTTGTCTTTTTGTTATCTCTTCTAAACAATGTTCCGCCGTCAATTTACATAAGCTTGTTAGGTAGGTTCTGCGCGGTTTTCCTCTTGCATTTACTATATCCTGAGAGTATCAAATTTTCCAAGCCCTCTTTCCTTATTATGCACTCTATAAATTTCAACTATCTCTTTCTGATGCTCAGTATAAGTGTCCTTATTGTTTCCATTTTCTCTAATACTTCGCCGTTGCTCACGTGTTCAATTCATTGTATTCACAGCATTCTTCTGTACAAACACATTTCTATTGTCTGAATTTTTAAGTTCTGTTGTTAAAGTTTAAATAAGCAATCATCTTGGGACCAGGAACGGATTAATTCATTTTACATTGATTCCTGTTGGAAAAATAATTTCGGATTACAAAAATTTCGTGTTACGAACGGGCTTCAGGAACAAATTAAATTCGTGAACCGATGTTCCACTGTATTTTTCTTCTAATGCGGAACAATGAACGTCTTTGGCTGCTAACTGATGATGAACCTAATCTTATTTATTGTGTATGGTCTCCCGTCAAAACGTTAAATGGATGTAAATTTGTTAAAAATAAACTTTACCATCAACAAATTCGACTAAAAACTGGTATAAAAATTTTAAATCACATCAGGCTTCTTTTCCTCTCACAAGTCCTTTATGTAATTTTTGATAAGATAAATTTTAGGCGATTCGTATAAATTACGTAATTTTGACACCTATGATGAATAGAATTAGCTCAGCTGTAGACTAAATTGGTTTTATGTTATAAGGTTCAATTATAAGGTTATGTTATAAGGTTCAATTATGAGATTGTTTTATGGTTATGTTATAAGGTTATATGATAAGGTTACATTATAAGCCTTTGTTTTGATGTTCAATTATAAGGTTATGTTTTATTATGTTATAAGGTTTGCATATGAGGTTGTGTTTTAAGGTCATTTTAGAAGGTTCAATTATATGCGTGACAGTTTACTGAATGCAAAAAGCATAGCTGTCCTACACTACAATTAAATTAGTATTTTTCTTTAATATCTGAATTCATCGAGATAAAACCGATGCGTCAGTTGTCGGAATCACGTAGATCTTGGGGAGAAGTTAGAAGTGTTCCTTTATTTTATCTCAGATCACATCTTGTTAACGTTCGTTATTTTCTAAGCTCGTCTCAGACTATTAATACCGTAATAATTTCGACATTAAGTAAAAGTCTCTTATATCATAACTTTGTGCTTCGGTTTGCCTCATGATTGAAGTAATTTTGTATTTTCTAACATTACCCTCTGCTAATTTTCAAGTCTAGATAAAAGTGATTATTTTGAATTCTGATCTTCCAAACTGGTAGAACCCTCTTCGTTTATAAGACTGGCGCGGTATAAGCTTTCTACTCTTATTTTGTACTCAAGTATTTGATTCATTTTTTTCTAAGAAGAGTTGATCTGTGGTGACTCGATATGTACTGGGCTCACTCTAAGAGATACCAAAATCAGCTTACACTTGGTGTGACAGAGGAAGCAGGGTTGACGGGGAAGTCTCCTCATAGCCACCATGTACAGAATCGAGCCTCGAAGGATGCCAGTGGTTTCCCCCGATCCATCTGAGCTTAGGATGTACACAAACAGAAAAACTTGATGACAAGAAGTTATATAAGCGCCATGCCCGAAAGGAAACAAAAAGCTAGTCTTTTGCATCTTCAACAGAACATAATTGAAGAAAGTTCCCAAAACCACACACGCCTTCGCAACAACATACTCTCGTATTCATATTATTTTTTTTTGCACTGATAACGTTACAGTACGATGCCTAGCATGATAAATATCTTTATTTCCCAGTTAAAAAATAAAGTCCACTTTGGTAAAAATCGGTAACATTCCCGGGAATAACGATATGGATTCTAGAAAGCACTTCAGATATTTTCCAGTATATATTTTGCCGGGCCCTACCCAAATGAAACCGGACCATCAAAAACACCTCCAAGTGACAGCGATAGTAACGGCATCATCGGACGTTTTCTCAGAGGCAGAAAAATCAGAGATGGGGTGCAAAGAAAGAGAGAGGGGAAATGTTTCTCAAGTGAGATATCGGGTGATAGGTCACAGGTACGATGACCATATTGACCTTCTCTAAGTAGACGACGTGAATATCAATGTTACATCAGTTAATGTCCATTGGCAGGTAGGCAGGCAAGCGACAAACATCGCCATGTTCTCCTTTATCCTTTCAGTACACTTGACATATTTCGCCCGTCCGCCATTAAAACGGGGAGTAAGGTACGGAGGTAGGGTCGCTTGCACACAAAACCAATTCACTTATTCTGAACTGAAAGGGCCGGCAGTCGACTGATCCCCCTTAATCATTAGGAAAGAAACCCCGACCCACCTGCCGATACGATGTCGTTTCGATTCTTCTTTTAATATAAGCAGAAGAACGCACTGACATATATTTGTAGGCAGCGCAGTGACGAAATAAAAGTCGGAATCGAGCGCTTCCTTTATTTAGTGCTTTCTGTGTGAGCTTCGACCGGGGTTAGGACCTCGGATTCTTCTACTCGGAAGTTGCATCTAAGAAATATTAAAAAGCAACAGCCTGTAGTCATAAACCGCAAACAGTCTCTCGATGTGATTGGTTCTCGTGATTCTATAACTGATTTGTTTGGTTGGACAAATTCCATGAAGAAAAGCGAGTCTAATAAACAGGGAAAACTCAACAATAACATATAGGTATTCACGTACCTACATTAATTCACACATAAACATATACAGGCAAACATGAACACACACACACACACACACACACACACACACACACACACACACACACACACACACACACATATATATATATATATATATATATATATATATAGAGAGAGAGAGAGAGGGAGAGAAAGAGACTTTAAAGAGAGAAGAATTGTCTTTATTCCATCGATGTTTCTCAAGGCTCTTTTGATATTAGTTTTGATTTTAAATCATTCGAATGCTTAATAATAAAATATCAGGAAATATCTTCACTTAATGCAATTCAAGAAATGGTGACAATAACCCGATATTTGACGCACCGTTTTACAAAATCCGTACTTGTGACAAATATTCACACCTTCAAAACCAACTCGAATCTTGTCACACTTTGTATCATTATCGCAGACTTATAGCAGCTTATGGTCAAAACCACACCGGATGCGCCGGTTCCCGCCAGACCTCTGGAGTTAGGAATCAGCTGGATGATGACACAGAACAGAAACTACATGTACTCCTACAGAAGGTAGCAAATGAAAGCGATGACAAAACATTAATTGTAAGAAGACAGAATGTCTGGTTGTCAACAAGAGGAACAGCCGAAGGTGTAAACTACGAATTGGAGATACAAAATAAAGTAAACTAAAATTCAAATATCTGAGAAGTATTTTAAAAAGACAGAAACGTGGCACCGAAATACGAAGGTGCACTGGAATAACGAAACATACCTTCCAAAAGGTTAGCAAAGTATTAAGAAACAGGAAAATTTGGTTACAAACAAAAGACTGCTGAACTGTTATTGGTCTTCTTATATGGCAGTCAATGCTGGACAATCCCCTCTAAGATGGACTTGAGTGAATAGAAATGTTCTACAGAAGTACTCTGAGAATGTCTTAGACTAAACATGTAGGTAACGACGAAGTTTTAAGGAAAATAGTAACAAAAAGGACACTTACATTTATAATCAGAAATGTACACATAATGAGGAAAAAGGGCTTCGTGAATTCGACACCCACAAGACAGATTGAAGGTAAGAGGAACAGAGGAAAGAAACGAGTAACCTAACTAATAAGCTTGTCTAAATGGATGACAGAACATGTACGGAAGGGATAGTGAAAAAAACAAGACTTACTAAGAAATACAAATGATAAGAAGTTGTGGAGAGCAGTGATCTTGAACGTCCTGAATGGACACAGCACGTAGAAGGAAAAAAGAAATCTGCTGTCGGACTGAGATTGGATTTTTTGTATGACTTCCTGTATTTTAGCTGCACTTGTCCATAGCTTGTATTTTTGAGTTAATTAAATGAAGCTGTGCATCATAGATCAGTGGTTCTCAAACGGTGTGGCGTGTCTCATAGTTGCAGCGGAAGAGGATAGCAGGTGAAATGGAATGATTGAAAGACAATCAAAGATTTAGAAAGAGTTTCAAAGAATGCGTATGATTTCAAAATTTAAAATATTATTATGGATTACTTGTAATTGCATTCACGAGTCTCAGTATAAATAGTTATAATTATTGACTGATTTCATCATTGTGATATTTTTGTATTATATAGAATCTAGGACCCGCAAATTAGGGGAGAGAGTTATCAATGATAATTTTCTGACTTCGAATCAGCGGTTATCTCCCTTTAGTTCTTTCTCTGTTTTTTAAAAATAATTTTTAAATGTACTTATATTCACATAAAATTTAGTGAAGAGCGAGCAAATTTTCATTCCGAAAATGTGACCAAGAGAAAAATAAATGGAATCCGCTGTCGTAGATGGTTGAAATCATACCATTTTAATAGTGGCTAATAGATTCCAGAAATCAAACCTGAAATAATTTTCTTTACGCCAGGACTGATATCTGATGAGATCTGAAACTGCTCTAGTCTTATCTAAAACGATTTAATTTGATCTGATTACCTGTGCTTGTTTATCGGCCGATATATGTCATTCCGAAATATATCCTGTTTGATTATATTGGCTTATGACGTTAGAGGCCGGTGTTGGTAATATGAAAATACAGGTAGCACATTTCCGCCTGTAATTTTACTTGTTACAGAGAGCAGTGTAACAAAATGATGTCTGATATGAAAGTGCTTTCCAAGCAGAAGTATTTCAGTGGATTCCTCTATGCTGTAAAGAAATGCAGCTGTTGACATTAATGTACACTTATAGAGACCAAGCCGTGGTAATATGTTCTAATGATGGCCACTGTGATGTGTGTGACAAGCTGCATTCCGGGTGGCTTTTCGGTGGTGGTGATTATTTAACCAACAGGGTTTTTGTACACCCGAAATGTATTTTAATTTCATTAGAAATAATAGGAGAGTCTGCTTTCGTGCGCACGCACGAACTCTCCTATTATACATACATATATATATGTATGTATAATACACACACACGCACATACATATATACTATTTCTACAATACAATATATGCATATATATATATATAACTACATATACACACACACACATATATATATAATCTATATATATATATATATATATATATATATATATATATATGCTCCTGAAAAATTTATTTCGGTTGAGCTGTCTGTGGAGGATGTGTGGGTTTGTAAACAGTGACTATTACGGCTAATAATGCAAGACACTTCGGTAAATCGAATCGAGTTCTCTCAGTCACTGTGTGTTTATCTAAAAATAAATGCGCTTAAATTCACCTACGGCTTCAGGGTAAAATTTCCGACTGACGCGAATTCAGCCGGTTTTCGATTCTAGCCAGAGGCAACCGGACGTCTATCCACACTGATGAGCTGTGATACAGCGAAACAGTCTGTCTGTGGATGACAATATATATATATATATATATATATATATATATATATATATATATATATATAATACTACAAGAGCAACTACGCGTTCGGTATCTGTTGTATACAAGTTTAAAAATGCAATAACTTCAACCGAAAATACGTTTAAGAACTGAGAACTCAGGCCCCTTAGAAACTAGACACTTCTTTGAAAAAGTCTCAGATCTAGCAATGATAAATCATTTCACTCCAAAGAAAGGCAATAATGCCACTGAGACGCAAGGGGTTGCTGGGAGTCGAAGAGAATGAGAAGACTTTAGTTAGGAGAAGAGACAATAAAAGAACAGGCTTTACGATGACAGAAGATAGCGATATTGTTGCATTTAAATTTTTGAACATTGCAGGTTGTAGGAAACCATGAAATAGGAAGAGAATTCAACAAGTGAGAAGTACTAGAGAAGAAACTATCAGAATAAAACTTACGGTTGCATGTAGCTATTTCAACAGTAAAACGATGAGACCTATTTGCCAATCTGGTAGCACGATTAAATTCATGCGGTCGATTTCCCAAGAAAGATATTATTCATGGTGCTTGGTACTGGATTCTTACCCAAGAAGGCTAGTGGAATATTGATGTTTGATTTAGGAAACTGGATTTGTTTTCCTTACTGTTCGTAATCTCCAGTGTGGCGAATACTTTGCCTCGTCTGTCAAAACTTGGTTGCTGAAGCATTGAAATATTTGTACCGATGACATAAGTATTTGAAGTGATGTCTGTTGGATATGGTTCTGTGTTATCGACAACAGACGCAGTGAACAATTTCTTTTTTTTATTTTTTAACTGGTCAACAGATAAATCTTCTCACACTCTCTCATACGATATATTAATTTCTTTCTCGTGAAGCTTTTCAATTGATTCTACCATTATTGTCAATTCTATCTCTTGTCATTACAAAAAACTTTCATCCCGTCATACACAGCAATGGAAATGATATTAGAATTATCCAGAGCTTACACTGGAAGCAAACTGCCTGAATATTGATAGGAATTGAATTTAGTTAATAAGCAAAAATAGAATTGTTGCAAAGAACAACGCATAAAACTATGAAAAAAAAAATACACTTTTACCTTACCTAATCTAAAACGAAATTTCAATCAAATTATCATGTAACCGTGTTGACCGTCGAGGTTAGCAAATTACGTCTTTTATGGCATAATTCAGAGCAATGACACTTGGTGCGGACAAACTCGTCTCCAACGAAGAGACGAAAGGTTGTAATGTATTGGATCGAAACAAAAGCTCGTAGCATTTTAAAAATAATTTCTAAAACATTTATATATTTCTACATAGATTTATTAAGACACATGTACTATGTTGTTCCACTACCTTTCGCTATCTTTGAGACAGCTTCTTGTTTACATACTCCCAGAACTTGTCTAAATGGCTTTCACGGGTTTCCAGAGAATTTAAGTTCGACCCATTGAAAGAATATTGGAGAGATCGACATAAATGGTAATTCGAAAGTGCAAGATCAGGTGAGTTCAGTATGTGTAGTAGTAGTAGCAGCATATCCTGGCCAAGCTGTGCCAATTTCTGCCGGGTCTGCAGAGACATGAGGTCAGACGGTGTCCTTATGGAAGACGGCATCTTTCCGGTTGGTCAATTCCGGACGGTTTTCTTCGATTGTTGCCTTTAGCCACTCCAAATGGGAACAGCTCTTTCAACGTCTTATTTTGCTGAAGAATCTCGTAATACACGATGCCTTTCCAATCGCAATAGATATACATCCTCAGCTTTTTTTCGGATGCCAACTGGATTTTCATTTTCCACAAACATCGAAGTGATTCCCGTATCTATATATTTTAAAATGCCTTACAACGCTCTTTTGTAGTGGTCGAAATAAGTGGCAATCCGAATTTAGAAATCCAGGCGAGTACGGTGTGTGCCATAGGATATCCCAGTCGGGATGGACCAATTTCTACCAGGTCTGCAGTGACGTGAGTTCCTGATGGAAGACGACACGCTTATCATTGATTGCTATCTTTAATCGGTCCATTTGAAAACGTTATTTGTCTGCATTCAACGCCCGATTTTACCGAAGAAGCTGGTAATATGCAATGCACATCGAATCCTACCAAATACACAGCACAATCATTGGCTGAAATTTAAAATTCACCATCAGCAAACGAACCATATGGGAAAACACGTTAAAATGTAATCTCTCAGAATAGTTGGTTGGTTGATTTTGTTTAGCGGCATATCAACACCTCTATGGGTTATTTAATGCCGAAATTAAAACACAATTTTATGGCTTCAACTAAATATATTTTGAACGCCATTGTATGCCTTCAATTACAGATAAAATTTATTGTTGGTTATTTTACTATAAAAATGTATTGTTGGTAATTCTACTATAAAATGTACTGTTGATCATTTTGACTTAAAATTGTATTGTTGGTAATTTTACTACGAATATGGTTTTTTGTACACAATTTTATACTTTCAGGTTAAAAGGTATGTTGTTTTTTTTAATATATATTATGTACATAATAAAATCTATTGTGGCTTGTTTTAAAAAAAAAATGTACCGTTGATTTTTATTCGGGTGGTTGACTATTTGCCCATAGCCTGAACCCTAACAGGTGTTACCAACCTGGGTCAGGGTAAACCTGGGAAAAACAATTAAGAAGTGGTTCCACGCTCCTCAAAACCTCAAATCTCCCGATCAGAAACCTTGCTGCCGGATGAAGTTTATCGTCATATCCAGGATACCTCAGAATAGGTATATAGGCAATACGTTTCAGCCATTTGTGGAACGAATTCACGTGTTCCGATGCCACCTATTGAAAAAAACGCTGTAAACTTTTATTTCAACCTAATGCATAGAATCCACAAGAAAGATCAATTTCTGACCCAGCCTATTGGGAGAGGTGGATTCATTTCTTTCCTAAGGGTATTAGTGTGAAGGTGAATAACAAATACGGAGCCAATTAACCTTTGTTGTGGAGTTAACTTTTAGCCCAACTTCAAACTAACCGAGAATGTTTGCTGCAATTGGAACATCGCTTGTGTCTCTGTGAGTTCGCGTGTTTCAGAGAGATAAAGAGGCAGCAATCCTATAACGAAGTGGATGTTGTATATTAAGCTCAGCTTACTTTGGCACAAGACTATGGGGAAACCAGTGAGGATCTAGATCACACCTCAGGAGCAAATGATGAACCAAACCAGCTCATTTTCCATTACACTTTTGTTTGTTTTTTTGTAAGCACTTTGTTTATAAGCAACCGTACTAAAATGTGACTAAATCTTAACGCTTCCGCTGCTGTTGACGTACTTATATCGAACTTTTAGGACACACACACATATATATATATATATGAAAACATATACTCCTTGCTGTTGGCGTATATATATATATATATATATATACACAGCAAGGAGTATATGTTTTCAAGACAACGTAAAACGTTGGTCCTCGGCGTTTGTCTTATAAATTTGCTAGCCATTAATGCTATTGTAAAGCCAACGTCCACTTGTAGTAGCATATAGTACGACCTGTTTTACCATCTTGATGCATCGACTCCATGAATTTAAGTATCGTACTAGATTGGCAGCAAAGACTCACTGTTTTACTGTTGAACTAGCTAGATGCAACCGTATGTTCTATTTTAATAATTTCTTTTCTCACCTGTGGAACACCCTTCCAATTTCTTGCTTCCATGTCACCTAAAATGTTTAAAAAGTTAAATGTCTTATATCTTCCTGAAACCTATTTTTTTCATTGACCTTTCTTCTCTCTAAAGGCTTTTCTTTCTCTTTCACTCGCAGTAACTCATCGTACCTTAGTGACATTATAGCCTTGCTTAGGGTAAAATTATTAATATTTTTTTTATTATACTGTATAATGAGGATATAGTTCAGTTTAGTCTTTACTGCAGACTATCCGATCGAAATTCAAAAGACGGCGCCCATAAAAAATTGCTGTCAAAGTCTTTTAGTTATTTATTTCCAGCAAATGGTTATTTCCAAAAACGAGCTACCATAGCTAGGCAACAATGCTATAACAGTCCAGCGGTGTAAAAGTTAAGCAACTCCATTACTGACGTCAGTGTCACTTAACCATATTCAAGAAAAAAGTAAAACGTAGAATTGAACAAAATGTGACAAAACACGTTATTTTACACCGTATGCAAGAATTCTGCCAATTTTCCAAGTTTAGTTAATACATTGAAATGTCTTTTTTTTTTGCATTTATTAGGCACAAGCATAAAAATGAAGCAATATAACTGGCTTGTTACTTTAAATATCTCAAAAACTAGGCTACTATAGTTTCATCTCTAGTAACCTTTCTCGGCCTAGGAGAGTCTTCTATAGGGAAATAGTGGAGAGAGCAACGAAGGATCCACTACGCAAGCAGCTCGGCTTGTTGGAGGAGGAGTTTCTGGTCTTGGGCGTCAGCGGTGCATTATCTCAGCAACTCCGAGTTTTCGCTTACCTGGCGAGTGGTTCGGAGTAGGCTATCTCTTAATGACAAGGCCTTCATATGGGGGTTTGGCAGATTTGCCAGACTGTGAACGATGTGACCTTGGCTTAGAGGAAATTTCTTTGCACGCCTTCTACCATTGTCCTCAGGTCCGCCCCTTATGGGACCATGTCGGTGATATGACGGCTCGTATCGCCCCCGAAAAGCTCGTGCTCATTGATCGCGCATACGCGTGTGACAATGTGTCGCCTCCGTATTCTGGGGTGAAACGAATGGTGTTTCTATCGTTGTTGGCCACGGCCCGAATGGTGAGTTGGACGACGCGATTGCAGGAAGTCTTGCGAGGTGATCGTCTTTCTCATCAGGATTTAATCCGATTCTTTGAGCATCAGCTCAAGATGAAGTTTACAACTGATAGAAAACGGTTGGTTTCGACAGATTTCAGCGAAGCGAAGATTTGAGGCGAATCTGGTTCGTGTGAACGGAGCTAGCCTTGATTTTCTTTTTTTAGGTCCACTTAAGTAGGATCAGGGCGGTTTCCTGTGGATCCCTCCCTTGGTTGGGCTACACAAGCTTTGAGTACCTGGTTAATGTGAGTAAATGTAGTTCCTGGCTGCTTCTTTGGTTATAATCGAAATTCAGATTATCAGCTTCCCTAGTTGGTTTCGGTCCCACTTTTTTCATCTCGACTGGATCAGCTTTCTTCTTTCCCTAAGGCTGTATTTGTTTTATCTTTTCTCTCTCCCTTAGCGAGAGAGCCACTTGATTTTATCCAAGGGCAGAATACAGCGGCCTCTCTTTTTATAGTGTTGGATGGGTCCAACTAACATCAGTTATCTTTAGTTTGTTTTAATATTTTAGTTTGTTTTGGGGTTCATCCCCTCCCAGCTCATTGTTCATCATGTACAAATTTTTATCTATTGTATTTTATAATCATGTAATTTTTATGTCATGGGGTGCGTTTTTTAGGTATCCCTGAGAGTATGCGGTATTATGGCATATGGAGCAATGCTTGTGATGGATGAGTTTTTGTGGTGAATGTGCCAATTGTAACGAGTGATTGGGTCGTAAATCGGATTAGCTAGGTATAGGATAGTAAGTGACGACCAGCCTTCACTCATTCCCCTCTTTAGGCCTTGTGCTAAAATTGTATATTTTATACAATAAATCCGGCTACTATAGTTTCATCAAAGTTCAGACTGAGTTTAATCAAATTATGCTTAGCGGTTCCACTCTCAATGATCCAAAACTTAAGTGAAACATATATACAATCCATTGCTAGAAAAATGTTCAGCTCATTCTATCGTTTCAAGAAGTATCTAACTGCTTTAGCTTTAAAAGAGCCAAATTAGACCAAAAAATGGAATATTGCTGCTATATCCGGGTTTAAACTACACAGTCGTCACTTTCCAGCCTTGACAGCTCAAATTTGTTTGAGCAGTCTTGTCGGGAAAGACCTTCCTCTCTAGAACTTTATCCCTACAGATGCGGCTTTGTGAGTCTGTCGTTACTATATCGCTATTTCCATGGGAAATGATCAGATGAGCTCCATTCTTTAGTTTCACCAGTCTATGCATTTACAGCCATGACACGCCAAACTATGGCCACGGTGTAGAATCGCACAATGTTCCAAATGTAAAACTTCCACGCAGTTTTCTACCAAGATCTACCACTATGCAGAACAGACACCCGCATTGTTCCTTCCCCGAATACTTCAATCTTAATCTCTTTAAGTTAAGAGTCAATCGCTTATGGTCCTGAAAACATCGGTTCTCGTTCTATAATTGAAGTTAAGCAATATTGAGTTCATTCAGTATTTAGACGGGAGACCGCTTGTTTACTGTAAGCGACCTCGATCTGTTTGGGCTTTAAATAACACACAAAGGAGTGATAAACCGTAAAAATCCAATCAATGAATCAATCATTATCTATCCTCATAATCTTCACTTCTTGCTACCTTTTCTTCCATTCATATCACACACCTCATTCGTCAATACCATTTAGACTGTAACTATCTACCTTGAAGGGTTCTTGAGCCCTGTAAAGGGTGAGACTTAGTAAAGAAAAAAGTAAAGCAACTTTAGCACTTTTTCTTGTGTAAAGATTAAGCAATTTCAGTAGTCGTCAAAATCCCAAATTACGTATTTTTTTTTAAAAAGTGTATCCTACGCTGACGTACCCCGTTGACAGAATTGGATACTTAGATCAATCAAAGCCGGTCTGTAGGATCGAACGTCAGACTAGCACGTTTAATACTCTCAAGGCCAGTGCACTTACCATAAGCAGACGAGCCCGCAATTGTTTTCCCGAAGTTTCCGTGCGTAGTTAGTGGAAAATATCTTAAAGGATCTTTACTGCTGTAATGTACTTACATATCAACCAGTCAGTAAGGTGACAGGCGAGTTTCGCTTCGTTAGATGTATTGCTTAGAGACGTTGTGCAAACTTACTTGAGAAGAGGATGAGGAGAGAAAGGGAATCATATTTCTGTCTACTTTACGATAAACCTCCCTTTTTGGTGATCAGTAGCGTTGATGGGTTGTTCGCGGCAATTTTCTGCCGGTTGAACTTTGCCGTTACAACGATAACAGTCAGCTGACATCACTCATTGAGTTTTAATACCCTTTTTCAAAAATGGCGTCTACCACTTAACAGGACAAATGTATTGCTGAAGTCTTGTAAAGGTTCGCCTTGTTAAGCTCGGCCTGGTAAAGCCTATTCTAGCAATATACGACACCCGACTGTCATTTCAATCAAACGAACTCGCATTTGAAGTGACATGGTTTTAATACTCAGTGAAGACGAACAACTTTACTTTATATTTCTACATTTACAGTCGCGGTCGAAATATTATGACTCACGATCTCTGAACGTAAGTAAAATATAAACGCTAACAGCGTACAAAATTCAACTCGGGACAAGGTTTGATGTTTTATGACTGGAAATGCGTACAGTCACAGGGAAAATCAAGAACCAGTGTAAACAGTGTTTACAGAGATTTTTCTTTTGTTTGTTTTTTTTTAAACATAGGTCTGAGACTTATAAAGCTTCATCTGAATTTGGAACAAGGTCACAAGTTGCTCACAATTCGCTGCAGAAGGTAACTTAAATAATCTATGGCATATACTTGTGTATAAGCCTACTGCATGTGTACTTCGACCCCTGAATTTATTAGTGAATTTTTCATATATAGCTCGTATAATACGACCCCCAGCTTCTAAACAATACTAGTAGGATTACCGTAGTCAAATATTGTAGTACTGAGAATCATTCTGGACATGTTTTATAGCAAATAAATGGTCTTCATTCTTTTGTTTTTTATAACGCTACCCCAAAATGACACGAAGATTTAAATACCGTACTTTAAGCCTAGGTCTGCCTCCTTCATAACCTAAGTTTCTTCCCTTCTGGCACTACATGAAGAGCAAAACCTTTAACCACCCCTTCAAAAAAGTTACCTGCGTTTAGTGCGAACCCCTATATAAAAACTGATCATAAAATCTCGCACTATACCCGAGTATATACGGTAGAATATTGTTAGGCTTCTTTTGTTTTTAAATATACCCTCAATTCATTCCCGCTAACTTTTATGTACCTTATACAAGGGGAGGGTCATAATAATCTGGTGTTAGAATTATTCTCAGTATACAATACACGGGGATCTTAATAAAAGGTGGAGGTTGGAAAGACCATTTAAAGGTCAAAACTTTAAGTTTCATCCAATACACATTTTCTTTCAATAAGCAATTTAGGATTTTAAATAATACTGTGCAAGTTTTAGTGCTCAAGTTGCTTCACATTTTTTTTTACTAAGTTTCACGCAATACAAGGCTCGAAACCTACTCAAGATAAAGGGTTGCAGTCGAAATGGTATTAATGAGGGAAGCGTATGATATGAATGGAAGAAAAGGTGGTAAGAATTGAAGATTATGAGGATAAGGAGGATAGATAACGATTGATTGATTTTGTTATATATTTTACAGCTTATCAATCCTTGTTTTTTTTTATTTAAATCCGAAACATATTTCAAATTGTACGAGTTCGCTTACAAGCGGTCCACCGTCTAAGTAATGACCGGGCTCGACATTGCTTAACTTCAGTTATCGAACGAGAACCAGTGTTTTCAGGGCGATTTGACTAGAAGTGATAGACCCTTGACTTGGAGAGATTAAGATTGAAGTGAAATCACACGGGAGTCTATTCCACATAGTAGTAGATATTGGTAGAAAGCTGTGTGGAATTTTTTCTTTATATTTGGAACACGGGAGAAATGAAGGTGATTCGATTTCGTGGCCATAGTTGGTCGGTATTTTCAGGTTGATTTGACTGTAAACGATTGAACCTTGACTTGAAGAGGTTAATATTAAAATGTTCAGGGAAGTACCCACTCGGGAGTCAGTTAATCAACGGAGCGGTCTTAATAAGCTCGAGGGCGGCAAAAAATTATCTTAATAAAAATTAAGCGTCAGCACTTGTCTACATTTATATTGGTATATAGCGTTCTCGATCCGACCAAGATTTGTGGATCAGGCAGATACCACTCGAGATTTATTGCGTTAACATACACAGTTATGGTTCAGGCAGATACTACTCTCTGATCACAGAAAAACGTAACAGTCAAAAACAAACAAAAATATTTGAAAAAGCCGTAGAAGAGAAAGAACCGAAGAGAGAGGGTCTGAATTTTACACACACACACACACACACACGTGCGCCCCCCCCCATATATATATATATATATATATATATATATATATATATATATATATATATAAGCATTTCACCCCAAGTAAGGCGAGAGTGCCAATAGGACGCAAAGGGTTACAGAGAGTAAAAGTAAGAGTAAAGAGAGGTGTTTGAGAAAACGATAAAGAGAAGAACGGGGCTCAAGATCAAGGCATCAGAAGATGTCGATTACATTTAAATTCTTGAAGATTATAGTTATCAGACAAACAGGTAAGAGGAAGGGAGTTCCACTGTCGGAAAGAGCAAGAGAAGCAGCTGTTGGTTTAGAAAAGACAGTAAAAGGGTGGGACCGAGATGCCAACCTAGTAGCACGCTTAAATTCACGCAGTTGGGACACAAGAGAAAATAACTCGTCAGAACAGTTGCCATGAAAATATTTGTAGAAAAGACAGAGGGAAGCCAAAATCACGTCTTTGAGAAAGTGACTGAAGTCGAGATGACAGGTCAGGATCTAAATTTCATCCGATACAAGGGTTGAGAAACACTCAAGCTGGATGATCATTGTTAGAATTTTGATGATGTCTGCGGTGCGGGAATTGATTGAAAAAGGAGATGGTAGGATGTTAATATTATGAGGATAAGGATGATATATAACGATTGACTCATAACTTGAAAAGGCCAAAACTGATGTTTTCAGGGAAGCAACTATACGGGAGTCTGATCCACAAAAGTGGAAAATCTTTGAGTGGAAGTTCTTTCTTCACATTTTGACAGGGAGAAATGAGGCTGATCCGATTCCCTGGAAGTAGCAGAGCGTGACATAGATGTAAAGGTCTGAACTGGTGGGGCTAAAAAATGGAGATGATCTGAAAATGTGTCATTTTAAATAGCCAAATTAGCAAGAAAGGTAGGA
This sequence comes from Acanthosepion esculentum, assembly GCA_964036315.1. Lineage (NCBI taxonomy): Eukaryota > Metazoa > Mollusca > Cephalopoda > Sepiida > Sepiidae > Acanthosepion > Acanthosepion esculentum. Next base: position 40,826,086 of record OZ038483.1, on the reverse strand, counting down.
GGCCAAAAAAACGCTTGCGATGATCCATCTAAGTATCGATCCCGTTCTACGTTGTTTAAATTTTGATGGCCAGACCCGAACTGACGCTAATAGCGTGGCTCGATTCTCAGCTAAACGACGGTGTTTACTCTGTGTCTACAGAGCGGTAATCACGAAAATGACATCTACGTCTTTGATTTCCTAACTGAAATTCAGAGAAACAAGGGCGAATTAAATCAGGGACCTGACGTGGTGCAAAATAATCGGACAAATTAGACAGAGGGTAGAGAGTCGCGAATCGAGATTAAATTTCCGTTACTCATTAAGGGCGTCTTTGATATAATCCTTGGTAAAAACA
>OZ038483.1:40813249-40815749 GCA_964036315.1 Acanthosepion esculentum | reverse complement strand
AGAAAATTACTAATTTTCACATTTCATAATCTAGGTCGTAAAATCAACTAATTCAAATCACGGGACTAATGTTTAATCTATATCAGAATGATCATAACTAAAATGATAAAAAAGACGCCAAAAAGAAGAAACATCATTAATATACGACCTCAAAGAGAAAGATCATAATTTCAAGACAACAAAGAAGGGTAACACCTACAAGAGATCACAAAAGAAAGATCATAACTAAAATGATAAAAAAAGTCGCCAAAAAGAAGAAACATCATTAATATACGACCTCAAAGAGAAAGATCATAATTTCAAGACAACAAAGAAGGGTAACACCTACAAGAGATCACAAAAGAAAGATCATAACTAAAATGATAAAAAAGACGCCAAAAAGAAAAAAACATCATTAATATACGACCTCAAAGAGAAAGATCATAATTTCAAGACAACAAAGAAGGGTGACACCTACAAGAGATCACAAAAGAAAGATCATAACTAAAATGACAAATAAGTAAGTCTTATCGCTACAAGACATCTGAAAAGAATGGTGCATAATTATAAGATAACAAAAAAAGAATGGTAGGGGTTTCTGATTTCTTCTAAATTTTACTTCAACTCTATACTTCTAACGTCTCCACCTAAACTCTGAAATGTTATTTACTATTTTCTTTTCAATAAGAGTACATAAGTTTCCCAGTTCTCTTAACAGGAGTAGAGCTTTATACCTTGCCATCTGCTTAGGACTGGGTTTCCGGTTCCTTCTAAAGACTTCTCATTCTCTGTAACTCCCAGTAGCCCCTGTCGTCTTAGTGGCATTATTGGCTTGCTTGAGGGGTTAATTAATAAAAAAAAAAAAAACCCAAAAAAACAATTCATTAATGGCCAACATCCCATTTTTGGAACAGTAGACATTAATAGGAGAAACCTATAATTAATACAGGTGTTTTTATTTTTATTTTTCTAATTAGTACCTGTTTTACGATAGACATTAATGGGTTAATCATTATAGAAGGCCTGTGGAACCAGCTCATCAACCACTATACTACATCAAGGGATCGCTCAAGGATGACAAATGGGAAATTGTCATTTCAGATTTTAAAAGTATATGAATGCAGTGACTGCTAGTAAAGCCATGAAAATAGGGTTGTAGCAATTTTCTTGTCAGAAAATGGCTTATCAGACAATAAAAATAAACATTCTCACCCGTATTTGGATTCTAACACCAACCACTGGATAAAAGCAATTCTTTGTCTGAACCAGCGAGGTGAGATAAACAAGCAGACTGAGATAGATGTAACATTTAGTTATTGCAGAAGGATGTATATATGAAAATTTAATTAATCTTGAAGGCCAACCACCAACACTTACGGAAAATGTATGAAATGGTATGAATTCATCTCTTCGCTTCATCTAGCCATTTAATTGTAGATCAGACTGGTGTATTTAGCCTTGTTTGGAAACTAGTGTAGAAGAAGAGCAAAATCGGTTGGATATGAAAGCAGGGTGGCTGCAGTGATTTTAACTCTTAAAAACATCAGTGAACGTACGCCGAACGAAGCAAAAGGTCAATGGAGCTCAACTGAACATTTACCATTTATTTGAAACATTTTGTGGTGAAGTGACTAAGGATTCGACGTAACCTATGGCGAAGTAAAACACCTTAATGAAACATTTCCCAACGAAGAATATCATTTTATTATTAGTGTTGTTTCAAGACAAGAATTTGGGATATAAGCTCCAGAGAGGTCTTTCACATTATGCCTTCAGTTTGTAACTTCCATTCAGCAATTAAAAAAGAAAAATAATACTTACAACGAAAGAATGTCAGTTTTCGATGTCAGGTATTTCTTGCAAAATGCTTCCCTCGAAATGTAGGTTTTATAATTCGAGTCAGTCTTTATAAAAAAAGGGAAAAAAAACAGCCGTAAAAAAACTAATAAGATTGATGTCGTAATAAAATAAGCATATTCCATCTTCCCTCTCGCTTTTAACCATCCATCACAATGAAATAAGCATTTTCAGCACTAAAGTTGAATGAGTCAAATAAAGCTTTGACTTAGAGTTGTTACTATATAACAACTAAAGATGTTCCATTTTTAATAAAAATCATTATTATTCATTCTTTTTGTTATTGTAATAATCGTAACAGTGATAAAATTACAAGTCTAATACTACTGGCATACATAACAAGCAACAAATTTAAAGTAATTCCGGTTAACTGATTAGAGAAGATATTCTGCAAGCTGTAAAGTTCTTGTAGCCTAATGGTCAGAGCAGCTGATACGGATATTCACATTCCACAAAGTAAGTGTGAATCTTATCAAGAGCTTTATTTCTTTATTTCTCACACAAGCTGTTTGTTGATGGTCTTACAAATTTGCATTGAAATATGAGGGTAATTAAAATGAAAGAAATATGAAGGACAGAAAACTAAAAAAAAAAGTGAAAGCTTGGGAATAAGGTAAAGAGTGGGGGGGTAAATGACAGGAACAAAATGCGCAGAACAAAATAA
>OZ038483.1:40753249-40808249 GCA_964036315.1 Acanthosepion esculentum | reverse complement strand
CTTTTAATTCAATCGCGCATAATCTAAAATACAGATTGTGTTGCCTACTTGTCTGCCTTGAAAATCGGCCTTTACATATTTAGCTCTGGGCCCGCACACTGGCACCGTTGATAGAAACCTCCACCTCAACTACCAAATATGACTATTTACACGTCTGAAACAAAGGGCATATGAGCAGAAAGATTGTTTTGCGCCACGTTTTCAACTTAGGCAGTCCTGCCTGTCTTGAAAATCAGCGTTTACCTAAGATCGAACAGGGCCTACTGGCGCCGGTACGTCATGCAACATTGTCTGGCCCACCAAACGGATATCCTAATTTTTTCCATCATCGAGCAAATGGAAAGGGTGTAATCGTAGCCTGCTCTCAGTAAAGTATTGTTATAAAAACGCGTACAAAATGTACCGCCGGTGAGTCGAATGGAAAAGAAGATAATAATTATTAATAGAAAATCATTTGTATTGCTGATACAGTGGATGTGAAAGGAACGTCTCTTTGTTGGCAAGGGAAGCGATTTAGAGGAACGGTAGAGTTGTTATGGCTTGATGTTGATTCTGGTGTCGGGTCGGTTGATCGAGGTCACTAGTGGGATACTAAGAGTTTGCTGGTGACAGATTCGTTGAAGCTTGTCCATTCACGGCGATTCTGTTTCAGTCGTTCTTAAAAGCAGATGTGGTGGATCATTAACTCATTTTTTTCATGTGTTTCATTATTATCATTATTATTATTATTGGTGGTGACGTTCGTGATTAGATCCTTTTATATTGTCTTTTATAACTTTTGAGGGGATTTATTTTGTGCACCGGATATGATTTTTGGAGCTCCTGCGCAGAAGATGGCATTTTTCTTTTTTTCTTACTTTCTCGGTGTTCACACCCGACCGACATGTAGAGTCATTCAGACAGAGATCTCATTTAAAGTATAACAGTATATTTATTTCTGAAAATACAGAAATTGTGGCACATGGCCAGGGAGAGAAATAGGGAGGGGTCTGGTCTTCCTTAGCTATCCTAGTCCTAGTTAATTTGACTCACGACCCATTCATTCATTAAAATTTACTTATTCATCACAGGAACTTATCTATCACCTCTTAATCCTACATGCACCAGAATACCGCATATTCGCAGGGGACCTACAAAACACCCCATGACATAACAATTTCAAAGTCCATATAGTCTAATGTATAAAATTTTTTTATGATTCATGAAATGATGGGAGATGAACCCAGAAAACAAATTCAAAATCTAAACCAAAGATAAAACTAAAACAAAACAATGTTAGTATGAACCTCCCACTCCTCAAAATAATAAGAGAGGTTACTGTATTCTGCCGATAGACAGAATCAAGCAGCACACTAACTGGTGGAAACGGTCGAGCAAAACAGTATAGAATGAAAAGGTAAGGGCGAAGAGAATATATCCAGAATAGAGGCGACACGTGACTGACACGCGTGCTGCAGCAGGTGGGCTGACAGCTATTAGCATACGGCGTTTGGAACTGTTGAAGGAGATTAAAAAAGAGACACGAGTGAGAAAGCCTGGGAAAACGAACTGACGAGTAGGAATTATATTACTAGCAAGTGGAACGTGATAATATAGATCAGAGGTCCCTAAACATTTTCAAGTTGCTTCCCCACCCACGGCTCCCAAGCCACTTACCTCGCCCCCTTTCCATATGAAGACGCCACTTTGTTGGTATTAGATATACTGCAGCTTCAAAGTTAACAACTAATGTAACACTGTAAACAAGTAAACCAAATAAAACCATTTATTTAGCTGATTTAGCAACATAAAAAGATAAAATTGCAGTATGAATGGAGTGCGTGTACTTAATGCTGGGGTATCAGCTTCCAAAGTTCAGGCTAGCAGGCACTGATCCAACACACTCGTCTCCAGTCTTTTGAACAAGAATAGAGGTTTATCACTTGTTTCCTGTTTTAGGATTAGGTTTCCGGTTCTTTCTAAATTCTATATGAACTCTACTTGTAACGTGTCCGCCTAAACTCTGAAATTTAATACTATTACTGGGTTTCCGATTTTCTTCTAAAGTCTTTCCTTTCTCTTTCATTTCCAGACCCCCCCCCGCTTGCGCCTTAGCGGCTTTATTGCCTTGCTTGGGAGTGAACTGATTTAAAATAAAAGGAAAGAGTTCAGTAATGTTCAGTTTGTTTCATTGCTGGGAAAAGACAGGGCGATTGCACTGAAACTCCGCTCTACTTAATATGATATTGGGAAGGCAATAAAATACAGGATGTCCATAAAGTCTCTTTCCAATTTAAAAAAAAAACGCATTACAAAGTCAGTTGATGTGGCACAGCAACTATACTAAAGATATCGTGTATCAAACAAAGATACGGGATATCACGGATCTAAAGCAAAAGATCACCGATGCCATTGCCACCATTGATGAGTGATCATGGCAAGAAATCGAGTACCGTTTTGATGTGCTTCGTGCAAATGATGGTGCCGCCCTTATAGAGGTGTATTAAATTAGTTAAAAGAACTTCAGTATCTGCTCCTCATTTTGTAACAATTTCCACATATTTGTCTGTCATTTCCTTTTGTATTTCCCTACTAGTTAGGACTCGACCGTCGGACGAAAGACCTAAAAACACGCCTACATCAAGAGGAGTAGCTACGAGGATAAGATCCAAACTGTTGTAACTGAGTTATCAACAACAACTGTAGAAAAACTGGAATTAGTTTCACAACAATCTTTTTACCTTTTGGTACAGGGAAACATAATGTAGAATAGAAACTAGGGAAGAGAATGTTTAGCCGTGAATGACTGTTTTCAGCAAAGCTACTGCTACTCCTCTTGATGTAGGAGTGTTTTTATCTGTCTATATTTCTGAGATGAGGTATTATGTACACTATTTACATTATTCAGACTATTGTCTTCATCTTTGTCGCCATATTTATTACAACGTTTCGGCCGTTTTACGCTCAAGGACACATGGCACAGTGGATAAAGGCGTTGGTTAGATCCAGTGACAGGAACCAAAGAGTGTGAGTTCAATACCCGGTTAAGGCAGTGGAGAACTTGGAGAGGGGAATTAACAGGAGATAACTGATAACTGACATCCATTAAACATGGCACGTGGAACTAGAACACTCTACTCCAGTGAGCAAAATAAAGGGTTCAGTTCGATATTTCAAGCACCTGAAGAAGGCCGGAGCGTACAACGACCTAAACTTTGTAATAAATATGGCGACAAAGATGAGGACAATAGTCCGAATAATGTAAATAGTGAGTATTTTTATGTCTTTCGTACATTCGACAGTCGAGTCCAAACTTGTAGGGAAATATTTTCCCTCTCAATACTTTACTTTCTTGCACAGTGCAGCGTAGCATTAATAACTGTTTATTTATTTATTTTTTAACCAGAAATGTTGATATTATTAATTTCTTTGTAGTAAAGCCAACACGTCTGCCACCATTTCTGTTTCCTCATTGTTGATCTATAGAAATTGACGGATCACCCAGTCTGGTATTTTAAGAAAGAAAAAAAATTCCTGAAACGCTTACGACCACGTCACGTTGAAACACCTGTTCCCGTACGATCACCGAAGTTAAGCAACGGCGAGCTTGGTCAGTACTTAGATGGGTGATCGCTTGGGAATACCAGGTGCTGTAAGCTTGGGTGTGCGGGTGGAGTAATGGATAATGGCTCGGAATTATTAATCGGAAAGCCGAGTTCCAATTCTCTTTGGGTTCGTTATATTTACTTACATACAAATAACCTTGGGAATGGTATGAACCCACATCCCCCTCCAGTTATGGTTTAATTATTAAGACTTGTATCACTCAAACATTACCTCGAGTAAAAATTGGTACAATCTAAAAAATATTTTATGGCTTTTAATAACGTTCAAAGTGTTGATAAGCCGTAGAAAACGAATCAATCAATGAACCAGAGAGTACAGTCGACTTACTTTAAGGTTATCGTCTGGTATGCTCTTCTTCAATTCCAAGAGTCTTGGAAATTGGAAGAGATCACAAGTAATGTTATGCTTGAATAACTGTAACTGGGAAAGAAACGCGGAAGAAATCGATCTGATATTGATATGGTTAACCTCGTTTCCATGTAGTTGCAAATTAACTACATTGTATTTTGTGAATAAATCTAACAAATAAGTAATGCCACGTTTTCTGTTGTTAGTTCATCACAGAGAACAGAATTCCTGAGAGAATTCAACAACCGTGTTAATAAAAAGGAATAGAAACGTACAAGGCAGCTTCTTTTTTATAGCCATTTAACATCTGAATTTCTACCTGAGAACTAATGTTCGGGGGACACTGCCGAAATAGTTAAAATATGTTGTTATTATTATAAAGAGACAGATGATTTTCAGTGAAATTATTTATTTCTTGCCTATAAAACTGGAGATATTTGGCTTCGAAATATTGTTGATATTGTATAAACAAAAATATTTTAATTTTTACACAAAAACTTCAGTGAAATTTGAGGGAAAATAAACACATTGATTTGGAAATATTGCTCAAAAATCAAATAATTATCGAATTGTAATTAATTTTTCAGAAGTTAATGAAAGCAATGAATAAAACTATTTAATCATGCCGTACGCATTTTAGCGAACCTTCGTATACCATTGGTTGGATTTTGTTTTTTTGTTTGTTTGCTTCTTTCTTTCTTTCGTCATATTACATTGTTTTTTGTTTCTTTCTTTCTTTCGTATTATTACATTGGGTTTTGTTCTTTCTTTCGTTATATTACATTGTTTTTGTTTATTTTTTCTTTCATCATATTACATTGTTTTTGTTTATTTTTTTCTTTCGTCATATTACATTGTTTTTTTCTTTGTTTGTTTCTTTCGTCATATTACATTGTTTTTTTCTTAGTTTGTTTCTTTCGTCATATTTCATTGTTTTTTGTTTGCTTCTTTCTTTCGTCATATTACATTGTTTTTTGTTTGTTCCTTTCTTTCGTCATATTACATTGTTTTTTGTTTCTTTCTTCGTCATATTACATTGTTTTTTGTTTCTTTCTTCATATTATATTTCCTACTTCCCATCTATCCAACAGTCTTACGTGTTTGCTTCTTACTTTCTTTCTTCTTTTGTGTCATGCTACATTATATTCAACCACCCTCATTCGCTTCTTATTCACTTGGTGAGATGTAAGTTCCACTCAAGCAGTTTCTTCCTACGAACCGCTGCTTTGTGGAATCGACTCCCAAGAGAATGCTTCCGCGAGCACAACAATCTTAGCCTGTTCAAGTCTAGGGTTAACCTTTATCTTCCCTACATATTAGGAAGCTTCAACGAAATTCCATGGAAAATATTTTTATTTGGAATTTTAAATTACAGCCAATATTTTACAAATGATTAAGGGATACACCTCAAAGTTTTATCATATTTATCCATTCTACACGCTCTCTTCTGTCATCAGAGATATATACGGGCCGGGGATTGCGTAAGAAAAAAAAACAGTAGCTATGAATTTTTAACCATGATCAGTGTCCACAGTACCATACAGTAAAATCAACCCATCCGTTTTTTAAAATATAAAATGTAAGTAATATTTATTTCAAATCCAGTTAATTAACTTTGAATTAAGTAATGTTATTTTAATAAACTTAGGAAAGTACGTTTTATTTTTGAAAGATTAAAAAAAGTTTAATTTTTAGGCTGACAGTATGGATTTTACTGATCAGGAAATAAAATTCCGATCAGTCTAAATCCGGTTTGAAATACGCCAAATGATTTTTTCTTAACGAATATTAGATTTAAACTATTATTTTGGAATTAAAATTAACACTTTAAAGATAACTTTTCATATTTTTAAAAAGGATTTTAAAATTAGATATTTGTTTCCTTTACCCTTTTTTTTTACATGAAGTTTGATTATTTATTTTTTTATTTTGTTTTGTTTTTTGAAGTATAATTCAAAAATAATTTATCATAACTACGAGGTTATGCTTGATCCCAAGCTACACAGGATTTAGAGGATTCGTCCATGCTTAGAAAATTGCTGCCATATATGGTCCTGTGATATATTCAGAGATTCTTGATAAAATACAAATAAAAATCTACAATATTATTGGTGTCTCGGCTTCAGTCCCTTTCCCAGAACCGTAAAGTTGCTTTCCTGTGCATTTTCTATAAATACTTTCATGGCAATTGTCTTCGCTATGGTACCTGAGATTTGTGAATTTAGGCGCAGTACTAGATTAGCAAAAGGTCTCATCAATTTACAATTGAATTGACAAGATGTAACCGTAGGTTCTATGCTAACAGTTTCTTCTCTCACACTTCTTGCTTGTGGAACTCTCTTCCGGTTCCATGCTTTCCAGTTAACTTTGACCTTCAAAAATTTAAATGCAATGTTACTTGTTACCTACTGTCTTCCTGATTACTCTTCTATTGTTCTCGCTCCTTAGTAATGTTTCCGTTTTCTAATTTTTTCGCACCCAGTAGCCCCTTGTGTCATAGTGGCTTTACTGTCTTGCTTGGGGTAAATTCGATTAAAAAATGACCAAGCGTATTCAGTCGTAAAGTCTGCCCAAAATAAAACCCTTGATAATAGTTTCAAGATCACTTATACGGATCTGGAAAAAGAAATAAGCAGTTTCAGCCGACAGAAATGTCAGAAGCGATGAACCGACAACGCAAATAGTAAGCTTCGCACAATCAAACCGGTCCTCGGTGAACAGAGGCAGGTGTCTAGAAAAGGAAGAAAAAGATAACGCTGACTTACCTCCACATAAGCCACATGCCTCACCCATTCATATTTGTTGTAGAGTGAATATCAACCAACACGCACAACATGCCAAGTCGCACTCACGGTGAAACACATTTTAACTAAATTCACTCACTTAGCACCTTAAAAAAACAAATAGTACAACGAAACCAATACGGGATAACTGTTTGAAAATATTGAAACCGTCAAGATAAAGTCCTACATTAAAGAAATGGGTTTAAAACGCATAACACCTACAATAGTTCATCTACAAACTATATATCCATAAAACATATGTTTATCTTGAAAGTTGCGTTCAAAATATATTTTATTGAAGCCATATAATTGCGTAAAAAATGTTTACATTTCAGTATTAAATAACCAATAGAGGTTGATACAGCGTTAAACAAAATCAACCAAACAACTCTGGTTTAAACTTGACCGTCCGATTTTTCTAAGATGCCATTAGATAAGATATCGCCAGACGAACATCTCTAGTTATATGGCCACACCTACAAACCTAGAGAATTCTACTGTGCAGACGTCGGCTGTCTGATCTGGCACACCATGTCCAAATAACGTCAACATGATAAAAAAAAAAAACTTTGGATCTTTTAACTTTGAACCACAAAATAAAATAAAGCTATGCTTTCGTGTGTGACTCTTTTGTTAATTTTATTCTTAAAAAGCACACTAGTTCTTTTAAGAGTGACTGACTTAGTTTATGTGATATAGATTTTCGAAAAGAAAAAGTAAAGATATTACTTTACTCTAATTCCACCCTGCCACGCTTCCGTTTTTTTCTTCTACCCGCCATCTTGTTTCTCTAAAAGTGGCACCCTCCAATTTTGGGAGTTCCAGGTATAGATAAAAGCAAATAATATGTTCGATAACCAATTTATTTTTTTATCCTTCATTTTAGCTCCACTTCAACAAATGGTGAATGATTTTATCTTCTTGCTTCAGGTTCAACATTTCTATCATAAATCTTACAATTTTTTATAGTGTATCTTGTTGGTTTCTTTAGTAACGACTCTTGACACTTTGAAGCCGTTGGCTTGAGTTAAGCCTATTTTGATAAAACTTATAATTTCTTTTAGAGTAGTGATACAGAACGTGGGCGGTAACGTCCCCTCCACCTTGGGGGCGCTTCGGCTCTCACTAAATCAGTAAGGGTTCAAAGGAGTTGTTCGGGAGCGCTGTAATTGTAACAGGTCAGTAAGATGATTTAACCGTATTAACCCCGTTTGTGAAAAGTCAACGATGCTAGTGCTATGCTTTCGAGCCAAGATAAAAGCTAGAATTCTGAATGCTGATTTTCAAGGTAGGAAGGCTTTATTTATTTGGAATGTTGGCGTAACACAATTGTCCTATCTCAGTTTGTTCATGCAACCTTGTGAGTTGGTAACCGACATTTTAGTTAATATCAAGACTTAAAGATTGCAAAACGAAGCCAAACCAATATTTTTCTTCAAACTTTTGTTATTATCATTATTATTATGATGATAAAAAGAAGAAGAAGGGGAGCAGCAGCAGCCTGATTTGTGGTTTAGAGATTTACGCAGAAGGCTCACGCAATACAATTTTACAAAACGTATTTTTCCCACGTAGATTTGTGCAGCTACATGAAATATCAAAACGAAAAGAAATGCAGTGGCAATGAGTAAAAACAAATTCAATAACAAAAATAAAAATAAAAACGCAAACGAAACGAAGACAGGGATAAAAAGAAAGAAAAAGATACTTTTTATAGACTTAATTGCACAATTTTCATATTGCTATTCCTTTCTTATTTTTATTCCATGTCTCCTCAGGACGTAGGCGATCAGGGCTATTCACAGCTTCCTTTTTCACTTAATGGGCCTGAATTACCATTACATTTTTTTTTAGAAATATAGTAGCGTGGCTTTCCGTTATCATTTCGTTTTTTATTATTTCATTCTGCTAGACTAGCTACTCCGCTGTATAACCCTCGTCCTGGGTATGACGATAAACTATATCCAGCAGCAAGGCCTTTGATCGGGAGGTTTTGAGGAGCGTGTAAATATTTCTTAATTTCTGTAGTCCCCAGGTCCACTCTGACTCGGGATGGTAGCACCATTTAGGGTTCCAGCTATGATCAAATAGTTCCCCCCACCAAAAAACAAAAAAAAACAAATGTGGTCAAAACACTATGAAAGTATAGATAGGAATACATGTTTATATTAAAGGTGCCAGTAATACATTTTCATAATAAATACATTTACCAACAATACATTTTTCTAAGGAAAAAATATTACTGGCAAAACATTTTTGGAAAAGTGTTGAAACTTGACTAATGCATGGAATAATAATGCAACACAAAATGTACTTAGAACAAAATGTATTGAAACAAGAAAGTGTACACAATATTTACATATAGTCTTTTGTATATTCCTGGGAAGACCGTTCCTGGAGAATGTGTTGACTAAGTCGCAATCGGGCAGAGTCTCTAGTTGGATCTCTTGATTCGCCTCTGGATTTACTTGACCTCCCACAGGGCCAGGTTGTGACACAAGGTCGGGGTTTAACGTGGGAAGGGAGAGGGAATGGATCCGAGTTTTCACCCGGGCCGCAGTGCCTTGGCTTTAGCTGGTCTTAGCTTGTCCAAGCTGGTCAGAGCTGGTCATAGCTAGTCATAGCTGGTCTTGGCTGGTCATAGCTTGTCCAAGCTGGTCAGAGCTGGTCATAGCTAGTCAGATGTAGCCGCGATACTACCAGCGCAGGGACGAATCCCTGCGACCGGCCTGTATCGGAGAGGCGAATCTCTTGATTCGCCTCTCATGTCTTCCCGGTACCAACCATATTTATATAGTCGGTACTCCACTATGCAAATTAGGTGGATCCTACCACAACAAAAAGAAATTACTAATGCTCCCAAGAAAAAAGATATTTCGGCATTAATGACTAAGGAGATGATATACCGCTAAACAAACGAATGCCGACGCTGCTATATAACCAATAGCGGGAGAGAAGGTATCTGCGCGAAAGTGAACGCAACTGAATTTGAATTTGGGTCGCCTGTTTCCACTTTCCGCACTGATAACCTTTGAGCTACTCGCACGAGTGTTACTCTGTTGTATTGTTTATATTTGTCACAATATTCTCACTCGATACGTCCTTTAACCGCTCGAGCCAAAAGCACGCAAACAGAAATAAAAAAGAGTAATTTGTGATGAAACTTGAACTTTCATCGCGCCATCTTTAATGGACGTCGACTTAACCACTTCAACCATGGAATACTGGATAACATTACGGAACACAGTTTGTAGTCGTTCTTTTATTTCTTGCCCTATGATTTCGGGGTTGTAACAGGATGGGCATTTTTTGCGTTACATTAGTGCGATTGCATTTTCGCCTGGTTCCATTCTCTTTATGTGTCTCTCTATCATATTAAAACTCTTTCGGGTGTTTTCTGAAGATTTTGGCTATTTTTTATTTAAGCAAAGATGAATAAACGCTATTTTCTGAGTTCAAACTCGGCCAATGCGATATCGAAGTACTCGGAATATGAAACACCGTATATTGTTGGTCTTAAAATTCACTTCTTGTGATCTGAATCTCCAAAGAAGTATCTGTTTGCAAGTCATCACTCAAAAATAGAGATTTGAGGGTTTTATATTGATTTTATTTTTTTACCATTTATCAACCTTCCCAAAGCCGAAATATATTGTAAAAATAATTCTTTCTTTTATTTTTACTTTGTGCGAGCGAATATTGCAATAGCAATTCTTTTTGAGAATAAGAATATTTTTTTCAAATAAAAGTCCGGTTATTTAACCAATAGATGAAGTTTGGTGATGTGATGATATCTTTCCCAAGGGTATCTGCATGTAATTGAATCTAGCGAGCCGGACTGGAATTCGAACACAGTTCTCCGATTTTGAAGAATTGATGGTAGCTGTGGAGGCTCATCCAAATACAAGCACCCAGGAGTTAGAGCCAAAGCTGGGTGTATCGTATATAAAAGAGTGAAGAAAATACAGAAGTGAGTACTCCTCGATTTGACAGATGAATAGCAGTTTGCTAACTTTAATAATTGTTACAATTTTTTTAAAAAATATCCATTTTTTGATTGTGTGCTAAGTTTGATCAAAATAATTTTCTGTATCAGAATTGGAAACGTGGCTTTGTCTGGGCCAATGACTTCCCATCAACCACAACAAAACGAAATCTTCACCCACCCAAGATCCTCCAGACTGTTTCTTGCTACAATAACGGAGTATTCCATAACAGCCGATTGCAAAATTCACCCGATTTCACAGCAGTATTTTTATTGTTAGGATTTTGAACTGATACCCGTTTTGTTGCAGGATAACGTAAGAGCTCATACTTTACAAGCCAGCCGCACGAGGACGTGCTGAAAAGTTCTCGACCCATGCAAGGAACGCTCCTCACCCCAACAATTCCTGTCACTTGGGGAAGTTTTAGGAAGTAGGTCGAGTTTAGAATTTTTCAGAACTACTTCTTATATATGCAATTTATCATTTTTTTTTTTCATATATGCGCTTGCATATTTAATATGGTGAAGATATTAAGATGATAACGATTAAACTGGCAGTGTTAAATACCTCACTTGTCAATGGTTTCAGTCCAGAAGAACCTAGAAGGAAAATGTCTTGTTAGAAAGAATGTATCATTTAATCAACGTCTTTCCAAAACATCTGAAGAATATGAAATAAAAATAAGCTAATACCAGAAAAAGAGAAAAAAAAATTGATCAGAATGACAGTTTTCCCTGACATTTTTCTCTCTTTCTCTGTCTATATTTTTCTCTCTCACTCTTTCACTTTTTCTCTCTCACTCTTTCTCTCGCTCTCACTCTTTCTCTCTCTCACTCTTTCTCTCTCTCTCCCTCTCACTCGCTAAAGAATGTAAATATCTAAAGTATCCTCAAGAATTTTTAGCAAAACCATTTACTATTGTGATTTTTTTTATTCTTCGTCATTCTTAAGGAGGGACAATATTGAAAGGCATCTGCAAACGTTGAAAAATTAATAATCCATTTTTTGTGGAGAATTTTCATTAACTTTTCTTTTTCTTGCCTCTTTTCGGATGCACATTCTCGAATGAAAAGAGACATCACTGTCGTTTTAAAACGTGACGTTAATAAGGAAGAATGGCGACTTTGACGAGGAAAAAAATGATTTTTGAATATTTCAAATTAAGACACTCTTTTTTGTACTCCTGCATATACAGCGCTGTTAAGCTAGTTAAGCATAATCCAACGCACCTGCTCCCAAATCTGTCTGATTCACCAATATTTTGCATTTCGCTGAACATCATCCACTTGCCTTTTCTATACACCCACCCACAAATATTTCACCCTCCGAAAAATTTCTTTTTCCATTTGTTTACATTGCTGAGTCGAAATAATGCAAGTTTCATGACAGGAATAAATGTTTAGACACTTGTTGTGTTATGTATATTAACTGAGGTGAGAAAACTGGGTTGTTTGTCGAAATATAAGCGATCACCTGAGCTTTGATGTAACCGATGGAAGCCTCATGACTTACATTGTGACATAGTGGCCTTTTCAGAATAACACATGGAATAAATGTGTGACGTAAGATTAAGCATCATGTTATCAAAAGCTTTTCTGAATTACTCTGCTTGTTCAGAAGTAATATCATTCAACCAAAATCGTTTACACGGTCTTATTGGTGATGACTTGCTTTCGAATCTGCAGATTATTTCACAGAACAGCAACACTGCAAGCCTGTCACTCATCTGAGACTATTTCCGTGGTAAATCTTTTTGTGAGCTTGTCTTTAGTTTCATCAGTTCGGCACTTTACAGACAGGGTGCAGAATTATCTGACTCCGTCTGACATACTTTATTTTCACAAGAGTGATATTAGACCAAACATGGAATATTTGCTGATATAGCTGGACTGGTCTGCGGTTGCTCTATCCTCACTTTCCAGCCATGATGACACTCAAAATCATTTACGTCGTCTCGTTGAGAAAGTCTTGTTCTCCGCTCTGCAAAATTTCTCCCGCAGACGTCACGTTGCACACCTGTCGCCAGTCTATCACTATTTCCATGGCAAATGTTTTAATTTCACCAGTTCAGATACTTGCAGCTAGCACACGCCTTGTCACTGCCACCCAGTCGAATTCTCCTCATTTCCCCCGTGTTCCACATATAAGAAGGACGCTCTCTTCAGGGATGTTTTCCCCACCCACCAAGAAATGCCACTTTTAGAACAGACTCCTGCGTGTTTGCTTTCCCGAAAAAAATCTTGACCTCTTCAAATCAATTTTCAATTGTCCGCCTTATCCTCAGAATCACGCCACACACAACATTCTGCATTAACATTTTGTTGACTGTATCTCTTAACATTGAGAGTATGTCAAGATATGTATTAGGTGAACATTAGTATTAAAAATGTCCTCTTTATGGCATCTCTCAGTGGTGTTGGTGTTGCGTCAAGTAACATATGGCAGGATGCACAGTTTTACGTGGTACCATCAGCAAGGGTTGATTCCTCTGTCTATTTTTCTGAGATGAGGTACTGTAACTATTTACACTATTTACATTGTTCGGACTATTGTCCTCATCTTCATTATCATATTCACGACATTTCGGCCTTTGTACGCACCGACCTTCTTCAGGTGATATACGTTGGAATTTTGAACCAAACCCTTTATTTCGTCCACTGGGGTAGATTGGTCTAGTTCCACGTGTCATACCTTTTCTGGATATCTCAGTTTCAGTTATTTTCCTTTAGTAACTCGACTCTCCAAGTTCTTGTTCACCTCTGCTGTGGCCAGGTATTGAACTCACAGCTGTTTGGCTCAGGTCACTGGATTACTTCAAGCAACGCTTTTATGCACTGAGCCATGTATATCAACTGAAGAAGGTAAGAGCGTACAACAGCCGAAACGTCGAAACGTCGTAACTATGCACAGTTTTACGTGGTACCATCAGCAAGGGTTGATTCCTCTGTCTATTTTTATGAGATGAGGTACTGTAACTATTTACACTATTTACATTGTTCGGACTATTGTCCTCATCTTCATTATCATATTCACGACATTTCGGCCTTTGTTCTTGTTCACCTCTGCTGTGGCCAGGTATTGAACTCACAGCTGTTTGGCTCAGGTCATTGGATTACTTCAAGCAACGCTTTTATGCACTGAGCCATATATATCACCTGAAGAAGGTAAGAGCGTACAACAGCCGAAACGTCGTAACTATGAGAGTAAAGATTAGAACAACGGTCCGAACAATGTAAATGGTGTAAAAAGGGTTGATTGTCTTTTCCTTTTCTCAAACGTTCAAAACGGTTTGCTTTTACAAGTCTAAATGGCTCAAACTGCTCATTTGCCTATAGCTATAATTTAGGGAAAGTGGATTCATGCCTTTCTGTTATGGGTCTTTACCTATAACTACAGAAAGAACTCTTTCTAACACTATGTATACAACGCCTCTCAAGAGAGAGGGACGAATCGAGTCGAGCCGATAGTAGTTCACTCCAAACCAGACTGACAGTCATACTAACACCTTCCACATCTTGTATTATTATTCCGTGTAATATATCTTCGTTATTTCTACTCTTGTGTTCGTGTTGTTCTTCCTTGGTCCTAACCTGAACCATAACACTTTCTTAAAGGCATTAGTGGAAAGTTTACATAAGATGTTCTTGACGAAATATGAACTCAGCACGATTGATTCCATTCTCAGAGCCTTTAATCGTTACGGCACTAGCTTCCTGTTTGTGTATAACGCAGTTTGTCACATTTTCATACTATTGTTCACCTAATACAAGGCTCAAGAGTCTCTTAAATTAGATGGTTACTGAATAAAATTGTATATGCGTGAAAGGAGGAATAATAAGTGCGCTTTATGGGGATATGTATGAAAGAAAACGGTTGACCATACACTTTAAAATTATAGTGAATTATCTCCTCGGAAGTAATAGTTCTTGGAAGAAGTTGTATGAGTGGAACTTAATCGTTACCAATGGAATACAAAGGGAATGGGATGAGTTAACCCTGCATACATAGAATGACAGGTGCTAGCTGTGAAGGTCTGAATATAGCATATATGAACATTTGCCATGGGAATAGCGATAGAGTAGCAAGAAGCTAGTAACATTTCGTTTGTGGGAAAGGGGTTGCAGAGTGGGAAATAATTTTATAAACCCACATGGCAGAATTATCGCTGTTGAACTGTCTATTTCTGCGGAGAACTCTTCTAGTTCATTTATTAATACTGCCCAAGTAATTCAAGACCTAATTTGCGTTAAGTCCTACAACACAGCTCAGGGATTGAACAAACAATTACTATAGCACTAAATTTTTAAAAAAGAGACATGGGCAGAGAAACGAGAAGAATCTGCCCTCCTAGATTTAATAAAGTGTTCAGTTTGAAATTCCCTGAAGGTTATCTGGATCGACAGATACCTGAAGAACTTACGAGAGGCTACCAAAATTCATTACAATCTTAACAACCTAAGATATGCAAATGGCGGCCCATTGACTATATTCCATCTTTGTCAATATACTGGTTTTCACGAGTCTATCCAACTCTTCGTCTATTTTTTCTAATGATGCGAAAGGTACATTTCTTCTTGAAAATGGGTTGTACATTTTCTTTTAGTTCGATTTTGGCCGCCATTTTTTTACACCTTCCAAGACCGACTGAAAATACGTCGGGGAAACTCTCCTTTAATTTCTCCTTCAATTTCTCTGCCTCGGTCGATAACCTTTCCACTTTTTGGCCGAACGTATTTATCGGTAAATTCCAGAGGTCAAATTTCTGCATCCAGTCAGTTCCAAATAAATTTTCCGTATTTTTTAGAACATACATCATTAATTTCTTAGTCATCCAGTTGAACGTCACATTTGTGATAATCTCCCCATCAAATTTGATTTTTCCTGTTACCGACCTGGCTATTGTATCTGTTCTCAACATGGTCGCTTTGTTTAATTTCTTCGTCTGTAAGCTAATAATGGTTAAATCTGATCCGGAATCTAATTGTAATCTGACTTTTTTGTTTAACATTTCTACTTGTATGTATTTTCGTATATTTATCCCGTCCGCTTGATCAGTTCTAGTGACTCTTACTCGGCTTTTGTTTTCTTTCTTTGTTCTACAGTGCGAACTTTTATGTCACACTTTATTGCACGACAGACAAATCTTATAGCGTTATGAACAATATTTGTACCAATGCAAAGTCCCACAGCGATAGCATGGACTGGGTGGCGGTTTCTTCTGAGGTTTCTTTTGACTTTTTGTAGTAAAATAATTTGTTTGGTTTGTTTTTGAGGAGGGAGAAAAACGTGTTTGTCGTTGTACTTTTCGTATGTGAGCGACGCCAGACTCTTCGATATCTTTCGAGTCCTTTTTTACGCTTATACATCTCTGACAGTCCTCAGCCAATTTTTGTAGCATCAATTATGGTTCACTCTCAAGTTTTGTTAGAATGCTCCGTCTGATCTCCGCATCTTTAGTTGAAACCAGGCCTTGGACGAATATCAAACATTTAAAATTGTCAGGGCTGAGTTCAGATAACTTAAAGTCATCGCAGTGCTTGTTTACTACGGAAGCGAATGTTATATAGTCTTCGCTATCATTTTTTTTGTTAAATTTAAACATTTCCACCTTTTGTGGAATAGTGAAGTGTTCGGACTAAATAATTCCGTTAAAAGTTTCACGGCTTCCTTGAAAGTCAACTCATTCGTTTTCCTCGGTAGGATGTAGCCTACGAATTTAGTGTATTCGCTTGACCCTAGTTTCCTCAGTAGTAGACGTACTTTTATCGCATCTGACCAATTCCCGCAATCAAACTCATATGAATCTTCATATCTTCTGACGTCCTGGGTACGATGTTAAACTGCATCCAACAGCAAGGCCTCTGATCAAGAGGTTTTGAGGAAGCGTGGAACCACCTCTTAATTGCTGGTGTTCCCAGGTCCACCCAGACCCGCGGTGGTAGCACCTGTTGGGGTCCCAGCTATGGGCAAATAGTGAACTTCCATGTTTGTACCATGTCCTGGGTATGACGACAAACTACATCCGCGTCCTGGGTATGATGACAAACTACATCCGCGTCCTGGGTATGACGACAAACTACATCCGCGTCCTGGATATGACAACAAACTACATCCGCGTCCTGGGTATGACGACAAACTACATCCGCGTCCTGGGTATGACGACAAACTACATCCGCGTCCTGGGTATGACGACAAACTACATCCGCGTCCGGGGTATGACGACAAACTACATCCGCGTCCGGGGTATGACGACAAACTACATCCGTGTCCTGGGTATGACGACAAACTACATCCGCATATTTGAACTTTATTTGAGTAGCTAAGCAATTAAATTAAATTTTATCAACAAAATAATTGCTTTTTTATAAAGATCACAAAAGACCAGAATGAAAATGAAAAAATATTATTGCCAGCTCTACGTTTTTGAAAAATATTATTGCCGGCTATACGTTTTTGAAAAAAACATTTTTGCCAGCTCTACATTTTTGAAAAAACATTATTACCAGCTCTGCGTTTTTAAAAAAATATTATTACCAGCTCTACGTTTTTGAAAAATATTATTACCAGCTCTACGGTTTTGAAAAAATATTATTACCAGCTCTACGTTTGTGGAAAAATATTATTACCAGCTCTACGTTTTTGAAAAAAATATTATTACCAGCTCTACGTTTTTGGAAAAGTGTTATTACCAGCTATACGTTTTTGAAAAACCAGAATGAAAATGAAAAAATATTATTACCAGCTCTACATTTTTGAAAAATATTATTACCAGCTCTACGTTTTTGAAAAATATTATTGCCAGCCCTACGTTTTTGAAAAATATTATTGCCAGCTCTACGTTTTTGAAAAATATTATTGCCAGCTCTACGTTTTTGAAAAATATTATTACCAGCTCTACGTTTTTGAAAAATATTATTACCAGCTCTACGTTTTTGGAAAAATATTATTACCAGTTCTACGTTTTTGAAAAATATTATTACTAGCTCTACGTTTTTGAAAAATATTATTACCAGCTCTACGATTTTGGAAAAGTGTTATTACCAGCTATACGTTTTTGAAAAACCAGAATGAAAATGAAAAAATATTATTACCAGCTCTATGTTTTTGAAAAGTATTATTACCAGCTCTACGTTTTTGAAAAATATTATTACCAGCTATACGTTTTTGAAAAATATTATTACCAGCTATACGTTTTTGAAAAAAACATTACCAGCTCTACGTTTTTGTAAAAAACATTATTACCAGCTCTACGTTTTTGGAAAAATATTATTACCAGCTCTACGTTTTTGAAAAAATATTACTACCAGCTCTACGTTTTTGAAAAGAATATTGTTACCAGCTCTACGTTTTTGAAAGAATATTATTACCAGCTCTACGTTTTTGGAAAATATTATTACCAGATATACGTTTTTGAAAAATAATATTACCAACTATACTTTTTGGAAAAAAACTTTTTCAGCATTGAATGGCCCAACGAAGGTCGATATGCTGGTTAAATAATCAATCAATCAATCAATCATATCTTCTGAAGTAAACCGCGAAGGTTTTGTCTTCGACCGGTGCATAAGTGAAGCCTTTGATAGAGCTTCATATGACATTTTGCGAGAATGCAGCTTCATTTCCAGAATTTTTCCCTTTCTTTGTTACTGCCCATAGTAGTAATTCTTGTAGTTCGAGTTGCTTCTCTTCGTTTTTCTGTTGAATTTCCAATAGTTTTTCTTCGAGCCTAGTCTGTCTTTCCTCATTTTTTTGGTTGCTGCTCGAATTGCATTTTCATTCATTCCAATATGGTTGCCTTAAAGTCTTCCATGTTTACACCGTAATTTTGTGTAACGACTTTTCCTTTTTTCTCAATGTAGACTTCAGGTCTTTGTCGCCTGTTGTTCTGGAACCTTAGTAGGAAAAAAATTTCCTGCGTAGAATTCGATTCTGTTCTGGCTGACAGGTAAAATTCGTGTCTTCGTTACCACTGTTAAGGTTGGTGTCCAAAAAAATTTTTTCTTAGTTTTTTTTTCTTCGCGTAGAAGTTGCCTCTGCCATTTCTATAAATACTTTCATGGTAACTGCTTGGATGAGCTCATCACTACCTAGAATTATTACCTAGAATAAGCGCAGCACTAGATTGGCATCAAGCTCTCATGAATTTAAAGTTAGATGTAAGCCTAAGTTCTATGCTAACATTTTCTTTTCTCGCACTTCTCACTTGTAGAAATTTCGGCTACATGCTTTCCAGCTAACTTTAATTTTCAAAATTTTAAATATAATGCCAGTCGCTATTTATTGTCCAGCTGGTTACTCTTCTTCTGTACTCACTCCATAGTAATGTTTCTGTTTTCTAATTCTTCCACACCCTTTAATCCTTTGTGTCTTAGTAGCTTTCTTTCTTTCCTTGGAGTGAACTAGATTAAAAACAAATTTTTAAAATCAACGAGAGTTGACCAAAATCACCAGCGCTTACGTTTTTTTTTTTTTTTTTTTTTTTTAAGCGTATCACCCCAAGCAAGGCTGGAAGCCACTATCACGCAAGGGGTTAAAGAAGGGTTGGAGGAAGAGCAGATAGGAGTGGTAAAGGAGAGGATGTGGAGAAAGAGAAAGACAGTGGGTCGATCAAGGCAAGGGGGTTACAGAAGATTTGGAGCGAGAGCAGATAGGAATGAAAAATGAAAGGATGTGGAGAAGGGAAGTGGATAGATCAAGGCAACTGGAGATGTCGATTGACGCTACACTTGAATCATTTTGTGATTCTCATACGGAATTTAAAATGAAAGTAAACGAAGATTGAGCACATATAGTAGTAGATAGGTTCATGCATCGTCTGGTTCACACTCCTCCCAGCTCTTTCGAACAAGAGTAGAGGTTTATGCTTTGTTTCCTTTTTAGGATTGAGTTTCCGGTTCCTTCTAAAGTTTACTTCAACTCTATACTTCTAACGTCTCCGCCTAAACTCTAAAATTTTATTTACTATTTATTTATTTTTTTCTCAATAGGAGTAGATATTCACCCCCCCCCGTTTTTTTTTTAACAAAAGTAGATAGAGGTGTATCCCTTATTACATGTTTAGGATTGGCTTCCCAGTTCCTTCTAAAATCTTTTCCCTTCTCTTTCACTTTACGTCTTAGTATCATTATTGCCTTGCTTGGGGTGAATTAATTTTTAAAAAAAGAAGCTAGCAGCAAGTTTGTCGCTGCCGTTCAGAGCGGATGTCGCTCTGGATATCCAGGATATAATATCAGATTCTGATGGATAGGTACCATCTCCCCAGAAATCATTGCAACTCAGACATACGGAAATCTTAATGCTTCATAGGAATATGCGAGAGATTGTTTTCAAGATGGCGTTCTTAAGGAAAATGGAAACCGAAAGAGACAGATGAAATTTCTTGGACACATAATGAGGAAAGATGGCTTGAGAAATTTGACACTCACAAGGCATATCAAAGCCAACGGATACGGGGTAAAGCAAAGGACCACCTACCTGATGGCGGAACTTGTGGTTGGGAGTTTTGTCAAAGGGACAAACGTTACTAACAGCTATAAGGGATAGGAGTTTGTGGAGAGCCATGTCATCCACGTCCTGAAGGGATAGGGTAAATAGAAGTTGTATGTAAGGGTACAATGTCGAAGTTGTTAGATATTAAAACATTAACAGAGAGGAGATAAGAAAATAGGATTGTATGAAAAATAAAAATGAAACATGCAAAGAAGAAAGAAAAAGAAATTAGGAAAGGCTTGAGAGGAAAGACAGTAGGGAGATAAGAAATTGTGGGAGACGAAAGGAGATGAAATGGGATCTGAAGGAAGGAAAAAGTGAAGGAAGGATATGAAAGGTGGGTTAGATGAAGAGGGATGAGCTGTGGAGCAAAATAGAAATGGAAATGAGGGGGGGGAGCGAAGATAGAAGTGACGGTAAAGAAAGGAAGAAAAACGCATGTAAGACGTAAAAGCGGGAAAGAAGAAGAAATGAGGGTAAAACGGAGTGAGAAGAAGCGGTGGAAAAGGGAGAAAGAGAAATGAAGGCGAAAACAAAGAGGAAAGAAGCCGATAAAAAAGAGAGAGGGGGATGAGGCAAAGGCAGATAAGATGCGTGAAAGAAAAGACAAAAGAGAAAGAAGGGAAGACGAAGGAGGAAGTGTCGCAAATGGAAAGAAAAAGAAGATTAACGGGAAGACGGTGGTAAAGGAAAGAGAAAGGGAAAAAAAATCGAAGTCAAAGACGAAGTATCAATAAAGAAAAGAGGAAGGGAAATTAGGAGAGAAAACAGAGGCAAGAATGAAGAGAGGAAGGGGAATTATGAGAGAAGAAAAAGAGAGAGGATGAACGAATGAAGAGAGGAAGGGAAATTAGGAGAACAGAAAAAGAGAGAAGCGGCAAGAATGAAGAAAGGGAGGGAAATTAGGAGAAAAGAAAAAGAGAAAAGAGACAAGAATGAAGAGAGGAAGTGAAATGAAGAAATGAGAAGTGACGGGAAAGAAAGAGTGAAATGGAAACGAGGAAAGCTCTGAGGCAGAAAAACCGAGAAAGAAAGAAAGAGAAATTAAAGAGAAGAGACGGATGTGGAAATGACTAAGATTTACGTATTACACTTTTACTGTACTTTTGAATGACATGAGTCCGTCTATCAATTTTAAAACCCGGGGAGTCAAGTCCTCTCATTAGATTTTAGACAGTGCAATTGCCATAGTGATAACTTTCTGATCAGTCCAAACCATGGAGACAGGAACCAGGTTATAAACTGGAAATGAAGAACGATAGTTCGTGATTGCTAAAATTGAGGGCGTATTAACACGTTTGTTTCTGTCAGTATGGTCAAAGAAGGGTCAGCGAAGGTGAAAGTCCGCGATGTTGCTTAATTGTAGAAAGTGATATCTTTTCTCGATGCCGACGGGAATGATGGGAAATAATGCTTTACAAACATTTGTATTACTGGAACAATTTGTGTCTACACCGGTGCAGACGATGGTAAGATGAGTGTGCGAAAAGACATCTCTCTATATTCGACCGCCTGTAGAGAGCCTTCACATGCAAATTAAAATAATGAATAAAGTAGGAGGGTTTTTTCCTCCAGACGATACCTTCATATGCAAATTAGGATAATGAATAATACCAGAAGTCATTTCTCTTTAGTCTTCCTCCACGAGATACATTCCATATGCAAATTAGGTTAATTAATAAAAAGAATAATAAGTCTTCCTCCAGTTGGAAACCTTCCATATGAAAATTTGGATAATGAATGAATCAGGAAGTCTTTTCTATGTAGTCTCCGTCCAGTAGAGATCTTCGATATGCAAATTAGAGTAATGAATAAAACAAGAAGTCATTTCTCTTTCGTCTTCCTCCCAGAGAAACGTTCCATATGCAAATTAGGTTAATTAATAAAAAGAATAATAAGTCTTCCTCCAGTTGGAAACCTTCCATATGAAAATTAGGATAATGAATGAATCAGGAAGTCTTTTCTATGTAGTCTCCGTCCAGTAGAGATCTTCGATATGCAAATTAGAGTAATGAATAAAACAAGAAGGCATTTCTTTTTCGTCTTCCTCCCAGAGAAACGTTCCATATGCAAATTAGGTTAATTAATAAAAAGAATAATAAGTCTTCCTCCAGTTGGAAACCTTCCATATGAAAATTAGGATAATGAATGAATCAGGAAGTCTTTTCTATGTAGTCTCCGTCCAGTAGAGATCTTCGATATGCAAATTAGAGTAATGAATAAAACAAGAAGTCATTTCTCTTTCGTCTTCCTCCCAGAGAAACGTTTCATATGCAAATTAGAATAATTAATATAAAAACAAACATTTCTGTTTGGTCTTTTTTACTGTAGAGACCCTCCCAAATGTAAATTAACATTATGCTTTTAAAAAAATGTAAAATTAAGTCAACTTTTATATAAAAATCCCCTACCGAATAGTTTGAATCGATTTTCAAAGATACAATTTTGTTCTTTAATTTTATATTTAGCACTAATATTTTGTCATTATTAATATAATGCCGTTTCTCCGTTAGAAACGCTTGAACCAATTCCAGAAAACTGAAAGATCATTGGTCACTATTTTCATCACAGGGATTGTAAGAAACGCTCAAACAAATTTCAAGCCATTCATTTCAAATATAAGTGTGTAAAGTAAGTTACCCCGTTATTTGTAGTAGTTGATATAGGAATTCTCTTTTTATTTTTTACTGAAAATGAAATGAATGAAAACGCACAATAATGACAACAATAAGACAGTATTAAGAATGTACATTTTTCTTTTCGTGATATTAATTGCAATATTTATATTGTATGTGTTCAAAATCTCCTCAGTGTTATTGTCTCTTGTTTCTTTAAAAGTTTGTACTTACTTGTTTTTGCTTTTTCCTAGAATTTTCTCCCACCAATGTCTCCCTATCTCCACTCTCTTTTACATTTCTAAAAAAGAAAGACATGAAAATATATTCTAACTGAAATGCCGCTTGACTTGTTGTTATGGTCCAAGTTCCTTGTACCACGTTGAGGGTCCAAGGTAGAACTAATGAAGAAATAACTCGAACACAGGTATGGAATAACACAGATATATTACAAACAGAAATATATACAAAGTAGTAGAAGTATTAGTAATGACTATCAGATTTGGTTAGAGTGAACTATATTGTCTCAACAAGTATCACTATTCCAATGTTCTTACAATAATCCTCTGTGCTCCCTCTTGAGGCGCAGTATTTATAATGTCCGGAATAGTCCATTATTATTATTATTATTATTATTATTATTATTATTATTGGTAAGTTCCCATAACAAAAAGTTTGTGCTTATTTGTTTTTGCTTTTTCCTAGAATTTCGTGGTTAAGGGATGTATTTGAAACCGTCAACTGTTGATTTTCCCGGAACGAAGAAGATACGTCCGTGTTATTCTTTTTACTACTGCTATTCTACTCTACTCTACTGGCTTTTATTGTGGTGGAAGGTTCGTCTTTATATAATGAAGTTTCAGGTTTTAGAATAATGAAATGTCATCATCATAGATCATCACTGGTGGCCAGGTTCTTTTAGATGATGAAAGTTTTATTTTTATTTCCAGAATGATGAAATACCATTATCATACATCACTGGTAGAAAGATTGTTTTTAGAATGATGAAATAGCATCATCATTCTGGATCATAACAAGTGTTTAATCGTCTAAAATTAATCCAATCACGGTCATGGTCCGGCATTTTAGTTTTTGAATGACTCGTCATTAGTTCTTTGCTGTTTTACTTTAGGTGTGCTATTTTTTATTGCATAAGAAAAAAATCCTTGTTTCTAAGCATTAATTATTGTTTTATTTCCTGCTTTAAGCTTTGTCCTATCCTTTGATAACACAGGAATATATATGTGGAATTAACAGGTAAGACGATGTTTATATTGGATTTTTAGGGTCGATATCTGTGATCTGGCAGTGGGCTGATCCCAATTTTGTCGGGTTAAAGATGTCGGACTGTATCAGTTTTGAACTTTATGAGAAACGAAAAAATGCAATACTAATGTAATTGTAGAATAAGCGGGCGTGGTTAAGAGAAAGTGATAAAATTCTCTATAACAACAATAAGAAAGAATGAAAAAGAACAGTGAAAAATAATACGAAACAAAATCTATAATGCAGGCAAAGCAAAGCAACTATAAGACAGTAACAAAGTAAAAAGTCCACAAAAAGGAATAATGTTCACACTCAAAATTCATACAGTCAAGTGGTTAAAGCCTTTTGACGTCAGGGCAGAAAAGAAAGAAATGAGAGAACAATATAAAGAATTGTCTGATTTTATTGGTTAGGAAGAAATGCCAGCATGAATCTTTAGGATTTGTCTATAAATTAGGGGAGGGGATGTTTTTAACAGTCATTTCCTGAAGATTGTAACCAATAATGATAATGAGCTGTTTATTGACACTAACGTGTCAAAGGACATGGCATAGGGGTACAGTGTTGTGTAGAACCACTTCTATACGGACGAATTGCAGCATTCGATTCCATACAACCTCTGGAGAGATGTTGAGCTATGCAATTTAGATAGTTGTTCACTGCGCCCTTATATTTCTAGGTACAGAGTGAATAAACCTTTCGACCACGTCCCATAAATGATCGATCAGGTTCATGTCAGGTGAACGTGCTAGCCACACATCATTTGAACTCTCTCCAAAATGCTCTTCAATGTTCTTTATCTTATCATGTAATTAATAAGTTACGGTATATTAATCTGTTAATCTAATAATACAATAATGTATTAAAATACATTTGTTGATGACACAACTATTTACTCTTGTAAATCTTATCGGTTCGGCAAGGTCAAATTGGCAGATGATTTAAAAAAATGATCTACAATCTGTTGTTAACTGAGGCAAGGAATGGCTTGTTAATTTTAATTCTCCCAAATGAAACTGCTCTCTTTTAGTCTCTCTGTCTTCTATCAGTAGAGCTTATGCTAATTTCCAGGAGAGTGGCTCATTGCGTCTTCTCGGAATAACGTTTTCCGTTGTCACGAAGTGGAAAGATTACATTGAATGATTTGCTAGGTCTTCTGCTACGACAGTTGGTTCAGTCTGTCGTGTTAGATATTTTTTCTCACTATTTTACATATTTATACGACAACCATTCGTTCATGTTTTGGTACAGACATCTGGTATTTTGCTTCTGCTATATATTTAGAGATTCCAAAGACGAATCCGCAATGATATTGATCCGAACCAAACATCTTGATTTTCCACCGCTGTAATATAGTTAAGCTGTGCTTTTTTTCTATAAACGCTTTCATGGTAATTTTTCTATGATACCTCGACCTTATGAATGTGGTGAATCAAGCACAGTGCCAGGGTGGCGGTTCATCGTTTTACACTTGAAATGGTTATATGAAACCGTAACGGTTTCTTCTATCACACTTCTCACTTGGGGGAGCCTCTACAGGCTTCTTGCTTCACAGTCAACATTGATCTTCAAAAATTTAAATGCAATGTCAGTCCTTATCTTCTGTCTTCTTAACTCTTGTTCTTTTATTATTCTCTCCTTAATAATGATTTATTTTCTCATATTCTCTAACACTCACTAATCCTTTGCATTTTAATGGCTTTATTGTCTTGCTTGGGGTAAAATTATTTTAAAAACAAATATCTACCAACTTAACAACACTTACCAGTTATAAATGAACATGCAAGAAAATCCCTTTACTATAAGGTTGGTGCAAAAATAATGTCGTTTTTTGACGTTCTAACATATGTGAGAAAACGACATTATTTTTGCACCAACCTAATAATTTATGCGTGAAAATTCGGTCAGTTTCGTTATGCCTGGATCTCTTTTATTGTCCTTATAAAATATTCTAATTTCTATGCACTTTGGCCATCAAAACTCTTAATGGATGGTCGAACGGTTGTTCTGATCCTTTTACCTCTAATGATAAATGCTTTTATTGGAGTATTTCAGATCCTGTCAGGTGTCCATTCTGATATAGCTGTAGTTCTCCGTTGTATTTCTGTACTATCCGGCTTACGAATCGGTCTCCTTATTTCGAGGAAGATTCACCCGAAAGAAACGATGTCTGTGCCAAAGCGAATCAGGAATTATCGAGCTTGATACACTTATTAGCTGAATTTTGATCGAAAATTCTCACTTCATAATAAATGATCTATGTTATTAACGGAATAATGTTACAGTGACAAAGTAGGGATTTATGTTAGAAAAATAAATATGTTTGTGTAAAAATAATCTTCTTCACAATTAGGCCACGGACTTAGTATTCTTACGTATGATAGTAACGGCTCAAGAATTTAGAGAAGACATGCCAGGTTAACTGCATCGCAGTTTGGTGTCACTCATGCAACAAAATGGTTACAGTGCACAATCGTTGCATTAGGTTGTATCTGAAGTATGTCGGAAAATATAAAAAACATAAAGGAAGAAAAGCGAAAATCTTATGTATGAGGCAAAACGTTATACCTATTCCGTCCATTCTGTGCAAAGAATAAAATCTCTGCTGTTGATTAAATAGTATACCCACGGTGACTATATGAACTCGTCCATGTTATAAAGAGCTCCAGGTCAGAGGTTATGAAAGCGTTTCGAATCAATCTTCAGACTAATTAATACAGGCGTCACGGCTTGTTGCAGAAGCATTACTTATAACCGCTAAGAAGCACGCGTTTATCACAGTGGCGAAGTGGGATTCTAAACTCGGGCAATTTATAACCGTTGTGACGAGAATTCGGAACTCTTATGACTTATAACAGTAACGAGGATTCAGGAACTCCTACGAGTTGTAATTGGAGTTACAAGGATTTTGGAAGCTCATACTAAGTGAACAAGTACTGGAAAAATACTTGTTACTTCGGGAACAAAGATACGAGTGACGACAAGAATTTTAACCATATTGGTTTAGAAAAAAACTTCTCTTGGGTGTAGGAAAAAAACAATAACATATTCTTGCGAACATGAAGCAAATTTTCGCTTCGTTAGTTGAAATTCAACAACAGAAACAGTAACAAAAACAATCAACAGTTGTTAGAACTAAAAAAAAATAGCAACAGGAATTGTTGGATATAATTCTGAAGAAAACAAAAAAATTCTTCAACGTCTCTTATGCCAGACACTGTTCAAAAGACCATATCAGAATTTATATACAATCCTGATGATGGAATAACTTTTTCTGTGTGTTTTCGTAGATATGAACAAATACTCAGTCAGGAATGCAGTAGCTGGGAAGATGAGAGAAAAATGAGATTGTTATTGAGGAAAATAGCTCCGATAGAGTATGAAAAATACTGCAACTACATGTTACCGAAAAAAAAACAGGTGAAATCGGGTTTGAAGACACGGTACACATTCTGGCAAAAATCCTTAGTGACAAGAGTTCTTTGTTTAATGCTTTGTGAAGGTTCATGAACCTAACCAAAAAAGAGGACGAACATTTTGTGACGTATGCTGGTATCGTTAACAAAGAATTTGAAAAGTTTAGAATAAAGGTAATGACTTGAGATAGGTTCAAAGGTTTAATTTTCGCTCAAGATTTAACAGCTAAAAAGATGCTGAAATACGAGCGAAAATTTTAACGAAAATTGAACAAAACAATAATGTTACACTGCAAGTAATAGTGGACGATTGCCAGACAATTCTAAGTCTGAAACATGATGCTGAAGAATTTCAGATAAAAGAATGTGCATTGGTACAAGAAAAGGACAAATGTACAAAAAGGAGAATAAATCCTTGTTTCAGATGTGGTAAATTATATCATGGAAAAGACGATCCATTTAAAAATTCAGAACGTGGTAAACGAGGAAATATAAAGTCACACTACAAAACCAAACCAAGAAAGAATTCTCACAGGGAGAAATTCGCACACAGCATTGCGACGGAAAAATGGTCACAGAAAACAAAAGGAAATTTGAAAATAAATAATGTGGGTATGAAAATGCTTCTGGACATTGGTAGTGATATTTCAATAATCAGTGAAACCACGTGGAAGGAAATTGGAAAGCCCTCATTAAAAAGGACTTCCAAAGTTCGATTTCAGTTTTGGGTAAGGAATGTCTTCTTCCGCAATAAGCATGTAAAAACTAAAGCTCATGTATTAAAAATGCTACGAATTTATTTGGTACTGACTGGATGGAACTATTTGAGCTTTGGGATTTGCCTATAAATATTTACTGTAAAAACGTAAGTGAACAAGCGACCAATTTAAAAAGTCAGAGCGAAAATTTTAAGGAAGACTTAAAATGTTTTCCAAATGTTCTGTCAACTGAACTGGGCCGGTGTCCAAACTTCAAGGCGAATTTTCAAGTAAAAAAAAAGGTTCGACGACAGTATTAAAGCCGAAACGGGGCGTACCATTCGCAGTATTTGAACCAGTAAACGAAGAGTTGGACAGACTCGAAAGAATTGGTGTAATAGAAGAAATTAACCATCAAAATGAGCTGCACCAGCGATGTATGTAAAGAAATAAATAATAAAATTCGTGTTTGCGCGGATTTCTCGACAGGATTAAACAATTGTTTAGAAACGCATAACTACCGATTACCAAGGCTAGAGGAAATACGTATTTTTAAAGTTAAAGGACAGAAGAATATTTTCAAAGCTGGATCTCTCTGAAGCGTATTTACAAATTCAAACTGAAAATGAATGTTCAGAATTAATGACCAGAGGATTATTAAAGTTTAACTGACTTCCTTTTGACATAAAGGTGGCACCGGCTATTTTTCAACAAGCTATGGGTACCATACTTGCAGATTGCGAATTTTTAATCAAAAGTGTGTCTAAAAAACATGTTGGACATGGGAAAACAATGTTCGAAAAACTAAGAGAGTAGGGATTCAAGCTCACTGAATAAAAAAATGGGAATTGTTTTCGCCAAAAATGAAATACCTTAGACCAGGGGTGGGCAAACTTTTTAGTACAAGGGCCGCATTCTAAAAAATTATAGTTTTACTGGGCCGCATAATTATATATAAACCAAAATAATTGATATTTAAAATTGGCAAAATAAAGGGCTTTTTGTTGTGTCGGAAACCTACCACCCCTCTTGAAGATGAACTTGCCTGCGTCTGTGAACAAAGACTTTAAATAGTGGCATGTCAGTTGACATGAGAGACAGGGGGACAGAGAAGTTCTTGGCTGAGCTAGTTATTGACTACTCAGGCGATTTCTGTACCTTCTTACCAACCTATTAAAACCCTTTTTATTGTTACGTGTTATTTGGCGTTTGTCTCTACAACCCCCAAACCAACATCATAACACTTTTTTAAAAAATATAGTTTTAATAAATAACATTTTAAAGCGGGCCGCATGTGGCCCGCGGGCCGTAGTTTGCCCACCCCTGCCTCAGACGAATTATTTATAAAAATGGTCGTCAACCAGATGCAATTTTAAAATATGCCTTCACCAACAAACGTGATTACCTTACAAGCTTTTCTAGGACTTGCTAATTACTATCAAATATATGTAGATGATATGGATAATTTGAGAGCTCCACTGAACGATCTCCTTAAAAGAGAAGTAAAGTGGATCTGAACTGATAAGTGTCAAAAAGCGTTGGAAGAAATAAAAAAGAAATTTCGTCAGATTTATCACTTGCACGCGACGATCCAACAGCAGAAATTGCAGATGCCAGTAAGTACGGATTTGGAGCGGTGATTTTACACAAATACGATGGTGGTAAAATGAAAGCCTTCGCTCTTGTTTCACGCTCGCTTCTATCAGCAGAAAAAGGTTACAGCCAGATAGAAAAAGAGGCTCTAGCAATTGTATTTGCAGTAAAGAAATTCCATGAATTAATTCATGGAAGAAATTTTAGGTTGCAAACAGACCACAAGACTCTCTAAACAATATATGGTTATTAAAAAGGAATTCCTACACATACATCTAATAGACTAAAACGCTGGGGTAGCATATTAGTAAACTACGATTTTTACGATGGATTACTAACCATCTAAAAAAAGTTATGACATGCGGATGGATTATCAATATTAAAACCTAAAATAGCGGAACCATTTGAGAACACGGTCATTGCAGCACTGTAAAGCGAAACGAGAAAATATTTTGTGAAACGTAGTATGAGAGTTACCAATTACTCGCGAATAAATAAAAGAAAAAGCGGAAAATGATGTCTTTATTAAGAAAATTAAAAAGCAATTGAAAGACAGTAACAAAGAACGAAATCCAGACATAAACTCTTACTCGCGATGCAACGGCGTGGTAATGTGTGGACAAATGGCTGTTATACATAGTGAGTTACAGAAGCGAATATTGAAGGATTTTCATAGCGGACATCCGGGTATTTCAAGAATGAAATACCTGATAAGAAGTTTCGTATATTGAACCGGAATGGACCAAGATATAGAAAAAAAAGTGAAAGTTTGCAGAGGTTTCGCTCTGGCAGCAAAACTACCTATCACAAAGATAGAACCTTGGCCAAAGACAGACACATCGTGGTCAAAACTGCATATAGATTTTGCAGGTCCTATGAATGGATCACATTATCTTGTGGTAGTTGATAATTACGGGACCTGGGTAAATTTTGACCAGTGGCCTGGGTGTAAACGCTCGGGTACCCCACAATAATCTCGGCTTTGTGTTACACTAGGTAAATACCAGTCGTTTGGAGTCAGGCGGTCTGCTGCTTGACCCCGAATGTAAAGCTCAGTGCCTTCGGGCAGAGGGGGACTAAGTCAGGGCTCTGCCTACGGAGAGAAACCCGACTGATAAAAACAATGTACGCTAGCCCGCTTTTGCGGTGGGGCTGGGTAAATTGACTGATCCGAGAAAAAACACTCGGGTTCCCCCACGATAATCTCGACCTTGTGTCACATCTCATATCAGTGGTGGAACTGGGTAAATACTAGGCGTTTGAAGTCAGTTTTCAAACTAATTAATAGAGGCGTTACGGAAAGATTCCAAAGCATTACTTATAACCGAAACGAAGCAGACGTTATAAAAATCTCGTAATTTAAAAAAAAAATTATATTTTACATCCCTGACCTAGATTCATGGCTTCAGTGATTTTTTCCCATCCCCATCACATAAATTCATTGTGTTTTTTTTCTATTAACCGTTTAATAGGAATTGTTCTAATGAACTTTCCTCTTCCGTGCCTCGACTTGATGAATTTAAGCATAGTACTACTATTATCAATCTTCTGCCTCGTTACTAACGCTGACCCAGAAACCTTTTACTCGCAACCAGATTGCAGCGGGCGGGTGGGGGTGAGTTCTTCTTTTATAAATATATACATAAGTATTAATAAATATGTATTTTACGCTCGGAATGTCGGAGACTAAACCGGCTACCCTACTCCATCTTCTTGCGAGTGAAGCGTCTTGTTAGCAAGCCAGAAGGACGAAAAATAAGACCTAACAAAGGGCGGAAGAACTCTGGATGAGTCAACGGCCAGCTAACTAGAGGAGGCGTCTCCATAAACATGGAGAAGGCAACGGGAAACCACTCCACTATTAATCTCAAGAAATATCATGGCAAATAAAAAAAAACATTATGAAACCTAACGGCGTGAAGGGGGTTAAGTCTATGGGAATTAACTCCTCGCCCGGTAAGTACCGACATTTTCAACAGGTGTCACCTGAACGTCATCCAACGGCTGCAAGCATAAACGGCGTAAAGGTGATAAAATTCTTTGGAACCTATCCCTCGCCCCGAAAGAAGCGACATAATCAACAGGTGTCACCGGACCCTTATACAGCATCTGTTCGCAGCGAACAAAATTTTACTCTCAGGGCATGGAACTTTAGGTCGTTGAACAGCTGTGGCCAGTTAGAAAATGTAAAACAGGTGATGAGTAGGCTAAAAAATCAACATCTTAGTTGTATGTGAATCGAGGTGACCAAACAACGTAGATTTTGTCAGTGACAATGACAGGATTATATATGCAGGCGGAGAGAAAAACGATGAAGGAGTAGGATTGATACTAGATCAAGAATTCAAGAAATGCGTTCTGGGATACTACCAATTGCCCGAAAGAATGTTTGTAGTCAATCTGAAAGGAAAGCCTTTCAGCGTAGCCATCATATTAGTGTATGCACTGATAGCAAAAAGTAAGGAAGCAGAAATCGAATCTTTCTACTCCATGATAGGCAACGCCAAGGCTCATCGCATATCAGAAGAGCTGAACGCCAAAGTAAGCACGGAGATGGCAGGGGAGATACCTGGCAAATTTAGACAAGGATCCCGCAACGAACGTGGATAAAAATGGGTCCAATAACCAGGTAATAGTCAACACATGGTTCCAAGAACATCTGGAATGATTATGTATATGGATAGGACATGTACAGGCACAGAAAGAGAAACTAGAAACCAAACTGACTACAGAACTATCAACAAAAGATTCAGTAATGCAATGGTTGACTGGAAAACCTACCCAAGTGCCAACTGCAGAAGTGACCATGACCCTGTTATATGTAAACTAGGAGTGAAATTACGGAAACTGAAGAAGCTTAACGCAGCATTCAAATTGCAATACAACAAACTCCTGAGTAACACGAACCTGATGGAAAAATATATGGATAGTGTGAAGAGTAGATGCGAGGGACAAAATGGAAATGGAAACTCGAAATGGGACACAGTAAAACGAGCTTTAGTGACATCAGGAAACGACATCACCCCAGAAAAGACTGAACGAAGAAGAAAAAACGAATGGGTCACTGATGAGGTTCTCGATATGATGCAAAGAAGGCAGAAAACTCTGCGCAGATACGGAACAGAATACGGAAAACTACACAATGAAATAAGAACCAGGTGCAGGCAGTCTAAAGAAGAGTGGATAAACGAAAATGTGCAGAAATAGAGAGACTGAGTACCACAAACGAAGGAGATATGCATAAACAAATGAGCGAACTAATAGAAGACAATCTCTTCAACAGGCTGCATAAGCTCCAAGGATGGAAAGCACATATTAGGGAAGGAAAAAATTCTTCAGCGCTGAAACGAATATTTTGGAGAACTCTTCCACGACGGAAGAGAACAACCAGCAATGCACAGAATTACTGATGGGCCTGAAATAATAAAACTCAAAGTAGAAGCGGTACTGGCCAAATTGAACAGGAAAAAGGCGGAAGGGCCAGACGGAATAGTAGCAGCGATGCTGATAGTCTCAGATGATTTGGGTATAGGCGAGATTACAGAAATAATAAATTAAATCTACAACAGCGGGGATATGCCGAAAGATCTCGGCAGATCTATTTTCAGAGCAATGCCTAAGAAACCAGGTTCAAACGAATGTGAACTCACCGAACAAACAGCCTAATGAGCCACATAACAAAACTCATCATCCGTATTCTGATGAATAGAGCGTGCAGCAGAATCAGATCAGAGATAGGACAAGAACAGTGCGGGTTCGTTATAAAACATCGGGACAGGGAACGCGATATTCATGCTCAGAATGTTATCAGAAAGAGCAATACAAATGCAGAAGAATGTTTACTTAAGTTTCATAAATTACGCAAAGGCATTCGACTAAGTACGCCGTAAAGATCTGTTGGAGCTGATCAGCAACCTTGATGTATTCGGGAAAGATATTAGAATAATAAAAAAACCCTATTGGCAACAAAACGCTTGCATAAAGAAAAAATGAGTTCAGCAGATATACAAAAACAGAAAGGAGTGTAAAGCAAGGGTGTATCTTCTCACCGGACCTATTCAACCTATACAGCGAAGCAATTCTTAGAGAACTAGAAAAACTACCAGGACTCATCATTGGTGGCCACAATCTTAACATAAGATATGCAGCTGACACTGTGCTGGTAGCAGACACGGAAAGGAAACTAAAAATCCTCCTACAGAAGGTAGCGAAAGAGAGAGGGAAGAAGGGACTAGGCATAAACTACAAGAAGACAGAATGTATGGCCGTCAGCAAAAAGATGAGCCTGAAATGCGATTTAGCGGTCGGGGATACTAATATCAAGCAGGTACAGAAATTTAAATATCTGGGAAGTGTTCTGATAGAGGACGCTAAGTGAGACGATGAGATCCGAAGACGTATTAAGATGACCAACGATCCATTCCAAAAGCTAGGCAGAGTATTAAGAGACAATAGGATTTCGTTGGTAACAAAGGCAAAAGTACTGAACTGCTACGTGATATCTGTCCTCTTTTACGGCAGCGAATGTTGGACAGTCCCCTTAAAGATGAAGAAGAGACTCGGAGCAACTTAGGTGTGGTTATACAGAAGGATGCTAAGGATACCATGGACCAGACATGTGAACACCGATGAGGTTTTGGAGAGGATGCAAACAAAAAGGAAAGTCATACTTAACATCAGGAAGAGGCAGCTGAAATTTCTGGTAAACGTAATGAGAAAGAAGGGCTTGGAAAATCTGATACTCACAGGGTGGATAGAGGGAAAGAGGGATAAGGGAAAGCAATGCGTGACATACTTAACGGGCTTAAGCAAGTAGATGGAAGAACAGATATGGAAGAATTAACAAAATGTCAAAGCTTATTGAGAGCTACAAGGGACAGGATGAAATGGAGGGCCATGATCGCTTACGTCCTGAAGGGACACGGCACATAAAAGAAGAAAAAAACTAAGTGGCATTATGTTTGAAGCAAGCCTTGTATATATCAGTGTGCAATAAACATTTTCTAGGAGTGGGCAGATTGTTCTGCTTAACCCTACGTTAGTCATGCGTGGTATTGTCACAACCTCATTTAAAATGCCATAATTCTTACACCTCCCCTCACAAATACATACATACATACATACATACATACATACATACACACACACACACACACAAACACACACACATATATATATATATATATATATATATATATATATATATATATATATGTATATATCCAAGTATAGGATTCCTGAATAAATTCCAATAACCAAAAATACTATTCTTAAAAGAGTGCTCGTTACAGAGTAGAGCAAATATAATTTATTCGAAAATTATAACATAAATATGTTATAAAATTACTACAAAAAATAGCCATTTTGTTTCAACACTTCTGGTGTCTTATCAAGTGATGAGTGTTGAGTAACCTTTTATTAATATGACATTGTAGATTTCACAGGTAAACAATCCCATAGATTGTAGTTATTGGAAGATATAAAAGACTTTTTCGAAAAACAGTTGCTCGGCTTAGGAAATTGGTCATTTAACGTGCTGAGAACGATGGAAGTAAACGTCGAAATAACAGCAAAATCAAGCACACTTTTTATCGATTACCTCCAAGAATTTTTTTCTAGTGTTACCTTCATTCGTTACTTTTAAAAGTATTGTTGAATAAGCAAGATTTATAGCTACTTAAAGGAGCAAAGCGATACTATAACTACAGCGCTGACCCGAGACTAGAAGCCCTTCAAACCTTCGGGTTAACTATGTAATCCACATTAAAAATTAAAACGAATGCAGAACATGAAACAGTGAAAGGAGCAGATGTAAATGACTAGCGGCAGGTCCTGCGGCTTGTGAATATGTCACGAAAATTATGCAGTCCACGAAAGACGGGTGCCTGGAGGGCCTTTGCTGAAGATAGAAAATACCAAGCGGGAGGTTTGCCTGAACGGCGATCTCAGTTTATACATTCAACGAGTCCCAGGCGTTACACGTATTCTTGATACATCTTCACGCGAAAAAGACTATAGTTTTTCAAGTCTGACTTGACTTGTCTTTCTGATGTACAGCGATAAAATCAGAATTGTTAAAAAATCCAGGAAGGTTTCATATTTCTGCAAGAATTTTATTGGTTAATTTAATGGTTAATTTAATGGTAAAATATGAAAAAGACATTGAATAACACACATCCCCCCAAAAAAGTAAAAAAAGACGATCCTCACAATTTTTGACGGTCAAATTGACTTTAGGAGAACGGGCGCCTTATATGAACGAGTACTCATGGAATGATTTGATTGGCTGATGCAGCACGGCGTGATCGTTTGAATTAACTGTGATACTGATCATGTCTTTGAATAAGGCATGTGGCATTGCGATCAACAAGAGGGACATTTTTCTTGAGAAGAAGTAGTTTATGTACCGTATCCCTTCAGGGCGTAGGCAATCCTGGCCCTCCACTTTCTTCTGTCTCTTGTAGCTCTTAATAAGTTTTGTCTTTTTATCTGTCCCTGACCCTGTTCCGCCATCCACTTGCTCAAGCCCTTTAAGTATTTCACGCGTTGAATTCCCGTGTCCATTTTCTCCCTCTATCCGCCCTGTGAGTATCAAATTTTCCAAGCCTTCCGTGTCCCAGCTGCCTCTTCCTGATGTATAAGTTTCCTTTTTGTTTCTGTTCTCTCCAAAACCTCGTCGTTGTTCACATGTTCGGCCCATAGTATCCTCAGCATCTTTCTGTAGAACCACATTTCTGTTGCTTCGAGTCTCTTCTTCATCTATAAGGAGATTGCCCAGCATTCGCTGCTATGCAGGAGGATAAATATCACGTAGCAGTTCAGTGATCTTTTCTTTGTTTCCTACGAAAATTACCTGTCTCGTAATGCGTAAAACCAGAATCTCACAATGAAACCTGAACTAATTTTTTTCATCATTTCAACGCAAGCAGGGCAATAAAACCACTAAAACGCGAGGGTGGGAAGCTTAGAGTGAAAGAATATAATAAAAGAAATATACTTTTAAGAAGCGAGAACGATAAAAGAACAGGAATTAAGAAGACAGAAGATAACGATTAACACTGCATTCAAATTTTTAAAGATTAAAGTTGACTGGAAGGCAAGAAATTGGAACAGAGTTCCACAAGCGAGAAGTGCGACAGAAGAAACTGTTAGCATAAAAATTACGGTTACATCTATGCATTTCAATTGTAAAATGAAGAGACATTGTTGCCAATCTAGTACTGCACTTAAATTTATAAAGCCCAGATACCATAGAGGAAAGTTGGTCAGAACAATTACCATGAAAGTATTTATAGAAAAGGCACAAGGAAGTTACATTACGGCGATCGGAAAAGGATTGAAGCCAAAATGTCAAGTCAGGACCAATAACATTGCAGATTCTTCTTTGGATTTTATCAAGGATCTTTACACATATAGCAGGAGTACCAGACCATATATGGCGACAATATTCAAGTCATGGAGGAAAAGTATACTTATAAATATGTAAGACAGATTCGGGCGAGAAAATTGTCTAGCTCGACATACTGACCGACCTTTCCTAGCAGCAAGACCTAGCAATTGATGCAGTATAATCTTTCCACTTCATATCAGTGGAAAACGTTAGCCCGAGAAGGTGTAATAAGTCCCTCTCCTGGAGGTTAGCATCAGCCATGTTGATGGAAGGCGGAAAGGATTATCTCAGACAATTAAAATCTCGTTTTGGCACATGTTGTTTTTCGATACA
The DNA here is from genome assembly GCA_964036315.1 of Acanthosepion esculentum. Classification (NCBI taxonomy): domain Eukaryota; kingdom Metazoa; phylum Mollusca; class Cephalopoda; order Sepiida; family Sepiidae; genus Acanthosepion; species Acanthosepion esculentum. The sequence goes on along the minus strand of OZ038483.1, from coordinate 40,770,726 downwards.
TTTTGGAAAAAAATGATGTTGAGAATCTGTTATGCCAATCTGATAATTAGTTATAAAAAAGTTTCACTTGGAATAATTAGTTACTAAAATATGCTAATGATTGTCGCTAAAAATCAACTGGAAAGAAAGGATCCCCTAAATGACATAAAAAATTATGACGCTTTAAGCTTTTTCTGAATAAGATGCCTATAAAAACCTGTATATATGAAGACAGCCGTGAAAAGAAGAAGATTGTGTTGCGTCATTCTTCCAAGTGAGATCTTGACCGTCATTAAAAGCGTCATTCGAAATCTTAATTTTTCCCAAAATTTAAATAGTTTATATTTACATTCGGATAGGCCGGGAAGATTATTATTCTTCTGGAATACATTCTTATTCCAATCAACGTTTCTATGCAGGAAATGTCCATCCACCTCTTCGGCTTCGAAGGTTCTCTGACAAATTTCTTCATTAGAGAAAATTATTTGTAAAATTATTAACAAAAAATTGGAGCCAGCTTTTTCATTTGAAACTCAAGCGTACTTACTCTGGCTTATCGGGAAAACATGTCTGACTCCAAAATCAGTATCTGTCTATATTTCTGAGATGAGGTATTATGTACATTATTTACATTATTCGGACAATTGTCCTCATCTTTATCGCCATATTTATTACAACGTTTCGGCCGTTGTACGCTCCGGCCTCAAGGACACATGGCACGTTGTCCTCAAGGACACATGGCACAGAGGATAAAGGCGTTGGTTAGATCCAGTGACAGGACACAAAGAATGTGAGTTCAATACCCGGTTAAGGCAGTGGAGAACTTCCAGAGGGAAATTAACAGGAGATAACTGATAACTGACATCCATTAAACATGGCACGTGTAACTAGAACAGTCTACCCCAGTGAGCGAAATAAAGTGTTCAGTTCGACATTCCAACCACCTGAAGAAGGCCGGAGCGTACAACGACCGAAATGTTGTAATAAATATGGCGAAAAAGATGAGGACAATAGTCCGAATAATGTAAATAATGTCCAAAATCAATATTCAAATCTTGCTTTCTTCTTGGTTCGAACGCCGATCACTGGCGCTTATGACGAATCCACAACCATTTTAGCCACAAAACAGACCTATAAAAATGGAAAGATTCTATTGTGCCAGACTCCAGAATTGAACTGTGACATTGGGAGGACATGGGCCATGGAAGTAACCACGAAGCAGACAACCATCCTTGTTAGATAAACCTCTTGCATAGATAAATCAGTTAAGTGACAAATTTTATATTTGTATTAATCATATATATATATATATATATATATATATATATATATATATATATATATATATATATATATATATACACACACACAAGTAAAAGGTTTCTCACTTAGTTGCTTGATGAGCATCCTAACTCCAAAGTTTCGTAGACGGATTCTCCGGGAATCATTCCGTCCCCTCCTCAGGGGCTATCATCAATTGACTGCTTATGCTTCTCTATTATATGCTCTTTTCATTGATGCAAGTTTTTTAACGTTTGTGCGTACGTGCAGAATACCGTGGTTATTTGTCCTTTTCGTCTGTTTTTTCACTTTACTTTCAATTCTTAAACATTTCTTACTGCTTTTCTGTTTTAACTCTTTTCTTTCAATAGCAGCCATTTTATGTTCCGATTTATTGGCGGGCGACTCGTTTCAGAGTAGAGTGGCTAATCAATCCTTATTGCAGACGGCTACTCCGGCACATTTGTGTTTGTTCAACACCCACAAACCCAACTTGTGTTTTATACTACAAAGATGCTGAATGAACATTAGTTACAGTTTCTGGGTACATGGGCGATTTGAAGAATGTCACTTTGCTCAAACCCTCAGTCACAAGCACATAGCAACGTAGTACGAGTGTTACCGTTAACCTGGAAGAAATAAAAGAAAATGTGGAATATGACGTCTTTACTGCGAAAATAAGAAAGCAATTGAAAGAGAGTAACAAAGACCGAAATTCAGACCTAAACGTTTACTCGCTATGCAACGGTGTAGTAATATTCGGGCAAAGGGTTGTAATACCTAGTGTATTACAGAAGCGAATATTGAAGGATTTTAATAATGAACATCCTGGTATTTCAAGAATGAAATCTCCGATGAGAAGTTTCGTACATTGGACCAAGATTTTGAAAAAAGTGTAAGTGTGCAGAGGTTGTGCCCTGGCAAAAAAACTACCTATCACGAAGATAAAACCTTGGCCAAAGACAGACACGCCATGGTCAAGACCGCATATAGATTTTGCAGGTCCTATGAATGGACCACATTACCTTGTGGTAGTTGATAGTTTCACTAAATGACCTGAAATTTATAAGTGCAAAAATCCAACATCTTCAGTATCATTGAATTTCTTGCATAAACTTTTATACCATAGTCTCTGATGACGGAACACAGTTCACAGGTAAAGAATTCGAAAACTTTTGTAAGATGTACTCCACTAAGCATATTACGACACCGCCGTATCACCCAAGGTGGAACGGACAAGAGCATTGAGGAAGCACTTCAACATTTTCTGAGAGTTTACCGTATAACAACTAACTCCAATACACCACCAGGTATGTCGCCGGCAAAATTAATGTTTGCTTGAAAAATAAAATCGGTGTTCGACAAGTTATTGCCAAGACGAAAAAGATAAAAGGATAACAAAAGCTACACCAAGGTTTAAAGGTCGGTGATAGAGTGTTTTTAGAGCATATAAGGATGGAAACGAAACGTGGTAAGACGACATAATATCAGCAATAATCGTTGATTTACATGGTAAAAGGAAAGAGATTCGAACACAAAATCAGCTATAAAAAAGATAATCGATGAAAGACCTGAAACATTGGAAGAACCGATAAAAATACTATATGACGTTTTCTATGTGCCATCACCACAACAAGTCGTGGAACTTCCAAGGATAAGTTCCAGAAAGCGTACTGAAGAACTGGAAGTGGATCCGAGACGGAAGCGCTACAAAGTCAAGTACGTTGGCTAACTCTCCATAAAGATGAGAGGGAGATACGAATACTAATAAAAAAAATAAAATATTTATAAAAGGCATGAATCTCAAAAGGGGTGATGTTGTGGAGTAAATAGTACATCCCCGTGACTCTATGAACTAGTGCATATTTATAAAGAGCTCCAGGTCAGAGGTAAGAGAGAAGCCGTTTGGAGTCAGGCGGTCCGCTGCCTGTCTCCGATTGTGTATTGGATTAAAACATATTATTATTATTTAAACATATATTATTAAATATAACAGACAATGAATGTCTATTATGTCTGATCATGAGCCTTTCGAATGTTTGTTTTAATTTCGGGTGAAAACAACAACAATTGCTCAACATTTAGATAATTTTTATTAAGTTGGTCCTAAGTTTTCGGTTCCCATCCTTAGAGTGGTTATACCGGCATGAAACAAACCTATCCACCGTCAAAGATGATATTTTATTTTGACATAGAAGGTTGCTATGTGACATTAAGGCTCGCGGAATAGCAGACGCAGATCGTAAGTTGAATATGCGGTTCTATGACGTCATACCACGCGACAGACCCGAAGTATGACAACTGAACCAATATCCGGATGCAATGTAATGTGTTGTGACTAGTTTGAAATGTAATTTTGCTGAGTGTGTGTTACTTTGTTTTAATATAGATGGCCTCCAATATCTGAAGGTTCTTTTTACTGAGTATGCGTGAGTATTATTGTGGCATCAAGTAATATCTGTCTAATATTATGTACATAGCTATGTGTTTCTAAGAAATGTTTAATAGAACTAAGATCAGAAAGGTGACGGATAAGTCTACGAGAGAGTGTGGTTGTAGTAAAACCAATATATGTAGCGGGTTTATTATTAGCATTAGAGATACAATCTTTGAACGGGCATGTAAATTGAGATACTACATTTTTTTGTAGAGGATTTAGTTGTGTGGTTGTTATATATATATATATATATATATATATATATATATATATATATATATACTGTATGTGCGTATATATATATATATGTACATACATAGGAATCAATAGTGTATAGTCACTGTCAGTTTCATGCCTCCATTTCTATATCTGTACATGTTGTATCTCCGATATAAAACATTCTTCTCTCAATATAATGAATTATGTGGACTCAATAAACAAAGAAAAATTCTAAGGTCTTTATTAACCATTGTTGCTCTAATTCTTTATGGATCAATTCTTCATTTATTTGCAAAATCTGGTATCTTTTATATAGGGGAAATTCTAGCAATTTTATGAATTTTGACAAATGTTACTGATTTCTGTTAGATATACATATTTATGTATATGTATTTGTATGTGTGTGTGTGTCCATAAAGTGCTAGTTAAACTCATTTTCAGAACTCTAAAATCGTGTCCTTGAGGTACATTTGCCCTTGTTCAAACGAATTCAAAATGTGTGTAATATTATACGGAATAGATATTTTAGCGCCGACATTCACAACACATTCCAACTCCTTACAGCTTCAATTCGAATAAATTCTGTATCATTCCCAAATTATGATAATATCTTAATATTTGTTGAACAGGCTCCGATCTGTCACTTCACGCTGGTCTCTGTTAAGAGATCTGAAAAGAAGAGATTGAGTTTTACCATTTTGACATTTCTTCAGTCGTACGACTTTGACATTTTCAGTGTCGGTTCCAACAACTTGGCAGTTATCTTTTGATATGATCAAAAGAAAGTATTGTTTTTTTTCTTCTGTTTCTTACTTATTTATAATATAATCCTGCTTCTCCTTATTTTTATCCGCTGTTTTCGGTGTGATGAGTAATCGATTCATTTGTGCCCGATTTTTCGTTTCATCAATTTCGCTTCACCCATGCTGTTTTTGCCTGCATCTTCTTCTGTAGTTTCACCTTTCAAACTCTTAAACAACATCCGTTATGTATTTTTAAAAGCCCGCGTTCTTTCAGCTGGTAGATTTTTCGCTGTTAAATATTTTTATGTTTTAAGCTCTTTTTCTTTCTCCTTTCTTTTTTTTTTTTTAAACAATATCCATTATCTCGAACTTGGGGGCTGAGAAAAACAGGCCCTCTATAAATAATAGATATTCTACGAGAAGAAATTCAAATCAGTTTTTATCCATTTCAATGACTTTTGCGTGAACTTCTGGTATATTTTTCTTATATGTGTGGGCGGACAGCCTGCTCTTTCCAAGCAAATGGTTAAACTTGTGCCTGCCTCGTGATCGAGCTAGTTGCGTATTTTGTGTCCAGCGCTCGAGTTCAGGTAAAAGCCAGGATTTAAAATTTGAATCTCTAGGCAAGCTGGTGTTCCCTACGGATGCAGTATAATCTTCTAGGTCTCATTCTTCTCGGTTCTAAGGGATGCGCCCTTATTTTATATTTTTATGGATGTATACAAAGGTTTGTATCACATAATGACGATAATATTCACCACCAGAATAATCGTCTATGTGTCTACCTTGGCGCTACACAATATTCTTCTCCTTATTTACTACCATATATGTAATGAACAGCTGTTTACTGGTGGGTGTGCGTATGACAGCAATTATGAAGGCAGAAAAGTAAAATCTTGGAGCCGAGTTCAAATTCAAAGTCGTTGGATTCACTTTCGCGCAAGTCAGTCAGTTATGTGCCATGCGTGATACATGTATCATTGGCGATCATGTATCTTTCAATACATGACTAACAAAGCAGATTGTCCCGCAGTAGGTTGCCATTTCTTTCTGCGGTAGACCGGTTGCATCCAAGGTCGGTCTGTCCTGCTATTTACCCATAACTGGGGGGAGAAGACGAGGATTCATACCTTTCCCAAGGGTATTAGCACATAAGTGAATGTAATCGATTCAACTGGAATTCGAACTCGGCTCTCCGATTCCGCAATCCGAGCCGCTATCCATTACTCCTCGCACAAGTATCTCTGGGTAATTATGGATCCGTTTGAATTATCTCCAGTCTTGGCAAAGTTGATTAGCCGCCGCCTGAAATAAAAATGTTTTCCAAGAAGTGGAATTTAACATAATCTGTCCCTCTTTTGTAATAATGCTCGTGAACGTTCATCCTGGTCGCAATACCACTCCATCAGCCGTCTTAATGTCATTAGAAAATTCTTTGAGCCTATTATCATCAAGGAAGTAGTTGTCACCTTCCTCGGAAACAAGCTCCTGAGCGAAAAAACAGTTTAGGTTTCGCTCGTCTAGGTTCCTCGTTGTTGTATTCTCTCCTTACAGAATTATTGAAGTACAAGATACCAAATTTATCAAGAGAGCCATTGCTCTAGATATCTGGCTCTAGGTCTGCCGTAGCAGGTTGCTACACAAACTCTCCACCTATGGCATCTGTGGTAGAGTCGGCGCAATTATCATGCCTTCAAGGATCAAGGATTTCAATCAAAGTCGTTGTGAATGTCCAATATTCTGAAACCCATGAAATCAGCGCAACCCCCATCCACCTGACTCTATCCTAGGCCCCACCCTTCTTGACTAACCAGGGCTTTTTGATTGATTGATTTATTTTTTATGACTTATCAACCTTTTGCAGGTTATACAAAGCCAGAAAATATTTTTAATGATTTATTGATACAAGTCCTACTAATTAACCCAAATCCGGAGGTAGAAGAAATTAATTCATAGCTTTCACTCAGAAAGAGACAACTGAAACTTTGAAGCCACATAATAAGGAAGGTAGGTTTAGAGAATTTAATACACACAGGGCACACTGAAGTTAATATGTGCAGAGGAAAGTTTTTTAAGCATTTCGCCCCAAGCAAGGCAGGAGTGTAATGGGCACGCAAGGCGTTAGAGAGGGTGATAGTAAAGAGGGTTGTTCCAGGAAATGATACAGACGAGGATCAAGTTCATGGCATCGGAAGATGTCGAGTGACATTACATTTGAATATTTGAAGATTATATCTATCAGGGAAGCTAATAAGAGGAATGGTGTTTCACTGTCGGGAAGTGCGAGAGAAGACATGCTCAAAAACGTTTCCTGAACAAGATCAATTTTGTAGTGGTGTTTGTGTACATACTTATTAAAAAAAACGTTAAAAAGAACTTGTTCTGATCTCATAGAAATTTAGATAAATACAAGATAAGTTCAGCTTTAATGATAACAAATAAATCTTTTGGATTAGCATACTCATGTTTGTTTAATCACGAGACATTGGCCTCTGCTCCATCAGATTTTTGTCAGATGAGTCTTGCAATCGGTGATTCCCAGGGAATTTTTTAAGCATTTCAAACATTTCCAAACAAGGCGGGAGTGCCACTAGCACGCAAGGGGTTACAGAAAGTGAGAGTAAGAGTGAAGAGGGGTGTTTGAGTAAAGAATAAAGAGTAAGACGGGGAACAAGATCAAGGTATCAGAATATGTCAATTGACATTACGCTTGAATATTTGAAGATTATAGTTATCAGGGAAGCAAGTAAGTGGAAGGGAGTTCCACTGTCGGGAAGTGCGAGAGATGAAACTGTTGGAGTAGAAAACACGGTTACATTTAACTGTTTCGACAGTGAAAGGGTAGGACCGAGATGCCAACCTAGTAGCACGCTTAAATTCATGCAGTTGGGTTACCAGTGAAGGTAGCTCGTCAGAGCAGTTGCCATGGAAATAGTTGTCGAAAAGACAGATGGAAGCCACATCACATAAGTGAGAAAGTGACTGTAGTCGAGATGCCAGGTCAGGACCTATCACATTGCATATCCGTCTTTGGGTTATGTCGAGAACCTTGAGATGAAAAGCACGGACACCAGACCATATATGGCAACAGTATCCAATGCAAGGATGAATGGTAGATTTGTAGATTTGAAGGATGGATTCAGACGAGGAAAACTTTCTGGCACGACACAGATGAACGAATAACGTGCTAAAAATGTGTGACTAATTAATTGATTGATTTGTTTTTTATGGCTTATCATGTTACAGGTTATTTAAAGACAGAAATACTTTTAGGTTGAAAGAATTCTTTGGGAGATAATAATAATTTACTGATACAATTCCTACTAATTAATACAAAGCTGGGGCGAGAAAAACGATGAATTCATAGATTCCTCAATGCTATTTGAGCGTAAGTAAATATAAAGAACCCGACTGGAATTGGAACTCGGCTCTCGAATTTCCAATTCCGAGCCGTTATGTATTACATCATCATCACATCCAAGCTCACAGCATCTGGTATTCACAAGCGGTCACCCATCTAAGTACTGACCAGGCTCGATGTTGCTTAACTTCGGTGACCGTATAAGAAAAGCGCTGTTTCAAAGCGATATGGCCTTAACCCCTTGGACGTTCAAGGATCTCCACAGTTTTCTGTCTTTTATTGCTTTCAACAATATTTAGACTCTTCGTTTGTTGTATTCAAACTTGTCAAGGCTTAAGGCCATATCACATTACAAGGCCAGGGTCTTTGATCTTTTGTTTTGCTTATCCAAACATCTGGTTTCAGAAACGATGTTAGTTGATTCAACTGCCCTTAAGATGCGGGTGTCAATGAGGTGTTAAGAAGACGATAAGTAGATGATACGTTTCAGGGGACTTAAGAAATACTTTTATTTTATTTATTAAAATTAGACTACTACTACAGACAGACAGACACACACACACACACACACACACACACACACACACACACACACGGAGAGAGAGAGAGACACACACACACACATATGTATATATTATGAAATGGATTAAGTGCGATAATTATTTAATATATTTTCTGTTTATACGTTATTTTTAATGGATACAATTTATTTAAGTAAATGCTCTGTTTTTAAATAAACAGTATTAATTACATGTACCGGCCTGAATGTTCGAGAAATTTCGTAGAAAATATATGAATCGAAACTGTAACCCCAAAGAGAACCATCATTTGATCTGATGTTTGTGGCTGAATGATTAGCAGCACCTCAGCTATGGGTTAATTAGTAAGACTTATATCACTAAATCGCTATTATCTCCAAAAAAGAATCGTCGAATCTAAAAATATTTTCTGGCTGTAAATAACTTACAAAGGACTGATAATCAGTGGAAAAGAAACAATATTTTACTGGAAAAAAAACAAAAAAACAAAACAAAACAGAAGGTTCGGGAATTTCTAATGAAAATAAAACGGATAAAGTGTTAGAGTGTGAGGGACTTGATCACATAAAAAAATGATTTCCTCTCGTTTTCTCACAAGGATACATATTTTTCTGAGAAGTCCTGTGTTAGATCTTTGTATATTTCCCGTGGCCACGACTGATCACTTTTGGAGGCCAGGTAAATACCAGGATCTTCTAGATCGAGAGCCATCATCGGTTTGAAAATTAGTACAATATGGCTTCCCTTTCTTAATTTCATTCTATTTTGGCATTTTACTGACGTTAAACTAAGCTTGGTAAAGATCATTATCTCAGTGATTACAGCAAATGATTTGTCTCCTCTTGAATACAAGATTACCACAATATAAAAAGTTTTGCATTGCAAAATTGTTACGAAATAATGGAAATCGGCCAGATATAGATTAAATAAAAGCATTTGTCTTTCCCTCAGGCTTCATTTTAATCGAAATTATGTCTAGTAAACAATGAGTTAACCTCCTTCTCGGCAAATAATTTGGGGAAAAACGTTTGATTTTCAGACGAATGTTTATTTGTTTTTAATATAGTAACTAAGAAACTGGGGCACCTTAAAGTATTCGAGCGGTGGCTACCACCTCTACCAGAAGTATGAGTTGACAATTGGCCTTGTTTCAAGCTCAGAAGGTCATAAAAAGAATCAAGATAGACGTATAAACACGTCTGTAGCTGGTTTTTGAACGTTATATTTTAGATGTGTTTATTTGTGCATGTCTGAAAAGTCACTTTCGGTGACAACGTATATACACGTCTACGCCGGGGAAGGGGTTAAGCAATCTAATCTTATTCAACTTTTACTTTTTTCAAATTGATTTTACAGAAGATTTTGGAGTAAAAAAAAAATGAATATTTTTAAATAACCGATAAATTTTCACAAAGTTTTATGTTGTGGAAGTTTATTCATTTTGCTAAAAATACGTATTATAATCAGTTATTTTTTCTCAACAGAAATCTTTTGTAAGAGGGGGGGAACCTTTCTGGCTTCTTTCGGAAGGAGGTGGCAGGGAAGTAGAAGTGTTTTTTTCCGTCGGAGTAGATGATGCGGTTGTAGTATCTGTTCCGTGCCGGATGCCTTCTCACCTCCTTTGCGTTGCCCCCACCGGTTGCGTAACCTCTGGGCCGTAGTGGTGGTATGACCAGGTAAGACCAGCAGCCCAAGTGAAAACGCTCGGGTCTCCATGTTAAAAAAAGAACCTTGTGTCACAACCTGGCTCAGTGGGGAGTCAAGATAAATCCCGAACTCTCTTGTATAGGAGATACTATTGACCATGCGTTCGATTTCGAGACTTTTCTCCATATATTAATCTGGTCGGCGAAATGATTATTGAAAGAACTGGTAATAGCAATGAAAATTGTTTTGTAACATTACTTTAAAGCATCAACCAAGTGGTCGATGCTGCGCATTTTCTGCTAATTTTAAAATCAAATTTGATTTCTATGGATTGAAAGGAGAAAAGGCGAAGAAGGGAATTTTATTAAAATGGCGTTATGTTCATTTGTTTAATATTGATAACAACCAAGAAAGTTTGCTTAAAAAATATTCTTAAAGGTAAGTAATGCAAAGTTTTTTTCCCTTTTGCGTATGACAAAAGCGTTGCAAACAACTTACGGATTATAAGATAACCCGAAACTTGGCGCATTAAGTGGGGGTTAATCCTATGATTATCTGGAAAATTTTGCTTCCTTCATTAAATTTCATACTCTGAAGAAGTGTGTCGATTTATTCGATTATTTTTTTTCTAAGGCGAAAGTTTTTGTTCGCTCTAAATTTTTTTTAGATAGATTTTACATAGTTATACCATTTGATGCTAAAATACTGAATTTCTTTTAAATACTAAAACTTTCTTTCATTCACCAGGTAAAGTTCTACCATTCGCATTAAGTCTGGTTTTGGAGGTGGCAAATTGTGAAATCGAAAATGTGTATCAGCGAAATAGGTAAGTACTCTGAATATTTTTTTCTTTCTGCTAGCATTCTTGATAAACAATGACGTCTTTCCTTCATTTTGGGGGCGGATTTCCGATAAAGATTCCATAATTTACTTTACCTTTCACTGGATCCCGCAACGGGATTAGTATTATTCTTAACCTTTTCAGACAAACTCTAAAAGCTAAATATTGTATGTATGACTGGGGTGATCTTGCATTGCTTTGTAAATACTGCAAAATACGTTATTTTTTCGAAATACGGCTAGATTTCATTTGCCTTTCTTTTCACCTTATATTCTGATGTAAGAACGCCATTTCACTTCTAAATTATTCGCTTAGCGAAAATGACTAACTTCAAGGTATGTGAAATTACATTGTATACTTACTTAAAGGTCTGATAGGTAGTATGTTATTTACTTATGTTTTCTTTTTTACTTTATGTCAATTGGTTCTTAATATCTGTACTCGGAAAACGAGCATTTTCTTATTTTGTGAATTGGATAAACTGTTTTGTATCTCTTTTCAAGAAGTATGCACTGGAGATCGCAAAAAGGTGATTAATGCTTAAATACAGATCATTTGATTTTTAAATTTTAAAACATTATTTATTTTTTTGTGATTAATTTTTTTTTTAATATTAGTTCTTTCTGTTTATTATAAATATGAAAATGTTATATTTTTATATACTTCTGTCTTCTTTTTATTGAGAATTAACTATCGATTGATATTATAAAATATATTTCAGATAATTTCATATTAACGTTACTTATCAACCAGGGTCACTTAAGATGAAGCCTATGTAAACAACAAAAACCGATTGTAGTCTGGATGAAAACTTATTGTTGTTTAAACTTTAATGTGGTTACATTCAAGTATTCGGGTTAAAATGAAGGATACATGATGGAACAAATACGCCCCCCCCCCCCAAAGTTCCAATGTTTTTTCCCTCATGATACAATTGTCTTTATTAAAACAATTTTGTCATGAGGGAAAATCTTAGAAAGGTTTTTTTTTATTTTTTTTATTCTATTTTTTTAAAACTTATACGGGAAAATTGAACATCACTTTGTAATTTGGTAATTTTTGCAAAACTCAGATAATCGTCAAATTTTAATGACACGTTCATGACTTATTCAGAAGTGAATTAAATTATTTTTTAAACTTTTTTTTTTTTTTTTTTACAAAATCTTCGTAAAAATATCTCTTGATAAAAAATTATCCGCCAAGAGCGAACATTATCAAAAAATAATTGAGGTATCTATAATAAATTTAAAATTTATTGGTAACAAATACCTAAAATTCAAAAACACTAGATTGCTTAGAATATTTTCTTAAATTTTTAATATTATTGGGTAGTTAAAAAATGATATAAAAAGGGGTTTACATTGTATTCAAAAAATTATTTCAGTCATGTCTTCTTTACTTAAATTTCTCAAACATCAGTCTGTCAATAGATCACTCAATCCATCGGAAAGAACACCTGCTCCGTGTAAGAACATGCTTTCTAGGATATTGTAAAATTGAAGTTTAATAATTTTTTTAAATTCAGTTTTAATTAATATTTGTTTCAATCCAGACAGATTAAACTTGTCATCAGAAAATCTTCCTCAAAGAAAATTTTAAAATTGTACATTTTATTCTTGAAAGATTTTTTAAAAAGTATTTTGTATTGCCAAATCTGTAAATATGAACGAATTTTATAGATTTGACTGATGAGGAGAAAAAAGATTCAAGTCAATTTAAATTTGGTTTGAAAAAAAGTAATTTGCTTATCGGAAATATTACATTTTAATCTATAAAGGTTATCTCTATCTATAAAGGCAGGATGTGTGTATGTGTGTGTGTGTGTAACGAATGCACGACCGCAATTTTCGACGGATTTGCACCAAAATTTACATGCACATGCTCCAAGTTAGCCGAAGGCCAAGACCGACTTTGCATTTTCCAACTCCAATCGATAGTGGAAATAATCGATTTTTTCATGCTTCTACTGCAGTTTTCATGTAGTTTGCGGCCATTTTCCTACTGGCCAGAGTGAGAGCCTATAGCTGGCTGCTACGAATAAGCAGGAAGATTCTATTGGCCAGCGTGAGAGCCAACAGTTGACTAACACGAATGTTAACTAGCATGCAAAAAAATCGATAGCTGCATTCGTCACAAGTGGGAAAATTTTAAATCTGCATGGCACTTTACTCCAGTTGGCTCATTCGCTTGCTTAAACTCAACGTTGATTCTGATTCTGCAGAACTGGGTTGGGTGTGAAAAAGTATTTGTTGTTAACATTCTTTTTTTCATTCGTTTTTTTCCAGTTTCGAGTCCTTTTTTAAAGCTGATCGTTTTGTGTTCATTTTGTTTAGTTCGTTTTTCGTAACAGATTTAATGTTTAGTATAGAGCTTAGAAAAAATTCGCAGTGTGAGATAGGCAAGAAGTAAGGCATGTAGCAACATCAGCACGGCAAAGGGCACTCCTTTAAAGGCAAGGAAGGGCAAAAATAGTTTAAGTCAAGTGATAGCGATTGCTGTATGAGTCGTACGATTTTTTAATCAAGCACGGGCAACGCCGGGCCATGCTGCTAGTAAGTAAAATAAAATTAAAGCTTCAAGAAAGATTTTTCATTTTTTTTAATATTCATTTTAAAATCAGAGTACCTACTTTAATGTTCCTGTTTGAGACTTTAACCTCTGTAATTTGGTAATACGCTGTTTAAAATCTTGTCATGGTTGACGAAATATGTTTTAAGCCATAACTAATTTTTTTACAATAGAAACTTAGAATACAAAGCCTGCTGAGTTAAAAATGGTCAATATAAAACTATCAAAAACTTTCAATCTAAACACAGACACAAGGGAATACTATCATATTTTTAGCTTCGGAGATTCCGTTAGCATAAAAGTAATAAAAGAAATAGATCACAAAATTATCGATTATTGTGATATAAACAGTGCTATGAAGTTCAATAGGCAAAACGAATGAAGCAAAAACTTGTAGATGAACGAATGTTGTCCCTTCCATGACAGTAGTAATGTTTTATAGACACACAAACACACACGTATGTATGTATGTATTGTAAACATTATGAGATTAGTGTCTTCCGTTACCTTGGTTTGAACCTTTCGGTGTCTTCAGGCGATATCAGACAATTGATTTCCCAACAACTTTAAAAATTAACGCCTTATTACTTTAAAATGAATAAAAGCACAACGTGAAGTGCGATGGAAGAAGAGGAGGAGGAGAAAAGCAAGGGTATCGGATATGTATCGGTTGGTGGTAGTGGTGGGGAGTTAAATGAAATGTACATACTTTCTTTTCATCCGAATTCATACGAACTTGTTAAATTTTTATTTTTTATACGTGTATTGAGCACTTTTTAAGACTACTGGTCTAATTCAACTAAGCCCATTTCTCTCTCTCTCATATATATATATATATATATATATATATAAAAGAGAGTATACGTTCCTCTGGTTTGAAATAGAAGATAATTGTCACTCTACAAATAAGCACCTCTGCGTGGAGTAAGGATTAATGATTAGTGAGTTCAATGTGTGCCTTATATATATATATATACAGTGTAACCCGGATATAAGAGACCCTGATATAAGAGAAACCCGGATATAAGATAGACTTTCTCTGGTCCCAAATTAGAGCCTGTGTTAATGTATATATAATAGGCCAAACCCGGATATAAGATACTTCTTCTCCGGTCCCGACAACTCTCTTATATCCGGGTTACACTGTAGTACAGTAATCCAAAATTACCTCGTGTGGGTATACTCGATTTCAGACTAGCACAGCCATATGCCAGTCTTCCTCAGCCCAAGACTCTAAAGTCTTGGGCTGAGGACGCGTGGCATATTTGAATTTTGGATTTTTTGCTTTATAAAAATTATATATATATATATATATATATATATATATATATATATATATATATATAACTCAACCAGGGGTTTGAAATAATGCCTAATCAAGCAACCAAATTCTAGTACGATTAACTAAAGCCCTCGCCCCCTCGGCTCTTGTATTTCGTGACCTTTTGTTGCACGTTCGGCCAAAGGCACGAGCTTTCAAGAAGATAAATGAAAATCAATTCGGTAAGTGCAAAATAGTGCCACACAAATCACTTTCATAAGCAGCACGCACAGTGTTTGTGGGCGGTCTATTGGAAAGAAATAAAATGCAGCCAGTGTGACCGAACGACGTAATCGCGTAACAGCGGCGGTGTCAATTTGGTTATGAATATGGTTCTTCTTTGCACTAAATGCCCAGAGGAAAACTAAGCTTCTCTCTTTCCACTTCCGCAAAAGCCTCATTCTTTTCTGACTCTTAAATGCTCGTGTCCTGAACACATGTTGACTTCGGTCGTAGACTAAACTGTCAGATTCACGGGGCCCATGTTATGTTCAGGTTTCAAAGGATGAATGCTCTTGGCTTGAACCGCCAATTTTTTGACTGACACAATATTCGCTTTCCTCCGCGATTCCTACACAAGTTTCTCTTTCTACCCAATAAATTCATAATTGTATAAAGTCCATGGCCAATTTTGTGACTACAGCAAAACTACCCAACCCAGTCACTAGCACACCTTTTCTATCGACATTAGAACACGCGTTTACGTGAGTGGCCAATTTTCATCACTGTAACATGGTTGTTCTGATAGAGACATTGGGTGGGAGTAGGTCGTGGTTGATTTATTAACTGATGGCGACAGGGACACGTGAAAAAATTGATTATGGCACTGAAGGGCTGCAGAAGTCCGGACTGACCGACCCGAGTCGTTTCCACCCTCTTTTCAGACCGTTTGATTCGGGATGCTCACTTGGTGGTGGCGGCGGCAGCGAGAAGACGAAAACCTAGCAACAGCTGGCAAGGACGTGACGTATTTGGGCTTCACAGTGAATATATGACGCGAGTGAATGTTATACACGATACAGGCGTACACATACATATTAGTCCCTGTGTAATCAACGTGCCATTCTGTTCCGTTGCGAGCGGGGAGATTCAGAGCCAAATTCGTTAAAGGCATTTTGATAGTTTTTCATCGTGCAACACAAGTGTTCTTTGTGTCATACCTCTCCGCCAAGTAGCATATTTATAGACTCTGTGGTGTTCAAAGTAGCATGGCAAAATATTTTTTCTCTTGTTAGGTGTGTATCTTTTACTCTTGCCAACAATTGATTGTTACATGTAACAATCACTTTTATCAGATTAGATGAAGAAATAGTCTTGAAAGGCACAGGTACAAAGAAAACGGAAACTACAAATTACTATTGATCAGCACGAGATGACCTGGTAGGACTTTTAATTCTTTCAGAATCGCCTTACACTAAAGGTTAAATAAGTCCAGGAAGAAGAACCACCCTTGTCTCATTCTCATTTCTATTTTCTATCCGTATGCAGGCGATTTACTTCTACAGGATACCCGTCTACTTGGGGGGGGGGGGGGGGCTAGCCAATCCCTATTGCAGACGCTTACTCAGGTGCATTTGTGTTTATTCAACACCACACAGAGCCTACCTGTGGTTTATACAACTATGCTAAGCAGACTTTAGTTATAGTTTCTGGGAAATAGCGTTTATCTAGCGTGATCAACATTTCGAACAAGGACAGCAAGTTCAAGCCCTCGACCACGATGACTTGTGACTTTGTGCTAGCACAGCTATTGACGACACCCAAAAGTTCCGTCTATCCAATTTCACTCACAAGGCTAGGGTCAACTCGTGGTATGGTGTTCAGGCACTTTCCAAAGGTGCCGCACGCTGGGATCGACCCCTCCAGTCAGATTACATCAGGAAGTCTCATTCCCGACAATTCGACTATGATGAGATTCGAATCCAGGTCTCATGATCAGAAAGCGAACGTTCTAACCACTCGGCCCATTGTTTTCACTATAGGCTTGAGAAATAATCAATAAATAAAATAATAAGAAATAATTAAGAAAAAAAGAAATGGTTTCCCATGATGCCAGTAATAAAGGAACTGGAATGGGTTTTGGTCATCAGCGTAGTTTTATAACCCTACTTCCGAAAAGGATAGAATCACACACTCTCCCAATTTCCAAAATATAGCGTGATTTTTTTTTAATAACTTCCATTGATGAAGTACAATCTTTACTCTGGTCGTTTCAACTCAGCGCAATGATGAATTGAGATCGTCTATTATAACCATTTTTATCATTACTTACCCTAACTTACTTGTAGACTAGAACAAGTAATGATATAGCCAAGAGACATTTGTCTTCGATAATACGATAAACTACATCCGACAGCCAGGCTTCTGATCAGGAGATTTTGAAGAGCGTGGAACCACCTTTTAATTGCTGATGTTCCCAGGTCCACCCTGACCCAGGGTGGTAACACTTGTTAGGGTCCCAGCTATTGACAAATAGTTAACTCCAAAAGTGGTCAAAACACTATGATAGTATAAAAATAGGTTTTAATACCAGCAATACAT
>OZ038483.1:40638249-40743249 GCA_964036315.1 Acanthosepion esculentum | reverse complement strand
ATAAACAGCACAACAGAAGCAGTGAAATGTTGAATAGAAACATTGAAATAAAGTAAATTCTTAACTCTCTTCCTTATTCCTGTTTCCCTGACAAATACAATCTCCAACTATTTAAGTGTAACGTCAATCGACATCTCCAGTTGCCTTGATCTATCCGCTTCCTTTCTCCACATCCTTTCACCTTTCATTCCTATCTGCTCTCGCTCCAAATCTTCTGTAACCCCCTTGCCTTGATCGATCCACTTTCTCCACATCCTCTTCTTTATCACTCCTATCTGCTCTTCCTTCAAACCGTCTGTAACCCCTTGTGTTCTAGTGGCCCCCAGCCTTGCTTGGGGTGATAAGCTTAAAAAAAAAAATTGTTTGTATTTTTGAAAAATCTATGGTTTTATTTCATAACACTTAAACGCATTCTCTTTAAAAAATTTTAACAAAATGTGCCGTGCTATTTTCATTTGTTCCTAGGTGTGCCGTTGCTTACAAAGGTTGAGAAACCCTGTGTTTGATCAAGGTCAGAGGAGAGATCAGCTGACTCACCATGGAAAACAATTCCAACTTTAATATGAACTAAGATCGATACACCTGAGACACTAGAATCAATTCCCGGGTAGAAACCGATCTAGAAGAATGAAAACTCTTAATTCAAAACCCTCAACTATGGGTTAAATAGCATCACCAATCTGTAATTAGTCAAGCGTGGTCAGTTTGGCTACATCCCTGAAGACATGGTTAATCAGTGAGTGGTTCTTCCCAGGAGTGACAAGTTTCTAATAAAAATATTTGTATTTGCAGTTCTTTGTATTATTTAATCTCATGCATATATATGCGAGTGGAGGTATTTTAAGCATTTAGCCCTTGAATCCATTGTTATTCATTTAAAACTTCCAAGAACAGAATTAAAATCTTGTTCTTCCCTCTCAAATTCCCCGAAACCGTATATCCGGTTTTTCATTTAGAAATCGAACAAAATAATTCCTTTGTTTATCCCAATCGTCTGTAAAGAATCTAGCGTTCCCGCCGTGGAATATGTTTCGCTTCGACCCTTCCGCCAAGAACTAATCCATAATTAATGCGGCGTTTTATGGCAAGGGCCATTCTAAGTTACTCGCCTCCCTTAAATGTTCCGGCATGCCTTGTTCTGCAAACTGCCGCTGGTTATTTGTGTTGCTCGAAACGGAAAGCGGCGCATTGATTTAGAAAAGTCATTGTTATCAAATTGTTTGCAGGCACTTGGCTAAATATTTGTCCGCTTTCGAGCCTTGTTCGCAGTGCTGCTTCCCGGGTCGTTAATTTCCTTTGTCCCGTGTAACTATTTTGAAGACGGACAACAGAAAATAAGTGGCCGCCATGATGGACAGGAAATGGAATTGCGTGAACAGTTAACTACTGGAATTCAAGGGAAAATACTGCCGCCGCCGCAGGTGCTCTCCCTCCCACTCCACACACACACACACACACACACACACACACACACATATATAGATAGATATATATATATAATGTGTGGTGTGTGAGTGAGATGTATATAAAATTTGTCTGGCGATTACAATCAAGGAACTTGTTAGAAAGTTCCTGTCGTGTACCGGACAGTTCAGTTTACCGCTATCATTCAGCTGAACACCATTATTTAGACGTATTTGATAAGTTTTGTTTTTCCTAGCTCCATCCGCCGCTTCAAGACATACACACGGAGCACACGTTCTGTATGTTTTATCGTATTTAAATTTCACTTTTACAATTGAACGTACTTATTTTCTTTCAGTCCATCGGAATCTCGTACAAACGGACGAGTCTGATTTTCTAATATTTGGCATTGTTAAATCAACCACTTGGCTCTAAAATGATATCAGATTCAATCGGATGTGTACAGTCCTTCCTTGATTTACCTTGTCATTGATTATCCTTACATGAAATGGGGAGAAAAACTGTAATCATCCAAATATTTTTCAATCATCCGAACGGAGTCCATTCTAGAATTTCATCTCAAATCAGCGTTTATGAATTTAGAAAACTATATTCAAAGTTTGATAAAAAAAAAAAAATTGACAAATATTTAAGTTATTTGCGTTTTTAACCCGAAGCTACACTTACAAATAAATATGCTTTTTATCCAGCTTCTAGAGACCAGTTAAAAATAGATCAAATTTATGCATTTTTTTTTCACAGAAATCTACTGGACAAAACTTTGAACAAAACGTTTGAAAATGTTATTTGATGATATAAGTGTTACATTTCGTTCAGAAAATTACATTTTCTTTATATCTTTCCATAATTTAGTTATTTAGTTATCCCAAATTTTAAATTACCCGAACATGATATCTACTGCAGAGAAAGCAAATTGCTTTGCTTGTAACTTCTATTCCAACTCCACTCTTGACGCGTATATAGTATCTCTGCCAGAGTTTTCCTCTTGAACGGAGGCCCTACTGAGTGATATGCGCAAAACTCTATCGTTAGTTTCTGCTATCCCTTCTAAATTAGATCTACACAATGCATGAAGATTTGACGGAATCGCTGCAGTTGTCCGAAAGAAATGGGCTTCTGAACTGGCTCTTGTTCTCCCCAAACTTTGCAACAAATGCCATGCTTCTTCTTGATTTCCAGCTTACTGGAATTCCTCCTCTGTAATTTTTAAGAACTCCGGGGAGCCCTCTGACCACTTGAATTATCATCCTACTTCCCTCTTGTTTATAAGTTATTCGAGGCTCTAATCAAAGCCGAATTGGTTAATCGGACAAACAATAGGATACCCTTTTTCCAGCCCTACCTCCGATGTGTTAACCACTATCACTGAATTTGTCTATCAAGAATGGCGAAGCTCGGGCTGTGGCTCTAGATATGTCAAAAGCGTTCAACATGGTTTGGCATGCTGGACTTCTCTACAAGCTCAAGAGCCATGGTGTCACGGAAGGAATATTCGGCTCAATCCAATCGTTCCTTACCAGTCGAGTAATGAAAGTCGGGTTAAACGGGCACGTTTCCAGATCATTTCATACCAATACCGGGTCCTCCAGGGTTCTATCCCTGGATCTACACTGTTTCTGATCTTCATCAATGACCTCTCCAATGTCGTTAGTTCTCAACTAGGCATTTATGCACATGACACAACCATTTTCTCATGTCTAACTAGCAAGTCTGATAGAACTGACAAAGTAAACCTAGGTAACTGTTTGAAAAGGACCACCAATCAGTGGTTAACAGGGGCAAGAAATGGCTTGCAAATTTTAACGCCTCCAAAGCAAAGCTGCTTTCATTTAATCACCACAGAGGACCTTTTCTGCCTGCCATCAGCATGGCTGATGTTAACCTGCAGGAGAGAAACACCCTTCGCTAACTTGGGCTCACGTTTTCCACTGACATAAAATGGAGTGACAATATTGGGTCAATTGCTAGGTCTACTGCAATGAAAGTTTCTTTACTTTATCGAACAAAAAAAAAACTATCATATCTATACATCTACCCTTTGAATATTGCTGCCATATCAAGTGTGATGCCCCTGCTAAAGAGATTCTTCACAAAATTCAATAAAGTCTGCAATCTAATCGATCCTGACCTGATATTTGAGCTTCAGTGACTTTCTCAGCAACGTGACAGGGTTTCCCTTTCTCTTTTCTACATTTTCATGGTAACTGTTCTGATTAGTTTGTTTTTTTTTTCTTCGTGCTTCAACTACATGAATTTAAGCGTGCTACTAGATTTGCAACTAGGTTTCACTGTTTTACTAACAAGATGCAACCACCACTTCTATTCTAACAGTTTCTTTTCTCGCACATCTGGCCTGTGGAACTGCCTTTCGATTTTTTGCTTCGTTGCTACTTAAAAAAAAGTTTAAATGCAACATCATTCAATATTTTCCGTCTTCCCGGATCCTGTTGATTTATTGACCTTTCCTCACTTCTCTTCACTAAAGTCTTGTCATTGTCTTTCACTACCTGTAATCCCCCACTGTGTCGTAGTGGCATTATCGCCTTGCTTGCGGTGAAACGATTAAAAAGCATTTTTTTTTTGCAAGCTCTTTTCCAAGGGGCATGGATAATCGAGGAAGGACTGTACTTGGTAAATGTCACCACCATAAACTTAGTCAGTAAACCATGTGCCGTATCACCTTTAAGTTGTGGGCAATAATGGCTTCCCACAAATCCTATCTATTTTTATTATAATTAATTTTTGACTTTTTACTATCACTCTTTTTCCATGTTCTGCTATTCACTTACACCAAATCGCTAGGTAGATTGGTTTCTCCTGTTTCTCTTGCTTTTGTTGTGTCCTGTGAGTGTCAAATTCTCGAGGCCCTCTTTCTTAAATATGCGTAACTAATTGGTAGTTATTTTAGTTCTTTTTCTCCTTAAAACTTTTTCGTTGCTCACCTGTTCAGTCTTTCTTTTGAACTACATCAATTCCAATGTTAAGAGATTATACAACATCGACTTCTATATGGACTAGATATCACATGGCAGTTCAGCGTTTTTTCTTTTTGTTTCTACTGAGCTTTTCCTCTCTCCTAATATTTTGCTTAGTTTCTGTACGGTATGAGGAGAATGTTCAACATTCTCTGCCATATACCTGATTAGATATTACATAGCAGTTCAGCCCTCTTTTCCTTTGTTTCTAAAGACATTTTCCTCTCTCTTAATACTTTGCTTAGTTTCTGTAAGGCATAAGATAATTTTCCAACATTCACTGCCATAAAGGTGATTAGATACTATATAGAAGTTCAGCACTTTGTTCATAATGAGATTTTTCTGTCTCTTAATACTTTGCTTACTTTCTGTAAGACATGATGAGATTGTCCAACATTCATTGCCATAGAGGGGGATTGGATATTACATAGCAGTTTAGCACTCTTTTCATTTGTTTATAACTAAACCTTTCTGACTCTTATTACTTTGCTTAATTTCTGAAAGGCCTCTTTCACTATTCCGATGCGTTTTCTTATTTTTCTGTCAAGCTTTTCATCGGTTATTACTACACTACTCAGACAGCTAAATTTCTGCATATCTTGGGTTGTTTTTTTCTCCTCATAACCATATATTATGTCTTCCTACAGTCGATAGTTAATCCTTTCTTCATGCTTTTCTTTACTAATATTTCTTCTACTTTTATCCCCGAGTCTGCCATCAACGCAGTCATTCAGGAACCTTATGTTGTTAAAAGTGTGTCCGGCGATAATAAATTCTAATAAGTCTTAGAGTTATTTGTAGAGGTTAAATAAATCCGGTGAGACAAATCCTTGTCTTGCTCCTCTCTTTTGTGTAGTCATTCAGTCCTTTATCCGCATGCAGGTTTTTTGTTCCCAGTGGAGGTTAGGTTATGGATTATTATAATATCTTTTCCCTATATAAATCAAGCTTGCCTAGCATTTCATATAGGTATACAGTGTAACCCGGATATAAGATAGATTTTCTCTGGTCCCAAATTAGAGCCATACTTACCTAAACAAAATAGACCAAACCCGGATATAAGAGACTTCTTCTCCGGTCCCGACAACTCTCTTATATCCGGGTTACACTGTACAACCATTTATTCCTGCCTTAATACTTTGCTCATATTTTTGGAAGGCATATCACAAGGTGTCTTGGGATTTTGATGTCACATTTTCAGTCATGTGCTAAAACACCACTAAAATATTTTTTTAAAATTATTAAACGTGCATTTTATTCGTTTTAATTATTTATACCTACATTGCATGTGTTATATAAAAGCATTTGCTAAGTTACAAAGAAAGACCTTTTTTTTTAATTATATATCACCTCAAGCTAGACAACAAAGCCCCTAAGATGCAAAGGGGGTTACCGAGTGTTAGAAAATAGAAAAAACAACACTATTAAGGAGAAGGAACAATAAAAACAAGAAATAAAAAGACAGAACAAAACGATTAAAATTGCATTTAAATTTTTGAACATCAAAGTTGACTGTAAAGTAAGAAAACTGAAGAGAGTTCCATCAGCGAGTAGTGCAGAAGAAGAAACTGTTAGCTTAGAACTGTCTGATCGGCTCGATAAGGTCGAATTGGCAGCTGATCTAAAAAGTTATCTACATTCTGTTGTTAACTGGGGCAAGTAATGGCTTGTTAATTTTAACTCCTCCAAAACGAAACTGATCTCCTTTAATCGTCTAGGAGAACCCCTTTTGCCTTCCAAAAACATGGCTGACGCTAACCTCCAGGAGAATGACTCATTACGCCTTCTTGGTCAAATGTTGACAGGAAGTAGGATTATATTGAATCAATTGCTATACCTACTGTTAGGAAAGTTGGGTCACTATACCGTTCTAGACAATTTTTTTCTCGCCAGAATCTATTTTACATATTTATAAGTCTAATACCATTCGTCCTTGCTTTTAATATTTTTGACACCTCTGGTCTGGGGCTCCCGATATATATTAAGAGATTCTTGAGAAAATCCAAAGAAGAATCTGCAATGTTATTGATACTGTCCTGGCATCCCGCCTTCAGTCCCTTTCCCACTGCCGTAATATAGCTTCCTAGTGTCCTTTCTATAAATACTTTCATGGTAATTGTTCTGATTCACTTTGCACTATGGTACCTAGGCTTTAAGAATATTAGATACTTACTTGGCGGTAAGATCTCCTCATTTTACAGTTGAAACGGTTAGATATTAGGTTAAGTTCTAAGCTAACACTTCCTTCTTCCGTACTACTCATTTATAGAAATCTCTTCCGTCTTCTTGCTTCCCAGTCAACTTTAATGTTCAAAAATGTAAATGCAATGTCAATCGTTTTGTTCTGTCTTAACTCTTGTTTTTATTGTTCTTTCTCCTTAATAGTGTTTTTTTCTTTCTATTTTCTAATACTCGGAAACACCCTCTTTGCGTCTTAGTGGCTTTGTTGCCTTGCTTGTGGTGAAATAAAAAAAATGTCTTTGTTTTGTCACTTAGCAAAAGCTTTTATATTTAATCCATGCAATGTAGGTATAAAGAGTTAAAATGAATAAGCTGCACATTTAATAATTTAAGAAATATTTTAGTGGTGTTTTAACACATAAACGGAAAGTGTAACACCAAAATCCCAAGACGCCTTGTGATAGCGAAATATGCCTTCCCAAATATAAGCAAAATATTAAGAAACAGAAAAATTGCTTCAGTGCCTTAGAAAAATGAATGCTGCAGGTATATAATCGATTTTCTGATTTGGCACCTCTTTTTAACCCGGGGTATTTTTACGAGCAAGCATTTGAATTTCAAGTGAACGAAGATCCAACACTTATAAATGGCACACACGAATTACCCAAATATGGTGCAATCACAAAGGTCAACACAACCGGAGTGCAATGGAAGGGCTTCGCTCTGGGAGAATTTGGTGTGAATTTTAGTAAATATAATTTTTTATTTTATTTTAGGATAAATTAATATTTTAGGGCGAATTAACACAAAAAAGATTCTCAGTTTTTTCTGATTAACAACAGTTTCTTTGTTGATCCTATCCCCGTTAAAATTCCTCATTTGTCACATGCACATTCCATGATATTCTCAACATTCGCCAGGATCAAATTTTGAAAAATATGATCTCTGTATAGTACTTGTACCAATTTAGCTTGTCTCTGACTTTCTAGATAGTCCTAGGCATGACGGTAAACTACATCCTGCAACAAGTCCTTTGATAGAAAGATTGGAAATTTTGTGGGGGCGTGGAGCCACCTCTTAGTTGCTGCTGTTCCCAGATCCACCCTTACCAGGATGGTAGCACCTGTTAGGCTCCCATTTATGGGGAAAATAGTAACCCATCCAAACGAAAACAAAACCCTATGACAGTATAAAATTACATTTTTATACTAAAAGTAGCAGCAGTATATGTTTATATGAAAAATTGCCAACCATACTTGTTTGTCGTAGACTTCCAATAATACATTTTATCTGTAGTACAACAGGCATACAACTGCGTTCAAAATATGAAGATTTTCGTATTAAATAATCCATTAGAGGTTAATATGCCACTAAACAAAATCAACCAACACATTTTGTAAACAAAAAGAGCAATGAATATAGTTAAACATAAGGGGAAGGTAACATTTAACAAGGACAAAGGGCTATTCTCTGCATTTGCAGACAATAAAATAAGTATAAAACCTGTAATGACTTACAAGCATTGGTATTGAAAAAGAGATTGCACTTGAATAATTGAAAATATTTTCTTACCAGCGGACATTCGAATCTGAAAACTTTTCTTGAGCTATAACCGCATTAATAATTTAAGCCGACCAAAGCCCGGAGAGAAATCTAATTGCGTAGTCAACTGTTAAATCCCCACGAAAGGAAGACAGTAAAAAAAAAAAAAAAAACTTAGGTAATAAACGACCTCAAGATACACCTGTCGGTGAACTTGCCACTTGTACCCCGGCAGGAGTCTCGATATACTAGAATACAATCATTATGATGGAAGCACAGCTACAATATACAAAACAAACTGACACGAATGTTCTCTTCTTTTTGGGGATCATCTTTATAATCATAAAATACTTGATTATCTTGTCCTCCGTTCTTCTCTGGCTTTATCTATTTTTCTCCCCCACCCAACATTAAACACTCTGTTTACTCCTCTCTCTTATACTTAACTCTCATTTCCTTCGGGCGGACTTGGGTGGTAATAATTGATGAGCAGCTCGCTGCTTTCTACACAAACCCATAAATTCTTATTCAATTACGGTCGGATCTTAAGAATTAACGTCTTCGGCTATTTTCCCTTTTCTCAGCCATGCATCGCACAAGGTCACATCCTGAAATTTCCTGGCCTGGAAGAAGGCGATTGTCAGTGAAAAGCAGTGATTACCTTTTTTCTTTTTTCTTTTTTTCTTCCTCACAAATTTTTAATTAAGTTTTTACCGTTGCGACCTGTTTGTAAAAATGGCGAATGATGAAGTTGCGTGCGGGCTGAAAAGACAACCTTGTTTAGCGGGATTCTGATTCAACTCATCTTAGTATGAACGATGCGCCCCTTAAAGATCATCCTGTTCTGTTGTGGAAAGAGAACAGGTCGTGGCCAATGATGATAGAAATGTGCACTTTGCTAAGCAGGCTGATATTTTGAAAAATTCCATTAAACAATAGAAATCAACGATTTCATATATGCTTATGCCTGGCATCTCTCGACTGCCCCAAAACGCAATATACATTAAGACTTGTCGACGTCTTCTTAGTGTTTGTCAGACGATCAATTCTCTTTTCGTTGCTACGTATTGGCCAGGTGATCCATGATTTTGTAGATGCTTGTGGTTGTCGGAAGGATCTATTCTTTTGTAGTTGCTTGGTATTGACCAAACGGTCAACTCTTTTGTGGTTATTTAATGTTGTTAGAAGAATCAATTCTTTTGTAGTCGTGTCTAAATGATCATTTTTTGTACTATCTTGGTGAATTTTAATTTAGATCTTTTTTAAGGGTTGCAACCATTCAGTCTACTTTGATTACAGTATTTTTAAAATAAATTTATTTACCTATTTCATGAATGGATTCAAGAGATAAATTGGATTAATATCTATCGTATTCAGTTCAGTTGAAAACCGACCTGCGCGTTTTTTTTCTCTCAAGCAAATCACCCCAAGCACGGCGGGTGTGCAACTAGCACGCAAGGGGTTAGAGAGAGTAAAAAGTAAAGCGGAGTGTTTGGAAAAGGGATAAAGAGAAGGGCAGGGGTAAAAGTCAAGGCGTCAGAAGATGTCGATTGACATTACATTTGAATATTTGAAGATTATAGCTATCAGGGAAGCAAGTTCCACTGATGGGAGGTGCGAGATAAGAAGCTGTTGGAGTAGAAGAGATGGCTACATTTAGTCGTTTCGACAGTGATGGGGTGGGACCGAGATGCCAACTTTTATTGAGTTTTGGCTTTCGTATAAAATCGAACTATGTTGACTGTTTTGACGTGTAAAACGGACGTATGCCTGTTTTCTTTTTTCCTCTAGTCTAAAATCGACTACTCTCTATCTGGAAACATAACCTTTGTCTACACATTTTGTTTTTGTTTTTCATCCTATAAAATTTATATCTGGCACTAAAAACCCAAAGTATGTTAATATGCCATTAACATGTGACATCTTTGCTAATTTTTATTTCTGCTGAATTTGGTGTGAATTTTAGTAAATATAATTTTTTATTTTATTTTAGGATAAATTAATATTTTAGGGCGAATTAACACAAAAAAAGATTCTCAGTTTTTTCTGATTAACAACAGTTTCTTTGTTGATTGTATCCCCGTTAAAATTCCCCATTTGTCACATGCACATTCCATGATATTCTCAACATTCGCCAGGATCAAATTTTGAAAAATATGATCTCTGTATAGTACTTGTACCAATTTAGCTTGTGTCTGACTTTCTAGATAGTCCTAGGCATGACGGTAAACTACATCCTGCAACAAGTCCTTTGATCGAAAGATTGGAAATTTTGTGGGGGCGTGGAGCCACCTCTTAGTTGCTGCTGTTCCCTTACCCTGGATGGTAGCACCTGTTAGGCTCCCATTTATGGAAAAAAAAATAGTAACCCCTCCAAACAAAAACAAAACCCTATCAAGTGTGTCGATAGAATCTATTTAGAAAGAACTCCTTTGATTAGACTAGAAATCCGCTGTGATTTAACGTACAATAAAATTATCAAGAACATTATTCGTAAGGTGGAATCGTATTCTGTAACTGACCGTTTTATTCCTTGTTTAAAGAATTAGGATTAAAATAATTTTGGTGATGCTTTTACAGATGTTTTTCTATATTGTTTCTTTGAAGCTGTCAAATTTAATGAAAGGTTTTGCTCAGATGGAAGGTCTTCAATTTTTCGTTTTGACGAATGATACATTTTGTGCTGATCTTATATATAGATTACTTTTAACGAAAGTTTTCTCCTTTCACTCATCTTCATAGTGGTCTCCTGTGATTTGGTTTATTGTAAGATCCGTCGAATTTTTGAAAACACGTTATATCAATGTCGCTTGGTTTATTGTTATATATATATATATATATATATATATATATATATATATAATAACTGGCCACTTTCATTCCCTATTGCAGACGCTCGCTCAGGCACATTTGTGTTTGCTAAACACCCACAGAGCCCACCTGTGTTTCATTACTGCAACTATGCTGAGCAGACCTTAGTTACATTTTCTGGGAGAGTGTTATCTACCCGATCAACAATTTGAACAACGTCAGCACGCTCAAGAAGCCCTCGATGACTTGTGGCTTTGTGCTAGCACAGCTATCGACGGCACTCAAGAGTTCCGTCTACCCAATTTCACTCAAGGCTTGGTATGGTTTTTTCAAGCACCATTCCAAAGGTGCCGCACACTGGGATCGACCTCGATCCATTCTCATAACATCAGGAAGTCTCCTTACTGACAAATCGGTCATGGAGAGATTCGAAACCGGGCATCATGGTCAGAAAGCGAACCTTTCTAACTACTCATATATATATATATATATATATATATATATATATATATTATAAATAAGTAATTCAAAGAGTCTAGAAAAAACCTCAAAAGAATGCAGAAAGCACTGGACGGCCGTTTCATCCGATATTTGGGACTCATCAGCAGTGCGCATCCACTACCGAAAATTGAAACCCGGACACTTACGTTATCAAGCAAACGCCATTCCAACTATTCCAACGGGCTACAGTGCCGAAGAGGTAGCGAATCAGACTATATATAGCGCCGTTCGATCACATATTCCGTGGTGAAACTCATCCGAGGACTGTGACCCCACGAGCCACGACTACTATCCCCAAGCCGATCATCCAGAGCATTAGAAGCCGGTTCAAGCAAGTATTTACACGTGATAGAAGTTAGGAATATTTTAGATAATTATAATTAAGTAATTCATCTAGTATGTGTATATGTGTGTGTGTATATATATATATATGTTTATTCATTCATTCGAAATGTGCATCTCGATCATCGAATAATATAAAAAAATGATTGGCAATGGAATCCAGGTATTTAGCGAGATGTTTGTTCTGCCAATGAGCGATCACTGGGAACAAAGCGCTAAAGTGAACATGATGCTTTAGCCAAATGGAATCAAGATAAATAAAAGTACGTTTCATGATTAGATTTTGGCCTGGAGGACATTCCGTGGAAACACCTGCCGATAGATTCGTAAGCCAACTGGAAATGAGGCGTGGTAGAAGTAATAGAAGAAAAGTATTACTATGTCTGCTCTATAATTGTTGTGACATTTGCATCTTTTCTTTTTTCATTATTGCTAACAATTGTTAAAGATTATCTTTTATGTCCCATCGATAATTTGATGTTGTTACATTTAAACCCAGTTGGGATGATTTTTAATAAAATCAGGTGTTATAAAAGGCATTTTTAAAATATTAAAAATTAATATTTTTAAGGCTGCACCTGCTAAAAACCAACGCCTTTCTATGTATTAGCTTTTATTTAACAAATATCAATCACAGTAATCTATATAAATAAATGCGAATGTCAGTGTGTCACACTTTAAAAAAATTTACACCTAGACGCCCTGGCTCAATATATCATACAATTTTGGAATCAGGCCGACCCCGTGATCAAATAAAAACATTCCTGGCCGGATACGGACCCGCGATTTGGGATTAGCAAATTTTCATTACTGCAATTGTTTTCGGTGATTTCTGATATGATTTTTTTGCGACAAAAATTTGTACGATAACAGTTTTAATAACTCGTAAATAAATTTGCGAATAACCGGAATTAATTGCGAAAAATCAGCGAAAGTTATCCATGAAATAAAAATAATTGTTTGTACGGAAAGTAAGGAGCAACGTACATCAAACTATCTTTAAATAGCGGCAGAATTATCGTTGAACGTTTAAAAGGTAAGCTTAGATTTAATGCAATACTTAAACGCATCGATTAATTTTGAGTTCTTTTGTAGTTGCCTATCGCATACGGCAGCAATATACCCCGCAAAAAGAAATCTCCGCCAACAGAGGACCAAAATACAATCAAAAGAGCCAAACCTGCAGCGAGGAAAAGAAAGTTCAGTGCAAATGAAAACCCAGATCAAACGACAGCCAGGAGAGATTCCAATGCAGAGACTTCGGAACTCTCAAACTCCTGAACAAGCCGAAGGCCCAATGAAGAGCTAAAGAAAATTTATAAGTATAGTAACATCCAAACATGATTTATTATGATTAACATGTTCAAAATGCTTCCTTTTATGTTCAATACAACGCCGAACCCTATCAAGAACACTATTTGAAATATTTCTACATTAATGTTAGAAAAATTATTGGAAATTCCTTGTTTTCATTCAGGAATTGTTTTCGGCTTGAGCCTGTAAACAAGACCTTCGGCACCCCCCCACTCCAAGAAAAAGTTTCGTTGTGTTAATTCTGTTGTTAATGATGGCCACTAAACTGTTCCACGTCGTTCTATCCAGCTCAGCTCGAAATTAGGATTTAACCATTCCATAGTGAGGCGGCGCGCCATCTTGTTGAAGTAAATATCATTCTGTTTTCTAACTCGGCCAGAATTTAGTTTGCACCCAAAATAGGGCGTTACTTTTGCCGCATCCTGTATTTAGATATTAACCATGGGTAGATATTCTTAATACGTTAGGTAGAATGCCATGTCAAAATGAAAATAATTCGTGCAAGTCATGACAATAAATAACTTGCCTTAACGTGAAAATCTACAACAAAATATCATTAAATATCAATTGACTCTATTTTAAATGCCAAACAGGCTTAATTGTATCGTATTACAATAAACGTTATGTTTAGTGGGTACATGTGCTAGAGTAGACATCCCAGGAGTTTTAAACGGTGTAAAACTATTTCTACCGTCTTGTGAATACCAGGGTGTCAATAAAGAAAACTTGCCTTCCAACAGGGTTCGAAATTGTGTCCCACTTGTAGGGGAAACCAAATTTAGGCCTAATTTTTGACTGCTCGGCCACGGGAGACTTTCACATTCACGCAAAATTTAGTTACCTTATTTAAGAAATGCACTTTTCTTTTTCAGATTTCTTTAAGGCCATAATTACTAGCTTTTATTTTTTTACCCGAATCGTAAACAAAGCCAAACAATGAATTTTATTTACAATCCGACCATATTTTTTTTTTATTACTATAAACGTTATATTTCATGGATACACGTGTCTAGGTAGACGTTTCCGTTTTCAAACCGTGTAATTCAATATCTGTTAGTTTGGGTTTTCGTGTCTTAAATTTCTTAGATGATGAATTAGATATTTTTAAAAAAAAATGATATTCACCTTTGTACAAGGCCCAAGATTCACTCAAGGTAGTGTTACAGAGTAAGAGTAACTACCCGGAGCAACCAAGAAGCAAGGGAATACTGCCACCAAAACGCAAGGGGGCCACTGGAAGTGAAAGAGAAGGAACAGGCTTTAGAATGAACCCGAAGCCCTCTCTTTAACAGAAGACAAGAGATAAGCCTCTACTCTTGTTCAAAAGACCGAGGAGAAGGGTGATTCGGACGATAGGCGAACATATCTACTCGTATTGAGAAAAGAAAAAGTAATTCAATTGTAAATAAAAGTTCAGTTTCAGGCAGAGACGTTAGGAGTATGGAGTTGAAGTAGACTTTAGAAGGAACTGGAAATCCACTCTTAAACAGGAATGAAGCAGAGAATCTACACAAACACACGTATCTACTAAATATGACGTTTATATTAATAAGAAATAATGTCAGATTATTAATAAGATCCATTAATTCCTTAGAATTTATTAGGCTTAAATGTAAATTTTATTAAAATTGTTTTTTAGATTTAAACCTGACAGCAGTATGTTTCTCATCTAACATGGCTTGTTTTCAGTTGAACTATTTTAAATGCCAACGAATGTGTAAATTATTTGAATGTTTCTGAAAATTAATGGTTCCTAGCAATGAATGAATAAATTATTTGATTTTCATTGAGTTTATCAGATAACGAGTTTTCTTCGTCGTCTTGTCGTGTCCTTTCAGGTCTTTGGCGATTATGACTCTCTACAACTTCCTGTCCCGTATAACCATTAGTAAAATGTTTCTTTTCCTATCCTAAGCCATGTTCTGCCAACCATTTGCACAATCTCGGTAAGTAGTTTATTAGCTGCTTTCCTCTGTCCTCTTGCCTTCGATATATCCTGTGAAGTGTCGAATTTTTCCAAGCCCTCTTTCCTCATTGCGTACCCTCGAAATTCCAATTCTCTCTTTCTGATGTGACGTATGAGTCCTTTTTGTTTGCATTTTCTCTTCAAACTTCGTCGTTGCACACGTGTTCATTCGATGATATTCTCATCATCAATCTGTAGAACCGTATTTCTTCTGCCTCAGTCTGTTCTAACATTCATTGCCATATAGGAGTACCTATATTACATAACTGTTTAGTAAACCTGTCTTTGTTTCCAATAAACATTTTCCTGTTAATACTTTGCTTATCTTTTCGAAGGCATCTTTCGCTATGCCTGTACGCCTCTGTTAAAACACTTCTTAGTAACTAAAACTATCAAAACGAGATGCTTTAAAAATGGTTTGCTCAGATTGAAAACGGTCATACTCTCTGTGGAGGGGCAAAGTGGCTGAAAGCACACGAAGAAAAATATCGGGAAAGATTTCAATAATCGTGAACGATCGATAAAATTGATTGGAAGCAAACAAGACGAAAAAAAATTAAAACGTTCGGAAAATAAATCTATTCGTTGTCTTTCATGAACAATGCAGACAAGACAATTTACTACCAAAATGCCTCTATCTATCTAGTTTTAAGGTATGCTATAATTATGGGGAAAATTGCCCAATATCACGGATAGAACGCATGTAAATGTAAAATAGAAAGTTTAAAAGCTGATCTCAGTGTCCACTTTTATATTTATATATTGCTTTCCTGCCACCTATAATATTTAAATGCAAAGTTAATCGCTTTCTTCTGTCATCCTGGGGTCCTGTTCTTTTATTGTCCTTTCTTCCTTTTTCATCGGGTTAGTGGATAGCGGCTCGGATTGAGGAATCGGGAGAGCCGAGTTCGAATTCCAGTCGAATATATTACATTCACTTGCACGTTAATACCCTTTGGAAAGGTATGGATCTTCTCTCCATTTACCTATGGATAAATAGAACAGACTATAGCCTTGGATGGCAACTGGTCTAAGAGAAGGACAACTCTGAATTCAAAACGTTTGGGGACCCCGTCTCTGTATTCGGCTCTTCAAAAAGTGTGGTTGGCTCTGCACAAAGCTTTCACCACTATAATCAAATCATATGTGCTGGTGTCTGGCTGTCAGTTCCTAAGAACTGACTTGCTTGACCCTCATATGTCGAAAAACGACGGGAGAGTTGTGCCTTTTGCTTAGTTTCTTCTGCTGTCGAATGTTTGATATCAAGCGAAAAACTTGTCAGAGAATTTGTCGAAATTATGTATTCCGAGGTCTTCCGACAATTCTTGGTCGTTTCCAAGAAAAGAAAGTAAGGAGACGACAAATAGAGCCAGTGCAGTGTTTATGATGTTAGACGTCTGAAGTTTGAAATGGATATTGGTCCACATGCCGCGACTGTTACTGTGAAGCGGATTTTAGCATCACGTGGCTAGTATCACCTTCTCGTTCGAAGGCATTTTAACACGTGCGCGCCGAGATTGAAAGAAATTTTATTGATAATGGGTTGCCGTTCTTTGATGTCAAAGGTTTCTAATGCCACTTTGCTCGCAGAGATGAAACTGTCAATCTTCCCGAGAAGAATCTTGTAATATGAGAATTATTTGTTGATTTTTAAAATTATCGACAAACTCAGTCTCCCCTCCCAAAGTACAGCTTTATTATTTTAGGAAGAGTGATTTTTTTTTTGTGTGTGTGTGTGTGTGTGTGGGGGGGGTGTTAGTAAGGACGGGATTGAATATCTGTCTATATTCCTGAGTTATTTGGACTGTTGTCCTCATCTTTATTATCATATTAATACATTTTAAGCCGTTGTACATTCCCAAGACCCCATGGTCCAGCTTGGCTAAGTAATCTTAAAAGTGACTTCAACCAAAGAGTTGTGAGTTCAGTACCTGGCCACAGTAGAGGTGAACAAACTCTTGGAGAGTTAAGTTACTAAAAGGAATTAAGTGAAACTGAAATATCCAGAAAAAGGCATGGCATGTGGAACTAGAACAATCTACCCCAGTGAAATAAATAAAACGTTCAGTTCGAAATTCCAACGTATTTCACCTGAAGAAGGCCGGAGCCTTCGCTGAAACATCTTTCAATCAGATATCTATAGAGAAGGCTTTTGTTAGTTGCAGTAACATTTTGATTTTCGATGTGCAGACCTCTCGACCTAAGAAGCAAATATTAAAAACCTAGGGGATTCAGATCTCTAACTTCAGGAAATCTTGCTTTTTGTTTTGTCCCCACTCCAAAGAACAAAAACAGAGGGTTTGAAAAGCAGTATAAAATATATTGATTCTGAAAATCATTTTTCGAATTCGCAGTAATTATTTCCAAAGGAGACGAAATTTTGGATCAACATTAACCCACTTCGGGTTAACGTTTCACTTATAAACAAACCCCAATTCGGGAAATCTGTTATCGAAAAAATGTTATCTCTCTAATAATTTAACCGAAACGGTGCGACGGTTTTCAAAATGCATGCAGGGTGAACGTGAAGTAATTCTGCTTGACATCTTTATTTTGTGAAAAAAGCTCAACAAATTATTAAACAGCGAGAAACTTATAAAAGCTAGGAGGCTTATCGGAAGACCAATGCTTAATAGTTAACCAGTAGAATACTAGTTATGGAACCGGGAGACTGGGATAAAGAGCTCAAAACGTTGTCTTCTGACAGTGCTGGAAAAGTCGACATGTCTGAACGTTTGCCATATTTTGAGTAAATAAGTACGAGGAAAGACTGAACTACGCCATTGTGCGTATATATTTACAAGATTATTATAGAATATCTTAGTGGGTCATGCGAGCAGGGTGCCGTTAGGACGTTAGGTTTTATTTTGAATGGCGTGAGAATGGGAGGTTATGAAAACTTTGTATTAAAAAAACCCCCAAAAAGCACTAAATTCATGGTTACTTATAACCCAGCGAAAATGCTACTTATAATTCTTTGGTCCTTTGGAAGACTGTCAGTTGATAAGACAATGTCTTCTATTGATGACACCACAACATTTCTCTAGAGAAGAGTGTTACTCAAGGTCGTGCCAAAAGTAAACAAATCCACAATACCACTTTTAAGTTCCTTCAGATGATTTTGGTCGGCAATGTAACTGTACTCTATTAATTCAATTAGAAAACACAATAATATGCTTCGCAAACCCATCACATCAAAGGACAGTAGCCCATCGACAATTAATGTGTTTTAATTGCTTTTAAAACGATTTGACCGCTAAAATCATTTTAGAAAAGTGACGCTATACATACGTACATACATATATACATATATATATATATATATATATATATATATGTATGTATGTATGTATGTAGATGTGTTTTGTGTGTGTGTGCACGCGCGTGCATACACGTGTCTCACTTCAGATCATGCAGTTTAACTATTACACTCAGCCAGTTACAGGGTTAATATGATGGATGACTATCTGTAGAGCCACGTGATCGACACAGCTGCAGCAGGAGAGAACCGTATCACAGATAGATGCATTCCCAACATTCGGTCGTATGAGGGAAGTCTCTCTCTCTCTCTTTCTCTCTCTCTCTTTATGTCCATGTTTTGGATTATGTACACGGGGGCCACACACTTTCATACACTGGCCGACATTAATTGACGAAGTAAAATAAAATGCAATGTTCAATATTAGAGGCTTCAGTCTCATGTCATCATTATACGACAAAACGACAAGCTCTCTCTTTCTCTCTCTCTCTCTCATATATATATATATATATTATGCTGTAACACGATTTGGACAATTTTGCTGTTACAGCCGGTATATATATATATATATATATATATATATATATACCGGCTGTAACAGCAAAATTGTCCAAATCGTGTTACAGCATAATTGTCCACACTACAAAATGTTTAATCTCTAAAAAACCACTAACCTAACTGAGTGTCTTTTTCCAGGTTTTCAGATTAAACGTTTAGTTATCTTGATACCATTTGTCGTAAGAATCACTGAAAATCCTTTGAGTTATTCAGCTAGAAAGAGAACCGATTAAAATCGTTTTCTGTCAGACCCACTTACTGAGACATTCTTTTTCTTTTTTAATAATTTTTTCCTTAAGAATTCTATCGACCAACACTTCTTGAGAAGGATTCGTTGGTGTGATTTGGGACGAGACAGAAGACAATATTCACGAGAACTGAATAGTAGAAATTGGAGGGAAACATAATTACGGAACACGACTAAAACAATTTATTAGTAAAAATAATTACCGAATATATAATAGATCTAGTAAGTATAAAAGAGAAAAAATATTACTCACGCTCTTCAAATAACTTAAGTGAGTCTCCATGTTCTGCTTTTGTCCCTCCTATGTATGCGGCATCACACTTACATTTAAATCTATATACTACGGAGCTATTCTGTAAATAGGCCATCCTTAACGACCATCAAACGGGTCTCTAAGATGACACGTAACTTCACAGTCAAAAAACTTGATGTAATGCATGGCGATACCTATTTCTATCCAGCCATGGTAGTTTTAGATAAGAGACACAAAGGAGGACAAAAACCCACTGGCTCTCAAATCACGCTAACGAATCTTTCTGAAGAAGTGTTGGTCGATAGAATTATTAAGGAAAAAAAAGTCTATTTTTAAATATATATGTATATATACATATATATATATATATACACACTATAACAATAATAATTGTATATTATTGAATGAAAACATGCACACACACCCATTATATATATATATATATATATATATATATATATATATATATATATATATATATATATGAGAGAGAGAGGTATAGTAATCCGATTAAAAGAAAGCAATAATAATTGCATATTTTTAAAGTCAATAGACAAAATAGAAGCTTGATGAGACAAACGTTAGAAATCGGGATATTCGGACACGCCAGCATCCTTTGCTGGCGCCAAATAAAGATTTTGATTTTTTCCTTTTTTAAGAAAGGAAAACACGTTTAAAGAAAGTTGTGCCGGTCGCGCATGTTCAGATGTGCTGTAGGGAATACGACCATCATTGAACGACCTTGAAAAAAAAATCTTAGTGTTATTTATGAGAAAATAAAGAAATGCAACAATAAAGTAATAATCTTGTCTTGTAAAGTGACTCCGAATTGATATTATGGATTACCGCGTCTGTTTCTCCGAACTTCGATTATCCAGACGTGAAAATTCAATTATCCAAACTAAAGCTGTTCTCGTATTTCATATCAAACAAAATGGACGCATTTTTTTTTTATCAAAACTATACTGGACAAAATATGAACCAAAGCGTTTGAAAATGTTACTTGATTATACAAATGTTAACTTAACATTTTTCTTTCTTTTTTCGGTAATTTAGGCATTCAGTTGTCGGAAACTTTGAATTATCCGAACAGATTTTTTCAACCCCTGTCTTAAGATGTTCAGATAATCGAGGAAGTACTGTATTTGTTAATTTTAACTTTATACGACACAAAACTGACAGGACCCACGTGATCGACGCAGTTGCACCTGATATTCACGCGAGATGAGATTAGTAAACATTGTTCCACAGTGAAGCATCGATGGATCCATAATGAAGTATCCACTTTTAATGGCTTATGTCCACATTACGTTGAAACAACGGTATCCTTAAGATCAACGAAGTTGAGCAACGTCGAGCCTGGCCAGTACCTAGACGGATGACCGCTTGGAAATACCAGGTGCTGTAAGCTTGGATGTGCGAGTTATAAAAGATAACGGCTTGGAATTGTTAATCAGAGAGGCGAGTTTCAATTCAAATTGGGTTCGTTTTAGTCAGTTACGCGCAAATACCCTTGGAAAAGGCATGGATCCATACCTTCTCCCTTCATAGGTTAATAAGGAAGAATTTTATTATTAAACTATTATTATCTCAAAAAAAAAATTCTTACAATCTAAAAATATTTTCTGGTCTTAACTAACTTGCAAACGGTTGATAAACCGTAAAAAAATGAATCCATCTATCACTAATATCTATCATCTATCATTAATAATAATGTTAAAAGTGTTAGATTGATTCATTTTTAGTTAGTTTTTTACAGCACAAGGTCAGAAATGTAGGCCAGCCAGTTATGATCGAACTCACAGTATTAATAAATCAGCAAAACTAACATACTAACCACTGCTCCACAGTGAGTTCCTGTTCTTAATTTGTGAGCTCAACGTGATAATGTTATCAATGCTACTGTATCTGTTCGCGGGTTGAAAATAGCGCCAGAGAAAGTAATGTCTGAGAAAGACGCGATTTTGACGTAAAAGATCTCATGAGAAAACACGAGAATTGTGTTGATCGGGGAGAAGAGTGGATGGATGACAAAAGACAACTCGAAGTTTAGCAGAGAACACTATTAAATAACCTGTATTCCTTTATCTATCCGTCCCACCCTTACGCTTTTCAAGATGTATACGTCTTTCCGGATCATTCCCTCCTATTGTTGTCAGATGGCTATGTTTTCTACATCCTTCCACTCTACCTACCCCACCTCGTCCAAACATGGACGGCCCCCGACGATACCGTTATTCAGTTGTCCAACATCTTCACCTTATTCTCCCCCAATTCCTACCATCTGCGTGTAACCCTTCCTCACTTTTTCCCGTCATTTCTCACAAGCAAGCGGCAGCCTTTTTCAGTTGGTGTTAAAGTTAACGGATGAGAAGGACAAGAAACGCGTCAAGAAAGATGTAGGGTAGAGAGAGGTTGAAGACTGAGATAGACATGGAATGAGGTGGGAGACTGACGGAGGAAGAGAACCAAGGTAAAAATGCACTTAGGTGCCCAGTCGCCATTTCAGGTCAGTGTTCATAGTAAGAAATGGCGTCCGATAAGAAAAGATGCAGATCATATATATATATATATATATATATATATATATATATATATATATATATATATATATATATATATTGTTTTACTTAAGCACTTGCAGTGGATATCTTTCCCCAGCCCTTCGTTCATTATTTCTTATATATTCCCGGCAAGCCTGATCTTTTTTTAATTCTTTTTTTATCTTCCATCTATTCGATAATTTTTCGCGTGATATTTTCGACACTGGCTTCGAGTCTTCTTCGCAATCTTTTTCTTTTTCATGCATCATTTTTTAACCACTCTTTTCTTTCCCTACAACTCCGTCCGCTCCTTCGTCTGCAGTACGAACCTTATCAGCATTATCAAAATCATTATCTTTTGGGGCAATACCGTTTTCTAAAGACTTAACAATGTCTATGAAGATACAACTGCCCAACCATCTTTAAAAAAAAAAAAAAAAAGTTGTCTATTAGTAACGTCTGATTATTTGTTCAACTTTTTGCCAGTGGGATCCTCATATTAAAATGCTGAGAATGGACATGTAGACGAGGTAATCAGATAGAAAACTGAAAATAATTTATCAAGGTTTTCAGAACGGTGATCTTGGAAAATAAGATAAATTACCTACCAGTTCTTGTAACTTGGTTATCTCTGGACTTTTTCTTACTCTTTTTTTGTTAAGACTTAGAAGTTAATTTAGAATTCTCTATGTGCATTTTCGTTTTTGTTTCAAGATAAGAATATTTGACAATGATGCAATATGCTAGAAACTCTCTCTCTCTCTCTCTCTCTCCCCGAAATATACACAGTATATCCAATCGATTTTAAACTGCATTTTTTAAAATCATCTGCTTAATTTTAAACTCTAAATATGAAACGTTCTATCCAGAACCAGCTGCAGTTTTTTCAATGTTTTTTTAAAGCAAAGTTTTCACATTCTTTCTTTTGCGTCAATTTACTTGAAGATCTCACTAATTCCGTCAGAAATCGATTACATTTTTAAAAACCTAATGTTTAGATTCGTGTTGATTATGGCCTTTTTTTCTGGAAACTTGTTCTTGTTTCACTGAAGGATTTGAGAATCTAACTTTGACATTCTAATGTCTACCGTGATCCCTACAAATAACCGCCATCATTATCAAAATTTTCTCCATTTCAAAGTACAAACGAAATCATAATAGATGAAGAGCAGTTAAATATTCCAAACTATCTTTTTTTTGTCTTTAACTTAACGTTAAAAACAAAGAAATCGTGTTTTCACGCGATAAAATATATTAAACTATTTAAGAGGAACTAATCTATTTAAAATTTCATATCTGGTCGATGAAATAACGACATTTTGAAGCTTACGGCGACATCACGTTAAATCATCGGTTCCCTTAAGTTCACCGAAATTAAGCAACGTCAAGCCTGGTCAGTACCTAGATGGGTGACCATTTGGTAATATCAAATGCTGGAAGCTTGGATATACGGATGGTGTAATTGATAACAACTCGGAATTGTTAATCAGAGAGCAGTTTCAATTCAAGTTTGGTTCGTTATATTCACTTACGCGAAAATACCATTGGAAAAGGCATGAATCCACATTTTATAACCCTAGCTATAGGTTAATTAGTAAGATTTGTATCACTAAATCATTCTGTCTATATTTCTGAGATGAGGTATTATGTACATTATTTACATAATTCGGACTATTGACCTCATCTTTGTCGCCATATTTATTACAACGTTTCGGCCGTTGTACGCTCCGGCCTTCTTCAGGTGGTTGGAATGTCGAACTGAACCCTTTATTTCGCCCACTGGGGTAGACTGTTCTAGTTCCACGTGCCATGTTTAATGGATGTCAGTTATCAGTTATCTCCTGTTAATTTTTCCCTCTGAGGACACATGGCACAGTGGATAAAGGCGTTGGTTAGATCCAGTGACAGGACCCAAAGAGTGAGTTCAATACCCGGTTAGAGCAGTGGAGAACTTTCAGAGGGAAAAAATTAACAAGAGATAACTGTTAACTGACATCCATTAAACATGGCACGTGGAACTAGAACAGTCTACCCCAGTGAGCGAAATAAAGGGTTCAGTTCGATATTCCAACCACCTGAAGAAGGCCGGAGCATACAACGGCCGAAACGTTGTAATAAATATGGCGACAAAGATGAGGACAATAGACCGAATGATGTAAATAATGCACTAAATCATTATTATCTCAAAAGAATGTCTTACAATCTTAAAATATTTTTAGTTTTAATCCCTTCTCAGCCACTT
This sequence comes from Acanthosepion esculentum, assembly GCA_964036315.1. Taxonomy (NCBI): domain Eukaryota; kingdom Metazoa; phylum Mollusca; class Cephalopoda; order Sepiida; family Sepiidae; genus Acanthosepion; species Acanthosepion esculentum. Next base: position 40,719,090 of record OZ038483.1, on the reverse strand, counting down.
ATTTTAGGAAAAACGTTTGATTTTTCAGATTTTTTTAATTATTTGTTTATAATATAGTAACTAAGAAACTAAGGAAACCTTGAAGTACCCGCGCGGTGGCTAAGAAGTCTACCAAGCGTATGAATTGATAATTGAACTCGTTTCTAGTTTAGAAGGACATAAAAAGAATCAAGGTCGACGTATAAACACGTCTGTAGCTACTTTTTTGAAAGTTATGTTTTTTGGGGGGGGGCGTGTTTATTCGTCCGTGTCTGAAAAATACACTTTCGGTAAAAACGTATATACACGTCTGCGCCGGAAAGCTGTTAAATAACCTGAAGTAACGTGAAAAGGGTTGATAAACCGTAGAAAACGAATCAATCAATCGATTTTTGAACAAAAAAAGAAATCGCTGAGATTTTTCTCTTTTGATATCTGCCCACATTGACACTTTATTCGTCTTCCATTGCCTTCGTTGTGGAAAAGTAGCAGACGCCAATGGTAGAATACTATATGTCTGCCGTCATATTTCAACTTTCCTTTGTTCTATTTATAACCTTTGACTGACACAAACATTCTCTCTGTGAAGGCATTTTCCAAGCGTAGCTCAGACGTGGCACAAGGCCGAAAGTATGGGGTACCCAGTGAGGATCGAACTCACTACTCAGTCGTAATTGTTCTAGCGCGACAAGCTTGCTAACCATTACACCACCTCGAGGTGTCCAAACATTCTCTCTGTGAAATGTGAAGTCGGAATCCGTATTGTCGGTGAATCAAACGTTTTCGTGATAAAACTGCAAGTGTTAAATGTCCCATATTTATTTACATCTAATTACAGATGGATAATGGCGCCATTTACAGAACAATTGCATCAATAAACAGATGTGATTTCCTATTAGGTATTTATGCGACCGGTGACATAGCGGTTTTACTGTTACTATCAATTAGAAAGATACAGTTGAAATTTCTGGAACGCATAATGAGGAAAAAGTGGGTTTGGTTTGGTCTGTTGTGTTTTACGGCATATCAACCTAAATGGGTCGAAAATGTCGACAATTTTTTTTTTTGGTAATATTTTGTTTTGTCAAGAATCTATTTCTGGTAATATTTCTTTCCTCAAAAATGTATAGCTGGTAATATTATTTTAAAACATGTATTGCTGGTAATATTTTTTTTCAAAAACGTATTGCTGGTAATCTTTTTTTCAAAAATATATTGCTGGTAATGTTTTTTTGTTTTTTTTTTCAAAAATATATTGTTGGTAATGTTTTTTTGTTTTTTTTTTTCAAAAATATATTGCTGGTAATTTTTTTTTCAAAAATATATTGTTGGTAATGTTTTTTTGTTTTGTTTTTTTTTTTAAATATATTGCTGGTAATGTTTTTTTTTTTTTTTTCAAAAATATATTGTTGGTAATGGGTTTTTTTCAAAAATATATTGCTGGTAATTTTTTTTTTTTTTTCCAAAATATATTGCTGCTAATGTTTTTTTTCTTCAAAAATTTATTTCTGGTAATAATTTTTTACAAAGTATTTCTGGTATTAAAACCTATTTTTGCACTTTATAATGCTTTTTACCTCAGTTTCGAGGTTATCTATTTGCCCATAGCTGGGACCCTAACAGGTGCTATCACCCCGGGTCAAGGTGGACCTGGGAGCACCAGCAATTAAGAGGTGGTTTCACGATCCTGAAATCTTGATCAGAGGCTTTGCTGTTGGACGTAGTTTATTGTCTTACCCAGGACGCAGATGCAGTTTATCGTCATACTCGGGACAGAAGTGGGTTTGGAGAGTGTGGCACTCACAGGGCATACTGAAGGTACGAGAATCGGTGAGTAACAGAATTGATGCGTCAACTGGAATAGATGGCAGTAGAATGACACAGAGGGGTTGAAAATGTATCCAAGAGCAACAAGAGACAGGATGTTGTAGAGGGCGATAATCGTCAACCCCTGAAAAGAGTATGGTGTACAAAATAAGATATAATAATTATATTTTTTTTTACTTCATTAATTTGAAAAGTGAATCGTGAATTTTGCTTTGAACGTCTGCGTTCTTGTACCCACCCCTTATAACATGTATTTCTTATAAAGTATGTCAACTTTTCTGTTGTTGAATAGACTTTCTAAAGGCTGTACTGCCTCATTTCAGTTTGTAAAATAAATATTTTTGACTGAAAAAATAAAATAAACCCTTGTTTCACATCATAAAAACAGCGAACAGAAAAACCTTAATAAGCTGGCCTCTATCTCGGAATTCGAAAACGAGACTCCTTCTCTTTTTCACAACATGATTTTATTGGGATTAGACGTCTGCGAATAACTGCGAATTAACCTGAACTCGGGCATGAAATCAATTTAAAGAAAACAGTTCCTCCACCTAAACCAAAGCGCCTATCTCCTCGACTTGTATATTATAGCTAGTAGTCTAAGAAGAACTTGACTTCACCTTGTGAATTCTCGTTGTAATAAAGAAGACCTACTGTTTCTCTCCGCGTTTGTGGACTATTTTTACTCTGAGTCAGAGAATTACTTTGCCTCAATCATAGTTATTTTTATGAGATACACAACCTTTTAATTGATTAATTTAAGCAAACATTGAAAATAGGATTTTTTTTGTTTGGTCATAAAGATACGACCATGTGTGAGAAAAAAACAAAAAAAATTACTGGACAAAAATGTTAGAACTAGTCAGTGTGCTCGTAGCTTCAGGCGTGTAGACATCTACGTGGGTCATTTCCAGTATTAAATTTCAGATTTTAAAATGGCTAAGGGTAAAATTTTAAGAAAGTTCGAACAGGGCAGGATTGTTGAACGAGCCATTGGAAATGAAATTTGCCGGCGCAGAATTGTCATTGAAAATCAAGGGGTCACCCCAATAAAATCTCACCATCTCTAGACAGACGCATTAGGCGAGAAGTTAAGAGAGATTCAAGCCTAACATCAAATCAGATAAAAACATACAGATGTTGAATGCAGCTCTCGAATAATTCGACGGCATTTAAATAAGAAAGGGTTTAAGAACTTGAAACGGCTGCAGAGGCCTCGCCTTCTTTATTGCTTCCGATTATCAAACTTGTGATGTGGATAAATGGAAGAAAGTGTTGTTTTCAGACGAGAAAAAATACAATCTTGATGACCCAGACGGTTTTCAGCGTTACTGGCATGCAAAAGATGTCCCAAAAGAAATTTTATCAACACGACACAGTGGAGGTGGATCAATTATGGCCTGGGGTTCATTTTCGTACAATGGAACTCTTGAGTTACAGGAGGTAAAAGGTCGTCAAACAGGTGATAGTTACATTGACATGTTAAGAAAGGCATCTAATTACTGAAGGCCCTCATCTATGTGTAGAAAACTGGATTTTCCAGCAGGACAATGCTGCAATCCACAACGCACTCCAGATCGAAACCCAATCGAAAATGTTTGGGGATGGATGGCAAAGGATGTTTATAAAGATGAATCGCAATTTGAAACTGTGCATGCTCTTCGTGCTACAGTTTATGCATCCTGGGAGAGCATCCCAAGCACCCTCGTGCACAAGTTAATAATGAGTATGCCAAAGCGAATTTTGGAAGTAATTCACAACAATGAAGAATATACTGAGAATTAAATTGTCGTTGTGACTTATTTGTTCTGTATTTGCATTTTTATTTACATGGTCTTATCTTTATGACCAACCACAATCTTATCTTTATGGCCAACGCCAAAAATTCTTTTTCCAATGTTTGTTTAAATTAATCAAGTAAAGCTTAAAATGTTCACTTGTTTCTTGATAAACTACATCTAGTTAAATGTAAATGTAAATGTCTCGCAAATATATTTTTGATCATAGTAACACTATTTTATATTTTTTAACCCTTTTCCATCTGGTTTTAAGATTTTGATCAGGGGTGTATATTATTAAATTTTTATTTAAATAATTTTACGTAGTTTAGAAAAAAAATAATTTATATTCTATGCTTACAAAATAAATGTTTTCGGGTTATGACGAAGATTCTTTATTGCACCGGTTCTCGTTTGATTGCTGGAGTCAACCAGCATTGATTGGCTCTTTCTGCGCGCAGGAGCAGAAGGCACAGGAAGAAACCTGGGGGTCTGTGTGATAAGTGAAGGATAAATAGCCACAAATTAAATATCCGGAGCTCGCGGGCAAAAATGAAATTGTAATCGCTTTGAATTTTACCGCTGCTTTAGTTCTTGGACATGGAGTCTCTGCCCGAAGAAAATATTCGGGATGAAAAGGAGCAGATCATTTTATATTATTGAAATTTAAAAATAAAAAAATTAGTAGAGCTTTTTAATTTAATTTTTTTCTTAGGGGAAAAATCTCGTTTAAACACCGAATTTTCCAACCTTCGATCTATTTACTTTACGAAGTTCGACACTTAATTTTTGTATTCAGTCAGTTATGTGCCATGCGTGATACACGCTTAGGCGATCATGTATCTTTTGATACATGACTGACGAGGCAGATTTTTTTCCCGCAGTAGGTTGCCATTTCTTTCTGCGGTAGACCTAGTTGCCATCCTAGGCTATAGAACCCGGTCTATCCTGCTATTTACCCATAGCTGGGGGGTGAAGAGGATTCGTGCCTTTCTCTAGGGTAAGTGAATATAATGGATTCGACTGGAATTCGAAGTCGGCTCTCCGATTTCTCAATCCGTATTGCATGTTGAAAACCGTAGAAAAAGCAGCGGGATACAACTTGGCAAGCTTTCTCAAAAAATCAAGAAAAGTCACAAATAGTGAAGGAAAATGAAATCTGGAGATTCATGGTCGTGTGCATTAAGTTGTCCCCAAATTTCCTTGCGTGGCGTACAAAAATACAACTCTAATATATAGTCATCCTTTGATTGGATTTTCTTGGGGCTAAGATTGCATGCCAAATATGTATCTTAGCATTTCCCATCCTCCGAAAGACCCCACCCTGCTACCATGGCTGATACTAACTTCCATAAGATTGACTCGTTGCACCTTCTCTGGTTTACATTCTCCGCTGATAGGAATTTGAGAGATTATATTGAATCCATTGCTGAGTCTGCTGCTAAGAAAGTTGGTTCACTGTGTCGGGTCTGACAATTTTTCTCTCCTGAATCTATCTTACATATTTATAAGTCTACCATTCGTCCATGCTCAGAATATTGCTGCCACATATAGTCTGGTGCTCCTGCTGTATATTTAAAGATTCTTGATAAAATCCAAAGAATCAGTAATATTATTGGTCTTGACATGGCGTCTCAGCTTCAGTCACTTTCTCACCGCCATTATGTAGCTTCACAGTGCTTTTTTTCTATAAATACTCCCAGGTTAACTGTTCGGATGAAATCTTCTCTATGGTACATAGCTTATGAATGTAAGAGTAATACTAGATTGTATACTTGGTCTCATCATTGTACACTTGAAATGGCTAGATGTAAGTGTAAGTTCTATGCTAATAGTTTTTCTCGCACTTCTCGCTTGTGGAACTTTTTCTCGATTTCTTGCCTTCCAGTTAACTTTAATCTTCAGACATTTAAATGCAGTGTCAATCGTTGTCTTCTGTCGTAATTCCTGTTCTTTTATTGTTCTCGCTCCCTAATAGTATATTTCTTTTATTATATTCTTTCACTCTCAGCGATGCGTTTTAGTGACTTTATTGCCCTGATTGCGTTAAAATGATGGAAAAAAAAGTGATTTGGGTTCATTGATTGGCTGTTGGTCTCATCTTTTTAGAGCTGAAATGACTAGATATAACTAAGTTCTATGCTAACAGTTTTTCTCACACTTCTCGCTTGTGGAACTCTTTTCCGGCTCCATGCTTTCCAGCCAACTTTCATCTTCAAAAATGTAAATTCAATTTCAATCTTTATCTACTGTCTACTCTTCTGTAATTTTCACTCCTTAATAATGTTTCTCTTTTTTCTCATTCTTTCACACTCAGTAACCCTTGTGGCTTTACTGCGTTGAATGTCATTTAATAATATCGCCATATCATTAAAGTAATATTTGTTGTATAAATGGGACAAACTGTAAAGTGAAGGCAAGGTTCAATTCCGGTACGATGCGTGTGGTGTCTGTTATTGTTTACATATGCCAGTGTCACCCCGTGGCTGCTCACTTTTCTTTCTCATTTTTTGTTTTTCACTGCCCCCATGAGGGTATCGCCCGCTTTGGAAATCACTGGCGTACATCGTGAAGGGAATGGCATTAAAAAATAAACGTTCTGTGTATTGTCTGCTACATAATGGAACCAAAAAGGTCGTGTAATATTTATGCTTTCATGAAATAAAACTGCAATGTGCCATGCGTGATACACACGTAGGCGATCATGTATCTTTCGATATATGACTGACGAGGCAGTAAGTTACCATTTCTTTCCAAGGCTGCCGGGTGCGGGGGAGGAGAGGAGGTTTCATACCTTTCCCAAGGGTATAAGCACATAAGTGAATGTAATGGATTCGACTGGTATTCGAACTCGGCTCTCCGATTCTTCAATCCGAGCCGCTATCCATTACTCTACCGTAATTTATTACATTACATACGCTTATTGTCCTCATCTTTATTATCACAGGGGTTTCAACCGTTGTACCCTCTGGTCTTCTTCCGGTGTCGATCCGGGTAACTCTTAGAGAATTTCGAACTGACTCTTCTGTTTACGGCCACAGATGGTTTTCGTTCCACTGTTCATATCTAGTAAATAATGTAAATAATGATAACTCTTGATTCTAAAATCAGATAAAAAAACAAAAATTCTATTTTTATTTTAGGATTTTTCAAGAGATTGTCATGTTCCGTCCTCTTTTGTTATTTCATAGCTGTAACCTTCAAGGGTTAAACAGCTAATTTTTTTTTAACTGTAATTTTTAAATTATGACAATTGAAGCTTATAGCAGCTATCTATTCTTACTAGGTTTTGATATTTTTTATAAGATTAGCTTCTTACGGAACAAACCCTAATGAAAGATGAAGTAGAGTCAGAATCGGAGAGTTTGTTGATCTTGAAAAAATAGCATTCTTATCCGCGCTCGAGCATCAATACCGCGGAAAAGACGTAACTATTGTAACCTCGTTATTCGCGCTTTCGATTTCTGAGGTTTCACTTAGCCGCCATAAACCCCAGAAATGAGCAATTCAAAAGGAGTGACAGAACTAATTTCAGCTCTATTTAAAAACCCTAACTCTAACCCTTAGTTCCGAGTTAAAATTAATTCTGCACCCCTTTCAAAAGTTTTACTTAATACTGGCCCGAAAGCGCAACACTGTCAATTTAGATATGGCAGAGAGAAGTTTGGAAGGGGTTTTATTTTATTTTTAATTTAAAAAAAATTTTTAGGTCAAAGATGAAAGTATCTTTTGGCTTTCAACCTGCGCCGTAAATATCGGCTCTTAATGTCCAAAACCGGCATGACCAGCCCTATCTATAGTCTACCATATTATATGATCACATCTTCGCAAATAACGCAGGAAGTCAAGCAATCACTGAGGCTTTGATCATACACAATGAGATTTTGAGAGCCGATATTTATGGGGCGAGTTTGAGCGTGTTGAATGCAGCTTCTTTTTTATGTGTCGTGTCATTTCAGGACTTAAGCATTCATGGCTCTCCACAATTTCCTGAGCTTCGTAGCTCTTAATAATTTTTTTCTTTTTGTTATTTCTCATAATCCCTGTTCCGCCATCCATTTACTCAAGCGCACTAAGTATGTTATGCGTTGTTTTCCTCTGTCCCTCTTGTCTTCAATCTTTCTTGTAAGTATCAGATTTTCCAAGCCGTCTTTCCTTAGATGTGCCTTAGAAATTTCAACTATCTCTTCATAATGTTAAGTATATATTTCGTTTTTGTTTTCATTTTCTCTAAAACTTCATCGTTGCTCGCATGTTCAGTCCATGGTATTTTCAGGAACTTTGTAAAACGTTAAAATTCGGATTCTAATGTTTCTAAGGTAGGGTAAAAAGGAACCTATTTGTCACATAAATTATTATTAGTTAATTTTGTTAATCTCTTATTGTTACAAATTTATAAATTAAACTTTACCTTAGACATGTTTTTAAAAAATAACGTAAGATGTGGTGAAATTTTCTCGGCCTGGCTAATATCCAGAACCTGTGTGTGTACATATACTGATATATATATATATATATATATATATATATATATATATATATATATATATATGTATGCAGGTATGCAGTGAAATAGGAAAGAACACGTTAGTTAGATAATCCGGTGTTCCTTAATATTTAGCTTTATTTTCAAAAGGACAGTGCTCCATACAGAAGTAGAGCTTATATTATAATAATATTTTTAGTTTTTAAAAATATGATTCCTCCGCTACATAAGAGTTCTCATGTTTCAAAAGCGAGAGCCGAGACCCCTAACATAATTTTTTAAGTTATGAAGAGTTAAGGCGTCTGGACCCGCTTCCTTGTCAAGCGAGAAGCTTATTCCCAAATTCTCGCTTGACAAGGAAGCGGGTCCAGACGCCTTAACTCTTCATAACTTAAAAAATTATGTTAGGGGTCTCGGCTCTCGCTTTTGAAACATGAGAACTCTTATGTAGCGGAGGAATCATATTTTTAAAAACTAAAAATATTATTATATTATATATATATATATATATATATATATATATATATATATATATATATATATATATATATATATATAAAATAAATAAAACATTAATATAGCGGATACTTCGTATTTAGAATACGCATCACATTTTTATTTATTAAACGGTGTATATTACGTCTACCGGCTTGCACACACGAGAAATCTTAGAAATCCCCGGCAGGGATCGAACCTGCGTCCTTTTTTGTAGAGGAAAACCATCCTTTCGATCCAGTGTGTTTTACCGTTCGTCTACAAAAAACGACTCAGAAACCAAAGTTCTATGAGACGTCTATTTGAAAATACAGAGTATCCACTGTCACTATAAGTTATAAAAAAATGACGGATTATGAATACATTGTAACCCGGATATAAGAGAGATGCCGGGACCGGAGAAGAAGTATCTTATATCCGGGTTTCTCTTATATCCGGGTTTGGTCTATTTTGTTTTATTAACACAGGCTCTAATTTGGGACCAGATAAACTCTCTCTTATATCCGGGTTTCTCTTATATCCGGGTTACACTGTATATTCATGAATTCTTTAGAAATAATAAAATATATATTGTGTGGCAGAAATACCTTTCATATTTTGAACTTTGACAAAACAACCAAGGTAATTGCTATTGAAAATAGTTAATTGTTGGTTAAACAAAGGGCTATAGTTTTTCTTAATATGGTTTTAATAATGGTATCATCCTCCAAATGGTGACCTCTATTCGCCATACACCGTTTTAGACGATTTCTAAAGTTTTTCATCACCCGTAAGTTCGAGCGCTTCTAGTTGGCTCTCTTTTAAGCGCTGAACCTGTGACCCTGAAACTTTCGACCCATATCAGTGTTGATTTTCTTTCCTGAACAGCATCATTCCGACGTGACACAAAATATGTACGAAAAGCTCTCTGTTACAGTTGCAGATTCAACAGACCTAAAAAAAAAAAGAACTCTTTAACAGCAAATGCATGTATCTGACAAAATTGATAAGACATTAGCTAGGTGAAGACACCATTGCCAATTGCCTAAGTTCACTACAATCACACAAGCGACATTTTAAAATGTGGGAGGTATTTCTGTCGCACTCTGATTCACCCAAAATTATCGACCATGGAATATATTTTTTAATGCAGCTTTTGTAATTACAGTGTAACCCGGATATAAGATAAACCCGGATATAAGATAAACCCGGATATAAGAGAGATTTTCTCTGGTCCCAAATTAGAGCCTGTGTTGAAAACTTTCGTATTAGTTAATATTTATTTTTTAAATTGTTATTTTTATTTTTTTTTTATTCTTAACTATAAATGCCCCCCCCCGCGTTCCTTGTGTATGTATATATAACTTCTTAATGTATTTCCAAAAGTTTTATTGTAAATTATTTATTTAATGTCCTGTTTTCGTTTTTTTTTTTTATTAATTTGTATTTCTGTATTTTGCTTTTTGTTAACCGTCCTCCCCCCCCCCCCCCGTCTTATTTTAGAAGCAACTATTCTAACGTAAGTGGTAATTGTTTGTTTTTTTTAAATATAGGTCATTGGGACTTAGTATAAGTTAAAACTTACTATTAGTGTTAATACTCATTATTGAACACATACAATGGTATCTCATTCCTATCGCCCAGTACCCTCTCCCCACTACGTCCCCCTCTTTTGTTCTGTCTCGTCTTCGTTGAATGTTATACGTAATAGGAGTAGGTAGGCTTTCCTACCGCCCGGTCTACACTCCTCCCCCGTCTATTGGACACGTTTAGAGGCCCAAACCTTGTTTCGTGTCTAGGAAGGGGTCCCCGGATTTCTCTCTCTCTCTGTCTCTTTCCCTTCTCCACATCCTTTCATTTCTCATTCCTATCTTCTCTCGCTCCGGATCTTTTTTGGCCCCCTTGCCTTGATCGACCCACTGTCTTTCTCTTTCTCCACGTCCCCTCCCTTGCCACTCCTATCTGCTCTTCCTCCAACCCCCTCTTTAACCCCTTGCGTGATAGTGGCCTCCGGCCTTGCTTGGGTTGATATGATTAAAAAAAAAAAAGAAAAAAAATGTATATATAATAGACCAAACCCGGATATAAGAGAAACCCGGATATAAGAGACGTATTCTCCGGTCCCGACAACTCTCTTATATCCGGGTTACACTGTACATTGCTCAATATCAAGAGATAGAATATTATTATTAATATTAATTTATAAATAAATAAAATGTTTACTTAGATTATATAAGAATGAAAAAAAAAAACATGTGCCTCCGGATGAGTGGATTTTAGAATTAGTAAACACATTATAGGGTTCGGTACTCTCCGCATTTTCAGATATCCAATGGAATTTCACCCAGTAAGCAAGAACTGTTGATAGCTTTCATTCTTTCAGCCAATTTGTGTCCCACTGTCACCCCCATGTAAATTAGAATTAATTTCAATTATTTAAAGCCGCACTTTGTAAATGATTTGTAAAATGGAATAAAGTGTTTTCTTTAAATCGAAATGGTCAATTTCAATCAAGAAGTTGTTCTATTAACAATCATCTTGAATGTCCTCGTCGCTTGTGAGACTAAAATGGTGTCAATTGTAATTGTTATTCGTAAACCATACGCAGGAATATTTCTGCGTTCATATATTTTTTATATATTACTATTCTTGCGGCATAATTCAAAATAGGTTCAAATCCGAGTCTACAACAAGGGCTAAACATTTAACATAATTCTGTTGAAAGTAAATTCCCCAAAGAGCGTTAAAATTGTTCGAAACTTTGACAAATTTAGAATTATGAAATATTAATCAGTATTTTTTAAATTTATTTTGGTCAAATAAATCTTTCTAGATTTCGGCTTTCATTCCCGGGCAATACGATTATTATTCCAACTTTATTCCCTTCTGTTGTTGCTGGTCCCATTTCTTTTCTAACACAGAAACAATTTACAGGCTGAAATCTCTCTTGGCATATACTGATCTCTTTATCGCTTTCAGATCGCAAACTTCAAAACGGCTATAACCTGTCTCATCTCATCAACATGGCGTAGATTTTGCCAGAACTCGTTCTCTATCTTCTATCACATCGCAAAAAGTGTCCAATGTTCGGTTTCTTAGTTTAATTTTGAAACAACCTTTGTTGTTGTTAGATTCTTGACGTTTCGATATGACGAACATGGGGAGATTATTTATTTTCGCTTATTTTATTAACAATATATCTCTGAAAATGTCAAGTCGACACATTTATGGAAATTAATAATATAGCTCGTTTTTAGAATAAGACATTGTGGAGATATATAAGACAGAACCTTTTCCCCAAATCAGTATTCTTTAGTGTAAGAATGGACCATTATTTTGACCAATTGAGTTTCGACTGTAAGAATGTTTTTAACACGGTGCCTGATTTGTTGCTTACAATTATGAATTTTTATTTCCTAAGCTCACTTTTGCCACAGGCAATTGTTACCAAGTGAGGACCGAGTTCATATGCAATGATCCACTAGACCAATTTGGTTACCATTACGAATCCCTTCAAAATCTTCGGTGTAATACGAAGAACTTCTCAAAAGGTAATCGAGCAATAGTAGAGTGATTTCGAGTAATGTTTGAAATGCTTGGCGAGACATGGGAAACTATGGATAACTTGGTAGATGAACAGACTGATCAATCTTATGTTCCCTGAATGTTATTCCTCAGCCTTAAACAATGTAGATAATTAATTTTTTGTTGAATTTTAAAATAAACGTAAATTATATACAGTGTAACCCGGATATAAGAGAAACTCGGATATAAGAGAGATTTTCTCTGGTCCCAAATTAGAGCCTGTGTTAATGTATATATAATAGACCAAACCCGGATATAAGATACTTCTTTTCCGGTCCCGACAACTCTCTTATATCCGGGTTACACTGTACATTGACCCTTCCGGGGTAGTTTCATCTGTGTGTGTGTGTGTGTGTGTGTGTGTGTGTGTGCTCAGGTCATTGTGCTTTGTAGCTTTTTGTATATTGCGTTTGAAGGACGGCCAATAAAACCCATTATTAAATAATCACACAAGCAAAGTTTCCTCAGAATGGGGTCTGAGCATCTTTTTCACTACTAGAGAAATGTTATTTTAAAAATATATACACTGCTAATAAAACCTGACAAAAAACCTATGAGATTCACATAAGCAATTAAACTGACTCTTAATGACGTTGCGTTCTTTTTAAACGACGATTCTAAATAAAGGTTTTCTTTTGATTCTTTTAAACCATTAATTAAAGTTTAACAGAACACTTTCAAGAACTCGAAATGACTGAACCTGTGCCGTGTGTAAAAGGAGACCTGCGTAAAAGTCATTCCTTTTTTTTTTTTTAATACGCAAAAACTTGAATTAAATTATTCCCGATCAAAGAAAAAAATAATTCACAATTAATGCAATAGATTTTTCTTCCTCTTCGGAAAATCAAGTGTCCATCACAGACGATCCTGCTGGCAAGTACAGTCCGAATTATCATAACCAAAAAATAGAGGAGTTGATTCAGGTCATTTGTCATTTGTTTGTTTTTTTTTCCTGACTTCGTACGGGCCTTTTTTTTCTTCTCTCTTGCAAATGTATATTTAGACGTCGAGGAAATAACTGTATATTTCTCTATCCTACCGTAATTTGCAGAATATTTTTTGCCTCAAAGTTCACCAACTTCGTCAAACAGTAAATAGAAAACGCGGCTGGATGCTGGCCAACAGTTTAGTCGGTAGTGACTGAAGCTTTTGATGGCCATAAGGAAGATGTATATAAATACCGTATATCGTTAGAAATAGTTTCTTTCATACTAAGATTGACACATTGAGTTACATATTTCAATCTGACCGACCAAATCCTGACTGCCTGCATTTTTTTTAACCGGCCTTGCGATTATTAGCTGACCTGTCTGAGCGAATAGTTAGAGTGTCGGAAGTTCGATCTTCACTGTACATCTTGGAAATTGTGGTCCTTTCCTAGACAAAGGCGAATTAAGTAAATATTTAATGAGGTGCTTCACTGTGGTTAACAAGTCGAGTAGGTAGTTAAATTCTCCTTTTCACTTTAACAACGCCTCCTCTCCATTTATCATTTGTTACGAGAGCAGGATTGACATAGTGGGGCTCCTTAGACTAATGAAATTATGGATCGCTCCCTCAGACGTAGTCATCCTCTAACTCGCCTGCACCCTTATTGAATATTTTTTACTCGTGATATATTTTAGCGATGTTTACATAGGATGAAGTAAACTTATACTGCAAGTTCTTCAAATAAACCTGAATAGCTATCTCTTTTTAGTCAATTCACTCCTGCTACTAAGACACAAGAGGTTACTGGGTGTGAAAATGAATGAGAATAGTTAAAAAAAAAAGGGAACCTGAAACCCAATCCTGAATAGAAAACCAGGGATAAACCGCTATTCCGGTTCAAAGACCAAATAGAAAAATTGTTTGTCAATAAAAATATTCTTTTAGATATACAGTGTAACCCGGATATAAGAGAGTTGTCGGGACCAGTGGAGAAGTCTCTTATATCCGGGTTTCTCATATCTGGGTTTGGTCTATTTTATATACATTAACACAGGCTCTAATTTGGAACCAGAGAAAATCTATCTTATATCCGGGTTTCTCTTATATCCGGGTCTCTTATATCCGGGTTACACTGTACCACTATTTTACTATTTATTGCAAGCCAAATTGGTACCTATTTCAACATAACAGTAGTAATAAAAATACGGTTTTTTTATAACCAGTATTCTGACCAAGCTTGCGGAGACCATAGTCTGCAGCCTATACTAGTATACTGTACTAGGATAACCTGGCTCTGTGTATTACATTTCGTTCCTTTTATGTTAGCGAGAGCTATGATACTCTAAACTAAACACTAAAACTAGGCCGTTTCATACTCGTCGGTACTTTAGCTTCCGCAAAAGTATTTTCGTCAGTTATTGTGACATTTTGAAGCATTTTTTTTTCTGATGCCGATTAAAGAGGACAAACAACTGTAAACGAGGAAAAGACAGATTCCGATCATATGAATGTGAATTATATTTTTAAGTTCAAATTTTTTTTAAAGAATTTCACCCCAAGCAAAGTGGGAGTGCCCCTAGCACGCAAGGGGTTACTGAGAGTGGGAGCAAGAGTAAAGAGTCATTATAGAGGAAAGGATAAGGATGGGGAATTAGATCAAGGCATCAGAAGATGTCGACTGACATTACATTTGAATATTTTAAGACTATAACTGTGAGGGAAGCGAGTAAGAGGAAGGGAGTTCCACAGACGGGAAGTGCGAGACATGAAGCTATTGGAGTAGAAGAGACGACTATATTTAATCTCTCGACAGTGAAAGGGTGGAACTGAGATGCTAACCTAGTAACACGATTAAATTCATGTAGTTTGGAAACCAGCAAAAATAGCTCGTCAGAGCACTTAGCGTGGAAGTATTTTGTTAATTCCGAACAGTGTAATCGATATCATCCCATGCAAGGAGGTAAAGCCACTAAGACGCAAGGGCGTTACAGGGTATGGAAGAAATAGGGACAGAAACATTATCAGCGGGAAAAAGAGAGAGTAATCAGGAGGTTCATTAGATAGCGATTGACATTGTGTTTAAATTTTTGCAGATTAAAGTTGGCTTGAAAGCATGGAGCCATAAGGGAGTTTCACTAGCGAGAAGTGCGAGAAAAGAAACTGTTAGCATAGAATTTATGGCTACATCTATTGATGATTTTGACGCCAGTCTAGTACTGCAATTAAATTCAATGTGTCTAAGTACCATAGCGAAGAGCACATCCGAACAATTACTATGAAAGTATTTATAGAAAAGACATAGAGAGCAAATCTTACGGCGGTGGAAATTGGTCAGAATTTTAAATACCACATGAGTGAAATTTGAAAAGAAACTCGTGTTTCCATTGAAAAAACATTTATCTTGACAATAGTTTTTCATTAAAAACGAATGTTGTCATAAATATTGTTCTTGGTTAAAAAAGAACAAAACAAACAAAAATACTCTAATCTACGAGGCGCTCTACATAGCAAGTATATTAATATAAGCTTAGCATAGTCTTATAATCTTCCTACTCCAGTACCCAACCTAGTTGGGTACTGGAGTAAGAAGACTGACGCAACACTACCTTCCCAGTACAGAGAGACTTTCTGATTTGAACATCTAAATTTTGAATTATTAAGTGTGAAGCTAAATACATTTCACAGGTATCAGTTTTATACGAGTCATATTGTAGATGGGAATGTTAATGCTTCATATATTAAACAGTCAATGGTTTGAATAGGACATCAGCTAACAGAGTTTTCTCAAACGCTGCAGAGAAACCTCATTTCAAATACAAGCATGTGCCTTTTGACACTGTTTTAAGCGTATCTGATTTACCCACAAAGGTTGCCCTCCCTCTGTCTATCATCATTTTTGCTAGCATGTCTGTAGATAACTTTCTGCAGGCGAAATTATTGTCCGTTTGATTAGCCTATTGGCTTTCATATAATTGAACCTCGTCAGCGTACATCGCCATTTTTTTTCTTGTCTTTTTTTTTATTTTTATTATTTATGTTTATTCCCTAAGCCGTAACAACGCAATGAATTACGCCCGGCTCATTTTTTTCCCTTTCTCGTAATTTGTCTGTTTTTTTTTTTTAGCTTTTGCTACTTTTTTTTCCGTGCTCACATCGAATTCCCTCGGCTCTGATGCTTCTCAATTATCGTTTTCTGTCACTTCTCATAAAACCCGCTTATCCATAATACTTGTCTTTATTTACTCATACAGCTAATTTCACCGCAAAAAAAGATGTTTGAAAAATAATACAAATGGCTAGGACAAGTGCTGAAGAACCTAACCTTGCGGGCCCTTATTGTTGTAATGAGTTCGACCCTCACCGAGTGCTCCACATGTGTGGCCGTGTACTATAATGACTTGCCTCGTGGCTGAGGTAGTTTGAATCCACATTAAATATATAAGTAAAAAGTTTGTCACTTAGCTGATTGATGTTACCTTCCTCAACTCCAGAGTTTCGTAGACGCACCCGTCCGTCCAATCGTCAGAAAATATATATATATATATATATATATATATAATATATATATATATATATATATATATATATATATATATATGTAGTGGATACTTGTATTTGAGTAGACGTTCTGTTTATTTTATACAGTTTTTATTTCGTTTACCTGTAGGCACTCTGGTGAAAACCTATTGAAGAAAATGTACCCTCCGGCAGAATTCGGATATCCCTCCGATTTGAGTCAGTTTTATTTTATTGATGATTATTATTTTTTTAACCATTTCACCCCAAGTAAGGCGTTAATGCCACTAAGACACTGGAGGGTTAATAACATTACAGACCCTTCTTTGAACGTTGTCGAGAATCTCACGATATATAGCAGGAGCAATAATTAGCTTATGAAGGAGGTAATCATGCCAAACCCCGTCGAATGCCTTCGAGATAACTTAAGTACGGTTTGAGCATCGCCGTTCTTATCTCAAGCCTGATAGAGAAATTGAGTAATAGCCTTTAATACATAAGCATTTGACCTAGAGAAACGGAAGCCATATTGTTAATCTGAAAGAAGAGCGTGCGAAGTGAGAGGCTTAACCAATTCGGTGTTGATTATAGCCTCTAGTACTTTGCCAAAAAGTGCTAAAGGACTTCTAGGATGACAATTCAAAGGATCAGAAAGTTCGCCAGAGTTCTTAAAGACGATAACTACAGAAAAGTATTTCCAACAAGCTAGAAAGCAAGAATTAGTGAGGAGTTCATAAAGTATTTTATATTTCTCCATTGGGTTATTTTAATATTCGTAATGAATAAAAAATATTTGCAGAATTATTTTACTTACTTTGCCTAATGTATTAGTGCAAAAATACTTTAAAAAAAAATCAAAATCACTTTTGCGATCCTTTATTGTTAAGGCCTGTTTCTTCAACAGAATGGAAATTCTGTCATGAATACTGTTGGGTATGACGATAAACTACATCCGGCAGCAAAGCATCTGATCGGGAGATAGGAGGTTTTGAGGAACGTGGTACCACTTCTTAATGGCTGTTGTTTCCAGTTCTACCCTGATCCGTGGTGGTAGCACCTGTTAGGGTCGCAGCTATGGGCATATAGTGACCCCCTGCCCAACAAAAGCAAAACACTATGAAAGTGTATATAGTAAAATTAACAGCAACATATATATATATATATATATATATATATATATATTTAAAGACATTTATGATATGTTTAACGTTCTTTTTATAGATACAAGTATTTAAGCAAATGCTCTGTTTTATAATAAACAGTATTAAATAACATTTACCGGTCTGAAATATTTGCTTAAATACTTGTATCTATAAAAAAGAACGTTAAACATAATATAAATGTCTTTAAATAAATTGTCGGACTATGTCCAATTCTAAAATATATATATATATATATATATATATATATATATATATATAAATTACCAACAATGCATTTTCTGTAGTTAAAGCCGTAAAATTATATTCAAAATAATTCGATTTCGGCATTAAATAACCCATAGATGTTGATATGCTTCTAAACAAAATCAACCAACCAACCAAACGGCTTTAGGTTCTTAAAGCCATCGCCTAAAAGTTTTTGAAAAGTCTGAAAAGTGAGGATGAGATAGCTCTAGCCCAGATGATAGTAATACTCCATTTTTAGTTTGATATGATTCTTGTAAAGAAAGAGTATTTATTTCTGTTGTAGTTCTGATGGAAAATCACTAAATATGCGAGTATAGTTTCCAACTGCTTACGGTTTGATGAGCTGATTTCTTTTTCAATTTCTGTAAACTAATCTTACCTGCACGATTGTTAATAATCAAACATATCTTGTACAGCACAATGACAGCCTTGATCTCTTGATAAAAAAAAACTGGTCAGTATAATTGGAGATTGGCAGCGACGCATAAGAATCAAACCATCAGATCGTAAGACAATACCGGGGTTGTTAATGCCCGAAACATATAATGCTTACAATACTCGGTGTTGCCAAGTGCACTCACCCTAAGTATAGATCAGGTGATCGAACGAGAACAGGTGCTTTTCAGCATAATTTAGCGAACGCACATTTATATATATATATATATATATATATATATATGTATGTATGTATTCTAAAATTCCCAGCACTCTTCACACGAAGAGAGATATTATCTGGTTCAACACCCCTTTTAAAAGTAAAAACAAATATAGGTAAAACATTTTTCAAACCGATCGCACCAGTTTTCTTGCGGTTGTTACAGTGTAAACATGTCCGCTCCGCTAGCAGTGTGCACTAAAAGGGAACAAAGCATTGATCCGAATCTTCAGGGAACATGCTACCTTATATCGATTATAACTCGCCGGTTCGCCATTACTGTCTCTCGAACTTGTTGAATCTTTTCGCCCGTGGTAGAGGTTGACGGGCGCCCTGTTCTTTCTTCTTGCGCTACGCTTGTCCGGTCATTTTTAAGCTTCTCGATCCGCTTATACACAATTCTACGCGGTAGTGCACTGTGTTAAAAGTCTTCAATGAATTTCAGCTCCTGGCACACCTTCTGACCAGAGAAATCCTATCTCTGCTCTTTGTTCCTCCTTGATGCACACTGCTAGCTACAAACCCACACGTTCTCGTTTCTATGCGTGATTAGGACCATTGAGCATGCGCAGACAGTTCAGTCGTCTTTTAACATTTTTCAGATAAATAGGCGATCAGTAACCAACTTTGTATATCCAGAATCAAATCGCAAAACCAGTAGATTTAATTTTTCGGTTATGAACGTGTAGCATGGCGATCCAAAGATGTGTCCGACTATTGCCGTCTCTAATCACGTCATCGAAAACAATTTTATTTTGAAAGAAAGCGTGCTTATGTTTTAAATGCAGATCGGAGCATAGTAACTTCCGTGTGTCATCTTTGCTAATATAGTACAAAACAACCGCAACATTAATATTGGAATAGTCTGGATATCTAGGCGCGTAAATACTTGCGAATGTACGCATGCGCTCTATGTGCAATCGTCATATTCACTTCCCGAATCTCACTGCTTCTTTTACTAATTTTCTTCAAGATTGAATTCTTGCCCTATTCCTTTTTGTGCTGTCAATTTCTTCTGGACATTTCCGTTGTTTAAAAAATGGCCAACTTTCTAGCAGCTTCATCTGACCATTACTCTTGATTATTAAATTCGATTCGCACTGGCTACTCACACATTTGTGATCTTGTGCCAATTCTAATCTAAGCTTAGTAAATAATACTGGATATTTGCTAGTGAGCTACTCTGGTTGGCCATTACTACTGAATAGTGAATTCGAAATTCATTGTGAGCGCCTTTTCTTGTGGTCTTCTGTCGAAACTAATCTTACTAACTGAACACAACCTGGCGCGAGACAATGTTTGGCGATTTAGCCTGGATGACCTTTGTTACTAAATTAAGCCGAGCTTGTGCAAAACTAGACTAAGTTTAGTTAAATGATATCTTCGCGTTTAATTGTTGTCTCCTTCCCTTATATATATATATATATATATATATAGACACACATCCATACATCTCAGCAGTATAGCCCGTCTTTGACCAGGTGTTTCATTACTAGGAATTTTTGCCGTTCAATTATAGCAGTTTAAGTTAAAAGTCAGCCCACACGAAAATCAATGTTAGTAACAACAATTGGGTGTAACTGAGGCCCATCCCCAAATAGGGGATGGGAGTAGCCCTGAAAAGGGCCGTTTTTGCATTCTGAATCTTGCAAGGAAGGAACCTCTTCCACGGACCGTCATAATAATAATATACGATAATTTTTATTTATAATATATATATTTTTATAATTCTAATAATCATTTGCGTTAGATTTCAACTCTCTAAATTGATTGTACGCTGTTGTTTACGGACATTAAATTCTGCATTTTATTTTTGCGCAAAGTGCGCAAAGTTGTAATTTTTTCCAGCCAATTTGGACTCAAAACCGGCACTGAAGAATTATATATCAAACAAAAAAAATCATCGAAATCAGATGAAAACTGTGGAAACGCATGAACAACGTCCAGTCACACACCCATTTTGAGAATTGTAGATATAGATACATACACACACACATACACACATACACACACACATATATATATATATATATATATATATATATATATATATATATATATATATATATATATATATATATATACCGGGTGTAACAGCAAAATTGTCCAATTGCTAGATTAAGCTTTGAACCGTTGTATCTAAGAAATGATTAAAGATATCTTACTGGAATAATCTGAATTTTTATAAAACTTCTGGACTCGATAAGCAATAAGAGCAATAGGAATGTATAATTACTTTCCAAGCTTAACAGAAGAATCGTGATGAAATCGATCATAAACGAAAATCACATGTTCAACATTAATTAATTATAGCTAAGGATCGGAAGCTCATGAAGCATTGAAATAAAGTTCATATATATATATATATATATATATATATATATATATATTATTCCTGGATCATTTTCCAAATTATTCAAGATGATCTCGCCCTCTCTAACTTAACCTTCTGTCCTTGTGTAACAAGGTGCCTCATACGTTTCACGTACGAATTCATGTTCAAGTCTTTTTCACTTCTCTTTTGGACTGTCATAGCTGAAACTCCTCTCTGACGTACCAAATGTATTATGGATTGAGTTGGATCTTTTCTAATTGATCTCTTTAGATTTAAGTTGAAATGATGATCCCTCTGTCTGCTGTGACTTCCTGATCCAGTTTTCCTCTCTACTGTTCCAGCTTGTTAAAACTTATTCACCGTTCTCTTGATGGTTCTTGAATAGCCTTTGAAGATGGAAGCCAGAGTTTTCTGAGTGTTGTTATCCTCTTGTACCATTGAATATGGCAATGAATATAAGGATGACAGTCTGAATAATGTAAATAATGTAAGTAATCATAATACCTCATCCCAGAGATATAGACAGATAATGAGAAACAAGTTGGAAAGCCTTTGTAACATGTTCTACTATTTATTTAGCTTCATCAGTAAGTTTTGAGAAGTTGAATAATACGGAGTTGTTTCAAGTTTTATATCCTATGTTGTTTTGTATTCACTTAACACGTACCCAATGAATAGAAAAAAAATTCAACATGGAATTTCAAAATCGAAACAACTTCGCATTATTCTGCTTATAAAAGATTTCTGACGGCGCTAAATAAATACCAAAACGTTAAATTTATAAAGATTTTAATACTTGTTTATTATCTGATCATTTTGGGGGGGGGGATTTAATGCTGATCCTCAATAATACCCGTCCAGGGTAAGATGATAAACTAAGTCCAACAGCAAGGCCTCTGATCAGGAGGCTTTGGGGAGAGTGGAACCACCTCTTAAATTGCTGGTGTTCCCAGGTTCACCCTGACCCAAGGTGGTAGCAACTGTTTGGGTCCCAGCTATGGGCAAATAGTTAACCCCGAAACTGAGGTAAAAAGCATTTTGAAAGTGTAAAAATAGGTTTTAATACCAGAAATACTTTGTAAAACAATTATTACCAGAAATACTTTGTAAAACAATTATTACCAGAAATAAATTTTTGAAGAGAAAAAAATATTACCAGCAATTCGTTTTTGAAAATAATATTACCAGCTATACAATTTTGTGGCTGATATGCCGTAAAACAAAACAAACCTCAATAATACACACACACACACACACACACACACACACACACACACACACACACACACACACACACACACACACACACATATATATATATATATATATATATATGTGTGTGTGTGTGCTCATCAGGAAATAATTTGGGCTTAAAAAATAGATCCTGTATAATTTTGAAATTTAAAAATAATTATGTAAATCTTTTAAATCTTAATTTGCTTACGACCTTTAGCTAAATATCTTAGTCATTTTCTTTTTTTCTTTTTTTTTTGCATCCTTTTATTTGATCAGTTTTGAGATCTAGATATCAATTATTCATCCTTTCAGTCTCTTTGCAATAGTCTTTGAAATCATTTCCCATATGAGTTGATTATTGATGCTATCGTCACTGCTGTGTTCTACAAGAATATCTCGGCCAGATTGCGTTATTGTAAGTTCAAATATATTTTCCTCCTCTGAATGTCATTTTCTTACCTCCTATTTTCATTGGATTATATTTGACATTTTTATATTATTTCTATATTATTTGGGGACAAACTTATTGCTATCCTTTATGGTAACGTTATCAGCCACGTGTCTAATAGAAGCGAAATTTTCTTATCAAATTTTGACCTGATATGGTTACAAAATCAACAAAAAAAAACAGGGAACCCTACTAGTCTGAACTCTGACAACCCGAACTGAGATAAGGTAAGTTTCACACTGTAGGTCTGGAGCTATGATAATAATGGATCAACTTCGTTTAAGCTTTAATCTAAAACTGAAAACGCGCGAAAATAGTACTCTTGCAGTAGCATCAGTAGGCCATGTTGAAATGGCTGTCTATTTCGGCTGTTTTTCCTCCGGCCTTCCTCAGATGTATATATCGATCTACAGGGAATTCTGAATTGAACCCTTTATTTAATCCACCCGGGGTAGACTGTTCTCTTTTCACAGTCCATGTCTAAGGATATCTCGTCTAGTTTGCATTTATTACTACTCAGTTATCGCTCGTCCCGTTTCTATTAAGTTCTAGTACACACTGCCTGGCGCAGGGATTGAACTCACAATTACTAGCCGGTTCAGGGACTCGTAATTAGTATGTCACCAAATTATATCCGTAATGAAATGCTTTGTTTACTTTAACTAGTAAATATTTATATGCATAAAGATATCAGTGTATCTAAAGTAGTTTCGTTTTTTAATCATTATGTAAAATCTGTAGAGCTCCGATGTTTTTTTTTTGGGGGGGGGTCTAATTTTTTTTTTTTTTAGTTTATGTAATGAATTACGTACGGCTGTGCAGGGAGCGTAATGGTTATCTGTGTGGAAAGCGGAATCGGCGCACAGAGTTCAAATTCCGGTCTAATCATTCACACTGATGTATTTAAGAAAGGCATGAATCCATCTCTTTTCTGCGTCAGCTATAGACTTAAACTGCAATCAGTCCAAGAGATGGAAAACTGTGATGGCAACAGGAAATCATTCCACTTTCATTCCAAAGAAACCGTGGCAATTCATAGATACGAAAGAAGCGGAATCGGTAGAAAGATGGACATGCCTTTAAAAAATGCTCTCCATATGGAAATCTTTTGATAATCCTGTCTCGGTTGAAAGTTTCCAAGGGCTGGTTATTTTATTTATTATTATTTTTTTTTTCAATCTTACATTTTAAATCATCATAATCGACTGATGTTCGCCCACTTCTAGGTTTTGAACACGACACTCAGATATTCTTTCATTTCCTTTCACTTCTTGTGAGCATACTAGCGGCTTGAAAGCCCAGTATAAACTAGTGCCTCAAAATTATCAGAATCTCTATATTTTTGCATTTCTCGCTTTTTTTTACTTTTTCCTCTTCTTTTCCTTTTTCTCTTTTCCTTTTTCTCTTTTCCTTTTTTCATTTTTCCTTTCACTCTTTTCCTTTTTCTTTTTTCCTTTTTTCCTTATTTCTTTTTCTTTTTTTCCTTTTTTCTTTTTTCCTTTTTTCTCTTTTCCTTTTTCTTTTTTCCTTTTTCCTTTTTTCTCTTTTTCTTTTTTCTCTTTTTCTTTTTTCCTTTTTCTTTTTTCTCTTTTCCTTTTTTCCTTATTTCTTTTTCTTTTTTTCCTTTTTTCTTTTTTCCTTTTTTCTCTTTTCCTTTTTCTTTTTTCCTTTTCTCTCTTTTTCTTTTTTCTCTTTTTCTTTTTCTCTTTGTTCCGTTCCTTTTTTCCTTTTTCTTTTTTCTCTTTTCCTCTTTCTCTTTTTCCTTTTTCTTTTTTCCTTTTTCTTTTTTCCATTTTCTTTTTTCCTTTTTTCTTTGTTCCTTTTTTCTTTTTTCCTTTTTCCTTTTTTCTCTTTTTCTTTTTTCTCTTTTCTCTTTTTCTTTTTCTCTTTTTCTTTTTCTCTTTTTTCCGTTCCTTTTTTCCTTTTTTCTTTTTTCTCTTTTCCTTTTTCTCTTTTTCCTTTTTCTTTTTCCTTTTTCTTTTTTCCTTTTTTCTTTGTTCCTTTTTTCTTTGTTCCTTTTTTCTTTTTTCTCTTTTTCTTTTTTCTCTTTTTTCCGTTCCTTTTTTCCTTTTTTCTTTTTCTCTTTTTCTTTATCTCTTTTTCTTTTTCCTTTTTTTCTTTTTTTCTTCTTATTACTACTACTACTTTTGTGTACTGTCAGGACATGGGTGATCGTAGCTCTCCAAAAATTTCTGTCGTTTGTTGTTCTGCGTAACACTTTCTCTTTTACCATCTCTCTTTTTCTGTGATTCTTGTTCTGCTGTCTGTTGGTTCAAATTCGTCAAGTAGGATATTCGTTTCCCTCGCTTTCCTTGGTTTCGTTACATTCACTTAGAGGCAAATACCCTTGCATGAATTCATCTCCTTTCCTCCGCTATGGGTTAAATAATAGGATTTGTACGCAGAAAAAAATATTGTTCTTTTTAAGAATATTTCCATGCAATATTGACTGAAAAAAAAATTATTATTAGAATCCAAAATATCTTTCGACTTCAAGTGACCCATAAAAGGTTGATAAGTCGTAAAAAAGAAACCACTTAATCAGTCCCTTGTCTTTATTACATTCTGTTAGTGTTAAATTTCTTCAGCTCCTCTTTCTTTAGCATGTGCCCCAGATATTCCAGCTGTCTGCTATTTTTATTGTTAGCAACTGATTCTTTGTATTTCCTATTGAAACTTCCTCATTACTCGCATGTTTTGTTCATGGTATTATCGGCATTCCTCTATATAACCACAAATATTTCACTTCAAGTTGTCAACATTTACTGTCGTAGATATTTCATGGCACCCTTTTCTTTGTTTCGAGGGACCCCAGAAACAATAGGTAGAACTGAATCGTATTAATAATAATAATAATAATAATAATAATAATAATAATGTCCTGATTCTGCATCTCTCATGGATTTTGGTCTTAATTGATTGGAAGAGTTAACATGTACGTGTTTTGTTTTATTCCTTCTGAATTATGATGAGTAAATATCCCGTTAACATAGATTTGCTTGCCAGCTCCCTTTGGGCGTGTCTCCTAGTGGATGAAACACTATGCATCTCTGTTCATATATATTAGTCGGCGAGCATCGTTGCCGGGTGTCGAGAGGGTTACTTTTTAAGCTTGAAAGATGAGTCAGCCAAGGCAACTTTGGACTTCCATCCAGATATTTGGAGCACGCCCAATCTGAAACCATCTTAGCTGACTGGGTTACCTGCCTTGACGGTATTTCTAACTGGTTCCCGCCTGCAAGGTTATGCGCATATTTTTTTTAGTCAAAAACATTATGTAAACATATCTGGCTGTTATGCATGTGCCCGATATACCCTGATCAAACTGGATGTCATGCTGGTTATATTGGGCTTCGTATATTTGTATACCAGTGTTATTATTTTGGCGTACTACTCTTTCAGTTAATAATAATAATAACATAGTAGTGAAGTCAAAGATGATGTTTGGATATATAATAAGCTTTGGACGATCGAGCAAGGCAAAATAATGTGTTTAAGCGGAATTTTTCTCGTTATACATTCTCAAATTTTCATTTCTGCTAGGTTTCGTAAACAAAGCGATTTCTAAAGTAATAGATTTTTTTATTTCATTAATCCGACAGTTTTTATCTATTTTAAACTTCTTTTTTTTTCAGTGGATATTAATATTTTGAATAGACCTTCCATTTGTTTTATTGAACAGTATATTTATTTTCGTCTAAACGCTGGAATATTCGGGAAATTTTAAAGAAAATTATACACTCTCCTACAGAATTTGAACTTGCATCCTTCTTGATAGGAGGATCCGACGTGCTTATACCGGCTCAGCCACAAAGAACGTTTGCCAATCAAGTAAGGCTGAATATTGTTTTTAAGCGGAATCCTTCTCGTCATAGATTTTCGAAATTTCATGTGTTTAGTTTCATATCCAAACGTAAACAAAGACATTTCTAAAGAAGCGCCGTGGATAAAGGCGTTAGTTAGATCCAGTGGCAGGACACAAAGAGTGTGAGTTCAATACCTGGTTAAGGCGGTGGAGAACTTGGAGAGGGGAATTAACAGGAGATAACTGATAACTGACATCCATTAGACATGGCACGTGGAACTAGAACAGTCTACCCCAGTGAGCGAAATAAAAGGTTCAGTTTGACATTCCAACCACCTGAAGAAGGTCGAAGCGTACAACGACCGAAACGTTGTAATAAATATGGCGACAAAGATGAGGACAATAGTCCGAATAATGTAAATAATAGATTTTTTTTATTTATTAATCCGACAGATTTTATCATTTATTTCGAGAATCTATGACGAGATTTCGTTTAAATGGCACTATTCAGCCTTGATTGATCGACAAATGTCTTTCGTGTTTAACTCGCTATAAGTACATCGGATATAACGACTCTTTCTCCTGCCAAGGAACTGGGGCAGGTTCGAATCTTGCTAGAGGGTGAATATTTTTCTTGAATAATATTTCTCAAATATTCAGGCCAGTAGACGAAAATAAATATACTGTTTAAAAAAAAAAAAAAAAAAGCGTCTACTCAAATATGAATATCCAGTAAAAATACCGTTTAAGTGAAAAAATCTGTCGGATTAATAGATAAAAAGTTAATTACTTCTTTATAAATTGCTTTGTTTACGTTTGGATCCAAAACTGAGCAGATATGAAATTTCGAGAATCTATGAGGAGATGGTTTTCTCATTATCAGCTTTGGAGTAATGATCTGTATAAAAAAAAAATTTAAAAAAAATTAGTCATTGTAAAAGATGCTTTCGATACAACACAATAAATGGTTTTGATGTGAAACAAAATTCATTTAATTTTTAACATTACTTTTCCTATTTAATTGTTTGTTGCTTACTGATTGATACATCTCGTAGCAGTGGGAACTCGTTTTTTTTCGGCCGTGTATGTAACCATTGAACTGCGATTATAAACATTTGATCTAAAGAATACAGCTTCTCAATTCCTAAATTTATGCAAAAGGCGTCGAATATGCACCCATCTCTTTGGAGAGACGGTCATGTATGCGCGGTTAAGTATTTTACGTGCTATGAAAACTTTGGAAACACCAAGTGTCTATATGTGTTAATGTATCCAGAATAAAGACGGGGGTTTTGCTATAGGTCGGGTCGGTGAAGATCGCCGGGCCTCAGCAACTGAAAACAACAAAAATGACATTCGCTGGACATTTGGTGGACATCAGAAATAAATGTATCCATCATCCAGGCCATAAAAGATCGTCTGTCTTGAAGTGTCCAGTCTCACCCGTCCTCTTTTCTCTTTCTCTGTCTGTCTTTCTATTTCAGAACCGGACAGCAATAAGAAAAAAAAATGATATGGTGGAGAATGGGTGTGGTTAGATTGGGAAAATTTTCATAACTGGGCGAGGCAGAAGACAAAGAGCAGTATCTGGACAGGAGAGGGAATTAGACTAGAATGTATAAGAAAAGAAGCCAGTTGGTAATGGAATTGTAGGGCAGGTGTGCTGATGGCGTGGTCGTGGTGATAAGCTCAGTAGATATTCTAGCGGGTCGGTAGACGTGATTGCAATGAGAACAGTTTCGGCTCGAAACGTGGTGGTGACGTACACAATCACGTGATAACAATCTGACCACACAAACATCTGAATTTTTTCTTTCTTTTTCCCCTTTATTTTACCAATTCTTTCATTACAGATTTTAGTGGGTTTTTTGTTTTTTTTCTTACTTTCTCATCTCTTTATTTCCTTCCTTCTCTTTTCGTTTTCTTCTTTTTCCTTTTCCTTTTCTTTTTTCTTTTCGTTTTCTTTTTTTCTTTTCGTTTTCTTCTTTTTTCTTTTCCTTTTCTTCTTTTTTCTTTCCGTTTTCTTCTTTTTTTCTTTTCGTTTTCTTCTTTTTTCTTTTCCTTTTCTTCTTTTTCCTTTTCGTTTTCTTTTTGTTTTCTTCTTTTTGCTTTTCGTTTTCTTCTTTTTCCTTTACCTTTTCTTCTTTTTGCTTTTCCTTTTCTTCTTTTTCCTTTACCTTTTCTTCTTTTTCCTTTTCTTCTTTTTCCTTTTCGTTTTCATTCGTTTTCGTTTTCTTCTTTTTCCTTTTCGTTTTCATTCTTTTTCGTTTTCTTCTTTTTCCTTTTCGTTTTCTTCTTTTTCCTTTTCGTTTTCGTTTTCTTCTTTTTCCTTTTCGTTTTCTTTATTTTTCCTTTTCGTTTTCGTTTTCTTCTTTTTCGTTTTCTTCTTTTTCCTTTTCGTTTTCTTCTTTTTCCTTTTCGTTTTCGTTTTCTTTTTCCTTTTCATTTTCGTTTTCTTCTTTTTCCTTTTCGTTTTTCGTTTTCTTCTTTTTCCTTTTCGTTTTTCGTTTTCTTCTTTTTCCTTTTCGTTTTTCGTTTTCTTCTTTTTCCTTTTCGTTTTTCGTTTTCTTCTTTTTCCTTTTCGTTTTCGTTTTCTTCTTTTTCCTTTTCGTTTTCGTTTTCTTCTTTTTCCTTTTCGTTTTCGTTTTCTTCTTTTTCCTTTTCGTTTTCGTTTTCTTCTTTTTCCTTTTCGTTTTCGTTTTCTTCTTTTTCCTTTTCGTTTTCGTTTTCTTCTTTTTGTTTTCGTTTTCTTCTTTTTCCTTCTTTGTTTTGGGGAAAGCTATATGGAAAACATTTTTTTAAACTTGTGAATGTGGTTTGCTTCGAGAACTTTGGTCCGGAGGTTGCTTTTAAAGTCGGTATAACCGTAACAAGGAAAATGACATCAAAATATCTGTAAAGGCACAGAAATGCATAAATATCTGTCAGCAACACACACACACACACACACTCACACACACACACACGTGAATGCATGATGTCATCCAAGAAATACCGTTCAAGAATAAATACATGTTTAGAAGGCTATGACCAAATCAAAAAGAGAAGGAACACAAAGCAACCCAGACGACTTATTTTTCAAACTAAGATCATCGACTCCATCAACTTATACCACTGTTTTCTCTCCCAAGACCAGTGTACTGATAGCGCCGGTCTTCATACATGGGATAAAACTGATCTTCTACGCAAAAATCAACATCCTCTTAGTGTATTAAGAAAGAGGACCCAAATCTTTCCAAAATAAATTCTATGATCTGAAATTTGTATGAAAAACGTGATGGTGCTTCCCATGAACCTATCATAAAAATTCAGTATTTGAAATTAGTAAATACAAAAACGCTTCATATAGCTCGGTGTATGGATCAGTTATAAGAAATTTAATATAGGAGGTAAAGAAATTGAACATAGAATAGGCTGTGCTAGAGGTAGTTTTGCCCAACGCCGCAAGTTGCTACAAAAGAAAAAACATTAACCAAGAAATCGAGTCATATTCTGAAATAGCCTCATTAGATAACGACTTTTATATGGATGTCATGCAGTGGCATGAAACTCGTTCAGAAATATCCTATTAGCTGTATACGACTGATTTGCGAGATTATAGATTAAAAATAGCTTGGAACAAATGAAAGCTGGAGCTCTTAGTGACGACATACCTTCTTCAAACTTGTCGGCTTGCATTACAGAATCTCAAAGAACTGTACTAAATAACAGTAGCCACATCAATTTGCGGCTTTCAACAGCAGCACCAATTAAAGGGATATCACCTGTAACTCGAAGCAAAAATAATGACATAATCAAGATGTTCCACACTCTTTCAAACGAAAGGTTAGAAAGGAAACATCA
Source organism: Acanthosepion esculentum (assembly GCA_964036315.1). NCBI lineage: Eukaryota > Metazoa > Mollusca > Cephalopoda > Sepiida > Sepiidae > Acanthosepion > Acanthosepion esculentum. The sequence goes on along the minus strand of OZ038483.1, from coordinate 40,688,784 downwards.
ATATTGAAAAGCCATAACAGTGAATTTGAAAAACTAGTTTTCCTGAAAAATTATTTTAAGAAAAAGATTTTATAAATTCCAACTGAAAGTAAGATTGGCTGTTTGGATGATGAATATCAAATGTTTGCTAATAAAGAAACAGCTAATATTACCATTGGCAAAAGTGTATTTAAAAGTATGTAAATGATAGAAAACCACAAGTGAGCAAAGAAAATATTTTCGTTTCAAATGCATCTTTTAAGACTTGAAAGTATGGTTGTAAAAAATTTAGAAAAAGAATATGAATAACCAAAACTACATATCGTTTTTAGATTTTACCTACTAATAACTGCTGCTAATTTCGTTTTTCAATGAAGTTAAATGTAAGAAGTAATTAAATGAAAGATGGTAAAAACAAAGAACAGTTTTACAACTGTAATAAAGATTTTGATGGTCTCACGCCATTATAATAATAAAAATTAATTAATATGATTTAATCATAACAAAAATAATATGAATTACTGATTTAATCAAATGGATTAAGCTAATAACAATACTGATTTAATTAAATAGATTAATAGTAATAATAATGAATATAATATAAATTAGTAAATTTTAATTAAATAAATTATAATATGAATTAATAAGTTTTAATTAAAGGGATTAAACTAATAGTAAGAATACACAAAAGTTTTGGAACGGTCAGAGAACCGTTTTCTGAAATTTAAGACTCCATTATTTATTTAGAGCGTTAGACAAAAAATTCGATAGAAAAAGATAAGTTCAACACTTATTTCTAATCAACCAATTAGAACAAGGGACAAGGTTTCTTGGTTCAAATTGTTAAATTACATAACACACGAAAGGCACTAGGAAGAACAGATATATATGTTACCTGCAATAATCTCTCTGTATCTATCTATATATATATATATATATATATATATATATATATATATATATATATATATATAATCCTGAAAAATGAGAAGATGCTGAGAGTCATCTTAGGAACAATGGACGCCGAAATGAAACAGAAGCGATCACTAGTGATGTGAGTGGTGGTTATTATCTGAGTAAGATATGTCAATCGCCATATCTATGTATGTGCATTATATATATATATATATATATATATATATATATATATATATATGAGAGAGTGTGTTTCCTGTCCAAATCTGCATCAGTATGACGTGTACTCAATTTGTCACGTGATGAATGACATGCACTTAGTTGCTTACGGGTTTTCCGTTTCAACACTGAATTTTTACTGAATACGAAGTCAAATCATTTCATCCGGCTATCCCCAACCCACTATGAATATATTACTTACTGTTTGACTTCTCTGAATGTAATTTACGAAGAATATCTAACAAATTCAGCTCTTGGTAAAAGATTATTTTTGTTAAGCTTTCAGTTTTTTGTTTTGACTCTTTTTGTTTAATTTTCTTTTCTACAAGTTAAGAAAACTTTAGAAACGTTTCAATGCTTATCAACCATTTCAAACTCTGTATATCTGGCAAAATCGTCATAATACTCACCATTAATTTGTCAGCGGAAGCATGGCGCATAAATCTTCAACTGACTGCGGCTCTTGACAATTGATAAAGTATTATTAAAAATAGACGTTTCTTTGTCATTAATAAACGAGATAAAAAAAATAACGCCTCACTACTTCGATGTTGCATTTATGCATATTCATACACACGAGTATATTGTTGGGCTGGGCTTTAGGCAGGATCAAAGCTCTAGCTCGGCGTTCAGAAAGACCAATCCTATTTCATTTCATCTGCTTTGAGGTGGACGCTTGATCCAGGCTTTAATTAGTGTTCAGTACCTAAATTGTTGGTTGATCCTCAAACCAGGCGAAGCTCCAGGCAAAGTGGGGAATAGAAAGATTTATCTGTCAGAAGTAGTAAAAGGATAAAGAACTTAGTTGCAGCAGACTGATTTATTGTTCTTTAATGGACAAAACCGTCGAAAGTAAATGCCCCACAAAGGCCCAGCGAAAGCAAAAGGGAATACGAGTCGTTATTTCCCCAAAACTGCGTCGTTTTCTGCTGGAAAAAAAAATCTCGTATTAATGCCAACCCAAATAAAATTCTACGTTGGTCATTGTTTAATTTATAAGACTGCCAGTAAAAAAAAAATGTGATAGATGGTTGTAGTTAGTAAAAAAAAAGTTTCATTTTTGTATTAAATAGGCTTATAGCCACACCCCGTTCTCACACGATCACCTAAGTTAAGCAATATCAAGGTAGGTCAGTACCGAGACTGGCGACCTCTTGGGAATTTCAGGTGATGTAAGCTTGGATATACGGATGGTGTAATAGATTAATGGCTCGGAATTGGAAATCGGAGAGCCGAATTCCAATAGCAGTCGGGTTTGTTATATCCACTTGCGTGCAAATACTTTTGGAAAAGGTATGAATCCGCCTCTTCTCCCCCAAAGCTACGGGTTAATTAGTAGGACTTTTATCAGTAAATCATTATCTCCAAACAATTCTTACAATCTAAACATGATTTCTGGTTTTAAGTAATCTGTAAAAGGTTGATAAGCCGGGGGGAAAAAAAAAACAATCATTTGTATTAAATTTGTCACCTGATCTATGAATTATATTCTCAATCCAGTGTTTTGTAATGCCCGTTTATAGTAGAGACTTTGTAAATCACCGATACAACAATATTAACGCCTTCGAGCAATACTTGGTCAGATGCCGCTAATACCTATATATATATATATATATATATATATATATATATATTTCCTTTACCCGTCACGTGATCTATTTGAAAATAAGGTCGACTGTTCTTGCTCTCTGGCGATCCGTGTTCAAACCCAAGTGTCGGCAGCGACACTTTATTCCTATATGACAGAGTTCATTTCAGTATTTGTAAAATCTTCATTAATTCTGAGGATTCTTTTAATAAAACAGGCCCGTTGAGTTATTTGCCAAATCCGGCTTAGTCTGACATAAGGCCACAGTTGTAGAGTACACAGTAAGGATTGAAATCGCGACATCCTAACAGTATACGATATTATCTTGTTAACCAATGCTCTACAACGAGTTATCTTATAGGTATTTACGACACTAAATTTACTCTGGCACAAAACCACAGTAAAAGCAAGCATCTACTCAAATATGGATATGCACGAAAAATAACGTTTGATTAATAACATCTGTTGGGTCAATAAATAAAAAACTATTACTTCGGAAAGTATTTATATATATATAACTTTGGTGGGTATTTCCGTTTTTTCCCATGAAAACAAACTTTTATTCATAAATAAATGCAAAAGATAATAACCCTAGAAACATTTGTTTATCACAATATCTTGTGTATGTGATCTTACGTCCGTATGACGTTGAAACACCGGCATCCGTACGATCACCAAAGTTATGCGATGTTGAGCTTGGTCAGTATCTAGATGGGTGACCACGTGGGAGTACCAGGTGCTTTAAACTTGGATGTACGGTTTATTTATTGTATAACGACTCGGATCTGCTAATCGGAGAGCCGAGTTCCAATTCCAGTCGGGTTCGTTATATTCACTTACGCGCACATGCCCTTGGGAAGGGCATATGCTATGGGTTAATTAGTAAGACTTGTATTACTAAATCTTGATTATCTCTAAAAAAAAAAATTCTTACAATCTCAAAATATTTTATGGCTTTAATTAACCCTCAATGGGCTGATAAACCGTAAAAACACATCAGTTGAATATATATATATTTGAATAATCATTATTTTATTAGTTTATATCTTAATATAATCTATTTGACCTTCTATAATATTCGAATAATCTTCTGACGTTTGATCTTAACTTTTATACTGTTTTGACAGCATCTATCTATTTCAGGATATGCTTAGATTTATATGAGCAATAGATAATGTTTTAGTCCATTTAACACCTGAAGAAGGGTAGATCGGCCGAAACGTTGTACATATAAGAACCAATACGAGGATACTCGTTTAAATGGAAAGGCAAATAATCATCTGTCGATATTTCTAAGTTGAAGTAGTGTCACTATTTAAACTACTTACATTGTTCGGACTGTTGTACTAATCATTATTGTCATATTCACGGTTACCAAAGTTACTTAAGTTACCAAAGGGAAATAAATGAAACTGAAATCTCCAGAAAAAAACATGACATTTGGAACTATAACAAATCTACACGGGTGGACGAAATAAATGGTTCGAATCAAAATTCCGATGTATATCACCTGAAGAAGGCGGGAGCGTACAAATGTCGTGAATCTATATAATACTAAAAGTCTGTGAATCGTGCGTACGCCGGCCGTCGAGCGCATAATGATTTAAGTTTCTCTCAACCTCCCTCTCTCTCTTTTCATCTCTTTCTCTTTCCACCTCTCTTTCTCCCTCTCTTTTCCCCCTCTCTCTTTTTCGACCTCTTTTTCTCCCTCTCTCTTTTTCGACCTCTTTTTCTCCCTCTCTCTTTTTCGACCTCTTTTTCTCCCTCTCTCTTTTTCGACCTCTTTTTCTCCCTCTCTCTTTTTCGACCTCTTTTTCTCCCTCTCTCTTTTTCCACCTCTTTTTCTCCCTCTCTCTTTTTCCAACCTCTTTTTCTCCCTCTCTCTTTTTCCATCCCTCTCTTGTTCTCCCTCTCTCTTTTTCCACTCCTCTCTTCCCCCTCTCTCTTTTTCCACCCCTCTCTTTCCACCCCTTTCTCTTTCCAACCCTCTCTTTTTCCACCTCTTTCTCTTTCCACCCTCTCTTTTCCACCTCTCTGTGTATGCTTATTTATATTTCAGCTTTCTTTAAACAAACAATATTTTAAATATTTAAAAAATATTTTTGACATTTTAAAAAAAAATATTTTTAAGTTAATCTGATTTAAAAAATATTTATGTGAATAAGATTTAAAAATACGAGTTGTTTATACAGTAATTTTTTTAAATTTCAACTTTCTTCAAACCGGCAATTTTAAAAAATGTTGAAATCAACTTCAGTGTTTTATAACTTGAACCGTCAGTGGTCCAATGGGTCACGGGTAGTCTAGTATGACAATAAAAATGAGGGCCACAGTCCGAGCAATGTAAATAGTGTAAATAAGCAAATAATCATGATAATTTTTAATGTAAAAAATTCCAAGGTAAATGACCTTTGACCCGTAATAGTTTTAATATTTTAGCGTATGAAATGTTTATTCAAATATAACAACTGCTATGAGACAGAACCCCGAAGAAATGCGCAGAACTGTGAAGAAAGTAAACGCCCTGCGTTTGTGAACCGAAGAGAATTTCTTTCTGGTGAAAAGCTGACCTAGTAAAGCAGAAATCAAAGATCAAAAAAATAAAAATAAATAAATAAAAGAAACTGTTTCTAAGAGGAAGAGGAATTGTGTTTATTTAACTCCTGAGGAGGTCATGGTTGGTTCTATGACATGTTATTTCTTGTTGGGTTATTTAATTGGTTTAAATGAGTACAACAGGTTAGGCCAGAATTTGAACTCGGCTTCAGTCAATTTCACTTTCCGCATCTATAACCGTTACTCCACCCGCACATCTTTAGGTAAATCATTACATAAGCTTAAAAACATGTAGGTGATCTCGGAATTTCCTCCATTTACTTAGAAAAATAATCTATTTTTATTTGAATACATCCTTGTGTTAATGACGATTTTCTAAGTGTAGCTTAGAATTAGTACAGGGTCGAAAGTATGGGGCCTTCTGTAAGGATCGAACTCCCTATTCAGTCATAATAGATCTATATAGACAAGCTTGCTAACCATTACACCACGCCGAGTGGCCCTCACCCTAGTGTTTATGCATGTAAATATTTACTAGTAAATGTAAGGCTTGTTAATTTTAATGCATCCAAAAGAAAACTGCTCTTTTTATCGTTTTAGAGAACTTATTTTTTTTATCTTCAGGTGTCATAAAAATAATGGGTACCTTTCAGCGGTTTCTGGCAGACTGAGGTTGTGGACGGAGAAACCCCTGCCTTGCTGAGATTATTTTTTATTTACATGTTATTTTGCATAAAATATGTGCATGTCACATTTCGCCTATTTAAAAAGAGTCTTTTTTTCTTTTTTGCTGTAGATGAATCTTTCATCTTACCGATGTCACGCCGTTCTCAATTACTGATCTACATTTGATCTAACTTATATGCCTACCATATATCTACTCTTGATTATCAGATCTTAGTACTGAGATTTCCAAACTGGCAATACGTTGCAAAACGATTTCTACCAAATCCAGATGTAAGAGGTTAGGCGTTTTTCTTCTCTCCATGTCAGTTGCCATTGTTTGGCTTAGGAGTAACTTTTTCTTTTATTTCCCTTCTTTTACTAAGATCACCCCCCCCCCAGCTCGTAGCGTTACTTTCCGAGGGAATTCGCTACACAGGACGATGGCCCATTACGCCTTCTCATTCTAATGTTTTCCGCCGGCATGAAGTGAAAAGATTATATTGAATCAAATCTTAGCTCTGCTGCTAGGTAAGTTGATTTACTGTGTCGTGCAAGACATATTCTGGTAGGTAAACTCTCTTACTTAACCATTTATAAGTCTACCATTCGTCCATGCTTTGAATATTTTAATATTGCTGTCACATCTGGTCTGGTGTTTCCGCTATGTATTTACAGATACTTAATCAAATAGAAAAAAAGTATCTTAAGATGTTATAAGTCATAACTGGTCTAGCAGGACAAGCTTACTAAGCATTGCACCACACCAGTACCCTAATCCTGGGATAATAGACAAGAGGATATCAGCATCAGTTGAACGTATTGGTTTGTAGTTAGTTTTTTCTTTTTCAGGATAGTGGCTCATTATATCTTCTCAGGCTAAGGTTTTCCACTAACATGAAGTGAAAAGATTATGTTGAATCAAATCTTAGGTCTGCTGCTTGGTAAGTTGATTTACTGTGTCGTGCAAGACAGATTCTGGTTTGAAAACTCTCTTGACAATTTATAAGTCTACCATTCGTCCATGTTTTGAATATTGTTCTGGTGCTTCTGCTATGTATTTACAGATTCTTAATAAAATACATAAAAATATCCTACAATATTATCTGTCTTAACCTGGCATCTCGGCTTCAGTTACTTTCTCACTGCCGTAATGTAGCTTCCCTGTGCCTTGTTCTATAAATATTTTCATGGTAATTGTTCTGCTGAACTCTCCCCTATAGGACCTAGACTTTACGAATTTAAGCGCAGTAAGAAATTGGCAGCTAGATTACATCATCTTACGGTTGGAATTGGTAGATTTAACCGTAAGTTCTATGCTAAGTTTCTTCGCTCACACTTTTGAAACTCTCTTCCTGCTTCAAGCTTTCCAGTCAACTTTGATCTTGACAAATTTAAATGCAATGTCAATATTGACCTTCTGTCTTATTGATTCCTGTTCTCTCTTCCTGATGTTTTCTTTTTCTTATATTTTTCACACTCGGTAACCCTTTGCGTCGTGATCGCTTTATTGCCTTGCTTGGGATGAAATGAAAAAAAAAAAGTACAAAAATGATTCCATTACAGATCAAACTTACTCCTTTGCATATGTAATTAGTTTATTTTACGAGACATCAATCCTTATTGAGTTAATGATGAATTTTGTTTGGGGTACTCTGTGAGGATCGAACTCATAAGTCAGTATTAATGGTCGACAAGACTAGCCGCGCTAACCATTACCCAACGCCGAGGCGACTAACTCGAACCTGAGTTTCATATGGCTTCTCAAACGCATGCATGTGGCTAAAGGGGGGAAAATCCAATTCCCTGCGCCCTGTACTGCGAAGACGTCAGGGCGTCCTACAGTCATATTGTTTAGTGTCGTTGGAAGGTTCTGTTTCAGCGTTAGGTTATTTGACGACTTAGCACAGCGGTTTCGATTTGATATCATTCGAGTGAAAAAAAAGAAATACATCTTACTGTAAACACTCTGAAAATGATTTTACTATATTACTAGTTGAGTGTTATTTGGGAGGGGGGCTTTTTTAAGGAGCGAGAATAGAGGGCTTAAAGCATTTGACGCTCGCAGAATGTATTGAAAGCCGAATGAAGCTTCGAATAACTTACCTGACGAGCAAGTGTAGATGGATGGCAGAACAAGGATTGAGATGAGTAGTAAGTGGATAAACTTCCCTAACATACGATATGAAGTTGTGGGGAGCCCTTATCGCGCGGGTCCTGAAGAGACGCAATACAAAATAATTACATGCTTTTATGACATGTCCTTTGAGGACATAGGAAATAGTGTCTCTCCACAACTTAATGTATTTTGCTGTTCTTAGTAACTCTTGTTCCCTTACTATCCCCCTTCTCCTATCCATTTTCACAAGCTCGTTCGGTAAGCGACTGTTTCCTTCTATCGCACTTGCCTTCAATATGTCCTGTGAGAGTTAAGTTCTCTAATCCGTCTTTCCTCATTATGTGTCTCAGAAGTTTCAACTGTCTCCCTTTTATTCTATAGCATTGTTTTGTGGTGGACCGTGCCGTGTGGTGTGAGAATGGAAGAAGTAGAGAAGATGAATTATCTCTGGGTTAAGACTTCGATGGCCGGTCCAGCCACATAAAAATGTTGGACTTTAATGGAGTCCAAAGAAACAAACAAGACCGATATATATGTATGCGAACAAATATATATTAACAAACAGGTTAAAACACGAATTGCAAATACATCATTTAAAACATGAATAAAGCGTTAGTGTCTGTATGGAAAGTTATTGTGTCGTGTGTTGAATTGAAATGTCCGTACGGTTGTGAATTTTGTTTTAGCGTATTCCCTGAACATGGGAAACGCTGGTTGTGTGTGAGAGTTCACATACTGGAGATGTTAAGAAAAGGTTTTTGTACCTCACACTACGTGCGAGTTTGGCGGCCTCAAGAGAGGCAAGTTTGGCCGCACGTGGGCGAAGCCGTGGAAAGGGCTGTGGAAAGAGAGATAGAGGCGAAAGATCAGCCCGTGTTTATACTCCCGGGAGAGAGAGACCCCTGGTGACGGGTTAAGAAAATGAAGAGGAGCTAACTGCGACAGTTTTATTCGCCTTAAGACTTCTTCTTCTGTTCATGATATTCTCATTATTCATCGGTAAAATTATATCTCTGTTGCTTAAAGTTCCTTATTTTGGGGGATTTTGCACTTCTTTTTCAATGTGAAGATTTTACGTAGCGCGAGACGCCATGCAAGTCAATCGACGTTAATTTGCGAACTGTATTACGCACTGAGCCTCGTTTTGGTAGAAGTTTTTTTTCAATTGAGGTATATACGTCTTGGTTTGTTTATATCTTCTGCCACTGCACACTAAATTCACCTCGGTACAGCGTCAGCATAGCGTTTATATCACGTAGATTAACAAGACAAATAACAGTGGATCTTTTTATTGCGATGGTCTGGACCCCCCGAGATATACGTGTCGTGATGCATCTTATTAATTTATCGCGCTATTAAAACAAATCATTGGAATGTAACAATTTCTGGTCTTAAATCATTAACATGGTGGTTATTCTAGGTTTAAAGTAGATCTTTGCCGTATTACTATCGTTTGCACCCTTGTAAACGTCATACCCCAGGTAGGCGTAAATAGATAGATAGATAGATAGATAATGTTTGTGCATAAAATGCCAACGCTGTGCCTACTCCTACTTATTCTCCAAAGCGTACAAAGTATTTTCACGTTTTCCCCTGACCTTCTACACAGGAAAGTTAGAAGGTAACAAATAACAACTAATTAAAAATCGCCCGACTACATGGAAATGAATTTCACAATATCTCTTTGATGGAATCACAATTCCGTAATTATTGATGACTCTCTCGTCCCAAGAGAAGATTTTAATTGGAAGTTTATTCATCTACAAGAAATGAAACAAAATGAAGCTTTTAGAAACTCGCTTGAATAATGTTGATCAGGAGATTTTCTGATATAACCGGTCAGCCAAAATCAATTAAAATCTACTTGAATCAACCTTGAGGTTATTGCAAAACCTCGACGTTTGATATTTATAATCGACTTCTCCATCATTTTGCTCGACTACTTCCGTTCATTTCTTTTGATTCTTGGGCCAGTCAAGAAGTAAAAGAGATGATGAAATCAACTTGAAGTTTGAAGTCGATTCTGATCAACAACTGCTCATTAAACACGATATCTTTATCCTTCAGTTTAAAAATACTGTCCATTGTTCAATAAATACGAAATGAACGTGTTAAACAAATTTCTAGTGATCTGAATTAATTATGATACCTTGCTGTAATTACTAATTTTTGACGATCTTCTCTTTCCGATTATTTATTTTTTGGCATTTACACTTTTTGAATGTAATGGACTTTTACAGTTATTTTACTATCTAAGACAGCGCATTGTCGGCTTATTTCAATTTATTTTTGTTGCTTTTTATTTCAATGCTAAGAGCTTTTTTTTTTTTTTCTTTTTTTACATAGGACCATTAATCAAAATTAGACAAAGCTTCAACGATACCTGAATTCGCTTCTGTCATTCTTAGCGTGTTTAACTCGCACAACGAGTTAAACACGCTAAGAATGAGAGAAGCGAGGTTAGAAGATTTCATTAATTGATATAATTGAGATTTTCTTCTTTTTTAAATCGAATTAACCCCAAGCAAAGCAGTAAAGCCACAAGGGGTCACTGGGTGTGGAATAATTAGAAAACAGAAACATTACTAAGGAGCAAGAACAATGGAAGAGTAATCAGGAGGACAGTAGATAGTAATTGACATTGCATTTAAATTTGTTTAAAGTTGACTGGAATGCATGGAGCCCGTAGAGAGTTCCACAAGCGAGAAGTGAGAGAAAAGAAAATGTTAGCATAGAACTTAGGGTTACATATATCCGACTCAACTCAAAATTTATGAGACCTCGTCGCCAGTCTAGTTATGTGCCATACGATACATGACTGACGAGGCAGATTTTTCCCCGCAGTAGGTTACCATTTCTTTCAGTTGCCCTCCAAGGCTATAGAACCCGGTCTGTCCTGCTGTTTAGCCATAGCTGGTGGGAGGAGAAGAGTATTCATACCTTTCCCAAGGGTATTAGCACGTAAATGAATGTAATGGATTTGACTGGAATTCGAACTCGGTTCTCCGATTCCTCAATCCGAACCGCTATCCACCGTGCCTCCTCCGTGCGAAGAGCAATATTTATTCTGTTAAATACACAAATGTGGCACAAGGCCGAAGGGGGGTTTGGGGAAAGGACGGTCTTCTTCTGTCTTAACTATAACTTAGCTAGCCGCAAACACTGACCCAATCGTACGAACAATATTACTTACACCAAAACAATACATTCATACGTACCTTTCTTACTACAACCACCATAATACCTCACTGTCTCTAAGTAAATACTAACTAGTCTCCATATTTACAATAAAATAACAATTCTAAAAACTAACTCCCATCCATACTATTACCATAAAAATATTTATAGAAAAGGCATAGAGAAGCAACTCTTTACGGCGGTACGAAAAGTGACTGATGCCGAGACATCAGATCAGCACCAATAATATTTCTGATTCTTCTTTGGATTTTATCAAGGATCTTTAAATATATAGCAATGGCACCAGACCATATGTAGCAGCAATATTCTAATGGACAAATGGTAGACTTATAGATATGTAAGATAGATTCTGGAGAGAAAAATTACTGAATGAAGTTGTTGTATTATGAACGAAAGAGGAGGAAGTAAGTGATAATTATGAAGACATGTAGGATAAATAACGGTCAACGCTATACACGAAGAGGTTAAGATTATAGTTACCGGGGAAGCATCCTCTCGGGAGTCTTTCACAAAGATAATTGGAAAGAAGCTGAGTGGAATTTCCTTGATGAGGATGAGTCAATCTTGTGTATGTGTAGTCCTAACTATAAAAGTCTGAACTGGTGAAACTAAAGAATGGAACACTACTGACCGTTTGCTATGGAAGTAGCAATAGACCGGCGACGGGCTTTCTATGTTTCCTCGAGATTCGCTTGACCTCCCACAGGGCCAGGTTGTGACACAAGGTCGGAGTTTAACGTGGGAAGGGAGGGGGAATGGACCCGAGTTTTCACCCGGGTCGCAGTGCTTTGGCTTTAGCTAGTCATAGCTGGTCTTTGGCTGGTCTTAGCTGGTCATAGCTTGTCCAAGCTGGTCATAGCTAGTCAGACGTAGCCACGATACTACCAGCGCAGGGACGAATCCCGGGATTTACTTGACCTCCCACAGGGCCAGGTTGTGACACAAGGTCGGGGTTTAACGTGGGAAGGGAGGGGGAATGGACCCGAGTTTTCACCCGGGTCGCAGTGCTTTGGCTTTAGCTAGTCATAGCTGGTCTTGGCTGGTCATAGCTTGTCCAAGCTGGTCATACATAGCCACGATACTACCAGCGCAGGGACGAATCCCTGCCGCCGGCCTGTATCGGAGAAGGAATCCCGGCCCCATAGGCGATCATTCAGTGAGTAATCCGCGAACAGATACTACACTTTGATCTTAGCCTTGGGACCGAGTTATTCCGCTCTGCTTTCTATGTTTCCTCTTTGGGAAAAGGAGATATATGGTTGAAAATAATTAATCGCCCTTAAGGTTGTGTTAAACGCTTTTTAAATCTGTCAGTGCTGGAAAGTGAAGATTGAACAGCATCAGCTCAGATATGTCCGCTATCCCCCATATTTGCCCTGATCTTACTCTTGCAAGAAAAGAGCAGGACAGGAGTCAAGTTCTTATTATAGTTCACTTGAGATCTGGTGGGAATTTAAGCCCCAATAGACGCCTAACGCAAGGTATCTCGTCGGAAGTGCATCCATTCATCATGATGGGGAAAAATTCAAGACCTGCCCGGTTAAAATAGAATGATACGAACTTCGTTTTGGTTATGATTCCGTCTCCTCCCCACTAGCTATGAGTTAAATAATAGGATTTTTATCTAGAAAAATTGATATTCTCAAAACATTATAATGAAATATTCACTCGCAAAAACAAAAAAAAAACACAATTATTCAGACTATCCAAAATATCTTTCGACTTCAAATAACCTACAAAAGGTTGGCAAGCCGTAAAAAAAACAAATTGATCAGTCTATAGCTTGGTGTTGGAGATTTGAATGTTACAAGCTATTTTTTGTGTGAAGGGCTTTTGGATATTCTATTTGTGTCTCGGTAAATTGATGAATGTCGGTAGATTTCCGTTGGTATATTTGATCTCTGCCTATCGAATTTAGATTTTGGACAATCTCCGAGTTCTCATAAAAATGATGTCTGGCCAACTACTTTTTTTTATTGAAGTATTATTTTATTTTTTTTACTTTTGATGTGTTGTCTATTCGAAGGAAATATGGGTTGAATTATGAATAATGATCGGATCAAATGTTTGAGCCAATTCGGGTCAGACTTCCTTGATTTACGATTTGATTTGTCAAATGAACAAACGAAATAAAACGGAAACTAATTGAGTAAAGAATAATATTTAAAGAAACGGATAAAATCACTTATTTGAAAAATTATACAAAGTGAAACTTAAAACAAAGAAAGCATTAGTAAAGATGTTGAAAAGGAAGATTAAGAAAACTTGAAAGTATGAGAATAATCAACGGAAAAAAAAAACGAGCAATAAAATAAAACTAATCTTTTTCTTCTATGTTCCGTGTCCCTTCATAAAGTAGAAGACCACGGCTCTCCACAATTTCCTGTCCTTTGTAGCTCTTAATAAATTGTCTTTTTGTTATCTCTTCGAAATCTTGTTTATCATTTATTTACTTGAGCTCTCTAGGAGGGCTATGCGTTGTTTTCCTCTGCCCTGTGAGTATCAAGTTTTCCAAGTCCTCTTTCCTCATTATGTGCGCCAAAAACTCAAATTGTCTCTTCCTGATGTTAAGTATAAATGTCTTTTTTGCTTCCATTTTCTCTAAAACTTCGTCGTTGCTCACATATTCAGGCTATGCTATTCTCAGCATCCTTCTGTAGAACCATATTTCTGTTGTTTCAGGTATCTTCATCTGTTAGGAGATAGTACAGCATTCACTGCCATATACAGTGTAACCCGGATATAAGAGAAACCCGGATATAAGAGAGATTTTCTCTGGTCCCAAATTAGAGCCATACTTACCTAAACAAAATAACCAAACCCGGATATAAGAGAAACCCGGATATAAGAGAATTCTTCTCCGGTCCCGACAACTCTCTTATATCCGTGTTACACTGTATTACATGGCAGTTCAGCAATCTTTTCTTCGTTTTTAACGATTTTTTTTAATTTCTTAATACTTTGCTTAGGCTTTAGAAGGCATCTTTCGCTATCCCATTACGCCGCCTGTTTTCAGTGTCTCATTTTCCGTCCTCTGTTAAAACATTTCCCAGATATTTAAATTGCTGTACTTGTTTGATTTTGGTATCTCCAATTTGTAATTTCTATATTAGGCTGTTCTTTTTGCTGAAAACCATGTATTGTGTCTTCTTGCAATTGATGTTTAGTCCTTTCTTCTCGCTTTCCTTCACTAGAGGAGTTTTTGACTAATCTCAAACAGCAAAAAATCAGTGAAAGAAAGTTAAAACTTCAAGGGGAAGAGAGCTCACGACAAATATAAAGGTCAGGACGTAGAGAACAAAAATAAACAACTAAGTGCAATGAAAAAGAAACGCCGTAAAACAAATAAATAAATTGGGGGAAGAAATGAAGGAATGAAAGGCTTTAAAGAAAAAAGAAAAAACATCCAAAAATGTTGAACAAAAATGTGAATAAAATCTCATTGACAATAAAGAAACCAGAATCGAAAGTGAAAAACAAGAAAGGTAAAGACAATACAAAAATAAAGATAGGTGTGAAAGCAAGAAAGCAGGTTGGTGGGGGGTATGAAAAAAATTATGAAAATGGCACCGTTTCAAAAATCTCTTTGTGTTTTGTCCTGAATTGGCACCATCAAGTTCGTAACGTTGCCAACAGGATAAAGAGATGAGTCGATTGGTGGTTGCGTGTTTGGAGCGATAAATATGCCATCTGAGTTTCAGCCATCCGATGGAAACGACTAAAAAAAAAAAAAAAAAAAAAAAAAAAAAGTGGCGGTGTGGAGATATTCCAATTTTTCATCCACAAAGGTAAAGAATACGGAAAGGTCGAGGAATACCGACAGGAAAGTATTAAAAAAAAAATAAAAAAAACAGGCACGAACTTCTTTTTCTTTTTTTATGACATACCGCGATGGTACACATTACAGTCACAAAAGAGCAAAGCATTATTTTCCGTTTTCTTTGCTATCGATATTGTTTGTTAAAAGAAGCGTAAAAAAATATACACGCGCTTAGTCTGAGATTATATTTTGCATACCGCCAGTCAGTCACTCGAGCCAGTTATTTAACGGACAGTATCACGACACTAGTATCTTTCTGGTTCAACGTTTGCAAGAAGCACATTATATGCAAACACATAAGAAAAGCAAATATAATGAGCGCATCGACGTGGGGTCATCTCAGATACGACTGAGTAGTGAGTTCGATCCACACTGGGAGCTCTATACTTACGGCCTGACGCCACATCTAAGCTACGCTTAGTTAATCGCCATCTTTCTGGGCATTAGATGTGGTGTAATGGCTAGCAAGCTTGTCTCGCTCGATCAATTACGACTGAGCAGTGATTTCGATTCTTACTGGGCACTCCATACATTCTGCCACATCTAAGCAAGGTTTGGAAATTCACCATATTAAAAGATATTATCACATGAATAGTTTTTATCTTACTTCTTTATAAAATGTTCACCCAGTACAATGCCCAAGAGCTGCTCAAGGTAGAGGAGTGCGAAATTAAATTTTTGTATGAGCGTAAGAGGAAGTAAGTGAAGGTTATGAGAATATGTAGGTTATGTTTAGATCTGTCGGAATATTGGAAATGTGAAGAGACAGGGTAGCGAAACATCAACACATTCAAATAGTACATGTAAGAACTTACTGGATCACTTGTGACTGTTCACTTCTTTATGGCATTAGGAGATATCGTCGGAAACCTGTGCACTGTCCAGATCCCATTCACAAAATAGCAATCCAGTAGCTCTGATATTATAAACCTGCTGATGGGATAGCCTCAAGAGTCACTCTAAGGTTCGCATCCCTGACTATCTGGTGGATAACGCCAACCCAGAAAATTTTGAACTCCAGCACCCTAGATGAAGAAACAAACAATTCAGGAAAAAGAGAAAATACTGACATACTGCTCGAAGTGAACACGTATCGTCTACGCAGATAGTCAAAGAAGCAGAACTTTTTGAGTCAGCATCCTCATGCCTAAGCAAGGTACCTGCCGCCGATACAAATTCGCCCGCATACGAGTGTTTATCAGTGATTCTCAAACTTTTCTTCTTGCCAATGTTTGTCGTCAATAAATTTCAGGACCCACTTAATCGCAAATAGAAATCCCATGTAACAGGAAATAGATTTTATTTACGAAAGCAAAATGTAGTAGAAAATATAAATCCTGACCATTGACTATACTGCATTTACCAATTTTTCACGTTGGACATCTTTTCTTCCAGGTCTATTTTAAAAATGGCTCCGGCTCCCAAGATTAAATGGCTCACTGTGAGAAGAGGTTTTAACTGACCACTGAAATAGAAGTTTCATTTTCTTCTATGTGCCTTTAGAATCATGGCTCTCCACAGCTTTTTGTCTGACTCTTGGTAGTTTTTCTCCCTTTGCTAAGGTGCTCACTCCGCCCCCATTCTGCCATCAATTCGCACAAGCACGTCAGGTAAGTGACTCGCTGTTTTCCTCTACCTCTTCCCAGCTTCCTATCCCTTGTTGCACAAAGCAAAGTTTGACTCCATACGATCCCACCATGTTCATGTTTTGCCATCCATTTGCACGAGCTCCTTAGGTTTGTTTGTCGCTTTTCCTTCCTTTTCTCTTGTCTTTACGATTTGTGCTCTATAAATTTCATCTGTCTCCTTCAGATTCTAAGTCCTCGTTACTAACTTGTTCTTTGTGTAGGATTCTCCGTGTTCTTTTGTATAAGATTTCTTTGTTTCTTATTCATCTGCGAGGAAATTGCCCAGAATTCACGCTGTCACGTATATTTTCTAAACCTCGTATTAAATGCATTCGATTTTGTAGAAAACCGCTGCGACCGTAATTGAAAAATGAGGAATTTAAATTACCCACATAATCTTCTGTAAGCAGCTTACATTTGTAAAACACCTATATCAGGATGGCATCAAACATACATACTAGAAAAAGATAATTGTTTTCATCCCTGTACACCTGCTATTACTTATAACAGCTGCGAAACATCCTCAGACAACCTTACCGTTCGTCGAAAGTATATAAAAATGTCGAACTAAAATAGCATGGAGTATTGTTTCATGTAAGATATCAGATGGTACCTACAAGATTTGCAAGTGATTCTCCAGTCTTTATAGTCCAAAAGAGACTCCTCGTCCTTGGGAATTATTTTCCACCCTACAACCCCTTTCCCACAGACGAAACGTCGAAAGTCTCTTGTTGCTCTATCGGTACTTTCATGGAAAATGTTCAGATGAAGTACATTCCTTAGTTCCACCAGTTCTAACGTTCACTCCCAAGACCCGCGGTATCACATACATTGTAGCGAACCACACCCATTCCTTCCGTATTACCTTAGTGAGATGCAAGTTCTATTCGAGCAGCTTCTTTTCATGAACCACTGCTTTGTGGAACCTGCTCCCAAGATGATGCTTCTCCAATCATCTCGATCTTAACTTGTTCATGTCTAGTGTTAACCATTGTCTTCTCCATATATCCCCAGACAACTGTGCTTCTTACTCTATATCCCTCTACTTCGGATTTCATAGTAAATTTTCCTCCTCATTCAACTCAAAATTACTGTCATAGTAATTTTGAGTACAATCTCTGGGCCGGGTACTGTGTAATTGGACTCTGTGGAAACGGGATAAGCAATCATTAGGTCGAGAATTATTCTCGGATTCTCCTGACTTGTTCCTTCCAACAATCTCTGTCAGACATCGCCGTTGGCAGGTCCTCCAGATGGCATCCCGAGTCATCTACAAGTTCGTCAGTGTAGGTGTGATGAGGTCTTCCAGTCGATCTTTTACCACGGAGGGTGTCACTGACAATTCTCCAGAAGTGGCCACCTAGCCGAAGCCTTCTCTCTCTTAGCGAAACTGAGATAGGAGGAAGTTGTCCATACAGGCGTTTCTTAGTAGGGTGTTTCTTCCAGATGATGTCCAATGCAACTAGCAACATCCTTGTGTATGTTCCGTCAAGTGATGCTTCTTGGTGTTTCGTCATTGTCCATGTTGTTGAGCCGTAGAGCAAGGCAGATTCTATCGTGGCTTTAAAGAAGTCACTCTTTAGATTGTCAGAGAGGGAGGACTTCCAGATGGCGCTCAGACCATCTAGGCCTTGCCTTTACAGATTTTGATGTCTCTCTCCGTTGACTGGTTGTTGCTGCCGAGGAAAACAAATTCCTGAACGGATTTGATGTTGTTGCCGTTTTTCAACTTAATTTCTCTTTGGTTGTAGCTGATAAATTCTGTTTTGCCAACATTAATGGGGAGACCAAGCAATAACTGCGGTGTAATAAATAAAAACAAGACGAGATATCCCTAGACATCGGAAGTGGAACGAGAACAATCTACTCCGTAGATTAAACAAAGGGTTCAGTTCGACATTACCTGTAGGTTACTCGTAATGACTTATATCTGATGAAGGCCGGAGAACACAACGGCTGAAACGCTGTTATATAGCAAGAACAAATATGAGAACAATAACAAATGATAACCTAAATTATATTTATATCATTTTCTTCTGTATGCAATCGATTTGATACTTGCAAATTTCTTCGTACTCACGAAGATTAAATATCAATAATGCATCGAGCAGTTTATCATTCAGACTGGACATAGGAGTTTAATTATGCAATGAAAGTTTACTCAAGTACTTTGGATTTCTAAATTCTGGTATAACTTTAATTGATACTACTGTGGTTTCTGTGCAGATGAAAAGTATTTTACAGACCATTCACGACAGCTGGATGTAAGCTAACACTACAATATTTTTGCAAACATCTTTTGAATGTGTAAACAAACATGTATTATTTTTATGCATTCCAAAGAATGATGATTATAATTTCCCTATATTAATGAACAGTTAGTGCACAAGTGGATTTTAAGTAGGTGAAATGGTTGCAGATGTCTAAATCTATCCTCACAACCTCCCCTTCAGCTTAGACCGGCAAGGTGGGGCTCTGGAAGGCTGGTGGATTTTGTTTTGTTTGTTTAACCGGGTATCAACTCCTTACGAGTCACTTAATGACGAAATTTAATTTTGCTGGGAGCATTATTCATTTCTTTTTACAAAAATGTATTCCTGATAATATTTTTTTCTTTACAATGTATTGCTGGCACCTTTAGTATAAAAATGTATTTCTACAC
The DNA here is from genome assembly GCA_964036315.1 of Acanthosepion esculentum. Lineage (NCBI taxonomy): Eukaryota > Metazoa > Mollusca > Cephalopoda > Sepiida > Sepiidae > Acanthosepion > Acanthosepion esculentum. Next base: position 40,669,437 of record OZ038483.1, on the reverse strand, counting down.
TTTCATATTGTTTTGACCCCAATTTGGGGCTCACTGTTGGTCCATAGCTGGGACCCTAACGAGTCTGGGTGGACCTGGTAACAACAGCAATTAAGAAGTGATTCCACGCTCTTCAAAACATTCCAACCAGAGGCCTTGCTACCGGATGTAGTTTATCGTCATACCCGGACGAAGGGCTGGTGGAAAATCAGTTACAGTGAATGATGACACTGAATTTCTATTAAAGAAATGTCATTTTCGCGCTTCACGATACAGGTTAGAATTCAAGCATTTCCCTCGCCCATACTGGTTGCCATCCAAGGTTAAATAATCCAATCTACCCTGCTGTTTAACCCATAGCTGGCGAATGGAAGAGATCACTTCATGTCTGTCAAAAGAGCATTCGCGCGAACGTTTATAGACTGAGTTAGAAGTTTGAACTCAGCATGCCGATTCCACTTTCCGCGCTGATAACCGTTAAGCTACCTACGCATCCGGTAAACACAATAATTTCATGCTGACCACATCAAACAACGTCTAGAGCAGTTCATCTTCTGTCTAACGCTGTCATTCCGCTTTCTCTTATGTCAGTAGCGGGACCTTCTGCTACATTTTACGACTAACGGTAGCCATTATATTTTTTTCTATTGGATGGTCATCATCCTATGCTGTATTAAGCCTGAATAGATTTGGAAGGCACCCGGATTGATTGCGACGAACTAAGGTTCGCATGAGTGATTATATAGTCGAATTTATGCTAAACTGCAGCTAGGGCGTTTTCTTCTAACACGAAATCAATTAATGAACTTTAGCACAAGAGGACGAGTAATGTTTCTATCAGCTGTCTTGTAGTGCGAAAGAATTCCGACTCGATTCTTTGATACAATAGCATAAAAAGACACCGCAATTCTTGCTTGTCGCTGATGAATAAAATGTAATGTTTGTTTATGTAGATTAAATCTGGCTGCGGATATCGTCAGCCACGTGCCAAGAAATATTTATTTTAAAAAAAAAAGTCGGAAGCAGGTTTTTGAAGCAAACTAAAGACTGAAGTCTTCAAGGAGACTGACCTTAGTCGTATCTCGTGGACTGGCGCTACATAATCAAAAGGACAAAAAAACGTTACTAAATAACAGAAACCACATCGTTTGATGACTTTTTTATGACGACAACTACTAAAACAGGTATAACTCGAAGAGAAAAAAAATAATGTTGTTTTTCCGCACGACCTTAAACAAAAGGTTAGGAAGGAAACTTCCATCAATACTAGAAGGAGCGATGGCACTTAGTGGGCTTGAGAAGCCTATTTTGCCTGAAACACTGTTTTAAGAGAAAGATTTTATAAATTTTAACCGACAATTAGTCTAAGTGTTCGGTCCATGAATACCAAATATTTCCTGTATGGAAACGGTCAATCTCACCATTACCATAATCACTTAAAAAAAAAAACAAAAAAAAGAAAAACAATGTCGTTCGATGCGAAAAGTCTCTCGTCGCATCTGTCGTTCAACGCTCGTGTCTCTCGTCGCATCTGTCGTTCGACGCCTGTGTCTCTCGTCGCATCTGTCTCTCGACGCCCGTGTCTCTCGTCGCACTTTTATCTTCCATCGATCCTTGTTTTCCGATAGTTTATCCTCCTCCTATCTGTAGTTAGAGCCATGTATCTCTCATTCGATATATTCTTTTTTATATCCCGCGACCTGTTTCTCTCCTTTTCAATTCTTCCATTTTGCCTTTCACTCTTGTATCTCTTTCCACCTACGCTTTGATCTATATGAAGCGTTGAAAACAAGAAAATAGAAGAGGAAGATGGTCTTGCACAATTTGTTTTTCTCGTGGACTTATCTATGCTTTTATAAATCAGCATTCGAAGTCCTTGATTTCACCTAAGCTTGAACACCGATTACTCGTACTGGCAGGGAGGAGAAAATTGCATAATCTCTAAAGTATTCTTTAGTAGAATCTATACTGTATCAAACTGTTATTTTAAAAAAATATATTAGTTTGTCTGATTTTCGTTAGACGGTGCATTTTCATCATAGTGTCCGGTTTTTCTGACTATTTTCCTTTGTTTTTTTCCCGCAACCTTCCGGCTTCCATTGGGCGTCACTTCTGTTAATAGGATTCAAATAACAATCTAAAACACAGCAGACATTCGAGTAAAATCAGAGAATACGAAACTGGAACGTTACGAAAAGAACAAAAAAAAAGGGGAAAATTAGTCTCATGAAATCCACGCACAACGTATAAAAATTGCTAACCGCGAGGGTGAGATCGATTTTTTTTTTATCAAGAAAATCATGACGGTTTTTTTCTTTTTTAATCAATTCGCCCCCCCCCCCCCACACACACACACCACCAAGTAAGGTGATAACGCCACTAAGACGCAAGGGGCTACTAGAAGTGGAAGGAAAAGAAAAAACTTTAGAAGGGACCGGAAACTGAATCTTAAACAGGAAACAAGAGATAAACCTCTACTCCTGTTCAAAAGGCCGGTTAGGAGTGCATATTAATAATACTCCTTTCTATATAGTTTCTTATAAGAACAGATTCTTATGAAACTCTACTTCGGAGTCATTTTTTTTTTCGTTTTCTTGGTGAAAAAAAAACAACCGTTAACTAATTTTCCGGAGTTTGTCGACTATAACCGATTAAATTCATTTACTTGTAAAAGCTGTCGTTCAAGGATAATATATTTAGTCCTAATTTTCTAGATCTATTTATACACTCTCTTTGAGGTTTAGGGTTGGATGGGAACAGTCCGCTAGGAGAATGATTCTTTATTCTTCTCTTTTCCGTTCATAATTTTTAACGTTTGTTCATCGCTTCGCCAATCTCACGTATATGCATTCAAACGCCCCTCTTTTCAATAACCGTTCTGTATGAAGGACTATAGTTCATTAGCAGAGAGCCGATCGCGCTTTTATGAATCTGATACACTGCTGTTAGAGCTCGTGTAGCTGTTGCTGCTGCTGCTATTATTATTATCATTATTATTATAGTAAAACATTTCCTTCCTTACCCCAAAGGGGCAACTACAATCATCGTCCAAAGGTTTTGCCCAATTCAGACATTATGTATGACTTTGTTCCTTAAACAGAAATTACTCAAAGTTGTGGCCCGTGGGACTTGCTAAGCAGTCTTTCTGCCTTTCGTTAATCAGACACATTTGTGACGACTTCTAGGTTTTTGGGCTGAATCTGTCGGCTGGCCAGGCTTTTTCTTATCGCACTGAAACCTAAGCCGTGGTCAAAATAAGAATCCGCCAGGCTCTTTGGACAGATTCCCAATCGCTAGAAAGCGGACATTGTTGTCATAAGCAATAAGATCTTAATCGAGCTCGTCATCTTTTATGGCAAAGAATGATTAGGATTTTAAGCCGTGATGTGGTGCCAACTTCACTTAGAAATGGTGTGTGCTATCCTGGCACTAGGCCGTTGTGCTGAAAGAATAAAGGCGCAAAGACAAAGAATATATACATCGGCCCGCTCAAAGAAGCTGCCATTATGTTTTATTACTTTTCATTCCTTCCTTTTACAGACTTTTTTTTCTATTGACATATTTACTTACGAATAGAGTTTGACTTAGTAATCTAAGCTGCTTTCAGTATCACTAATTATTTATTAGTGTTTTCTGGCGCACTTAATTTGCTATCAGTAATCGTATCGTACATAACAAGATGCCAATTTAATGGTTTCCTAAAAAAAATTTACGGCGCGCATATACGTACGAATATATACACACACCCCTATATATATATATATATATATATATATATATATATATATATATATATATAATACGCTAGATTCAGTTGTGTAACTCTACCGAGTGAAGATAGCTCTGGCTGACACCAAATTAGTTGTTTCAATCCTGGCTTGAGGCATTCGGAAGTCTAGTCGCACTGAGGAGCTGTGATACAGCGAAATGTCTGTGAATGACATACATATATATATATATATATATACAGGATGCGGCAAAATTAACGCCCTTTTTTGGATATGTGAGAAATTGAGTGGTTATCACGCTCAACAGACACAGAAATATATTGTGTACAGGCTCGACCCGTAAACACTTCCTGATTTAAAACAAGAAGTTTCTGATATATTTTCTGAAATTGATGTAGAAATATATCAAATGCTTTGAAGAAGTGTTGCCGATAGCACTCAGTGTTGTATTAAACACGTGGGGGAAGGTTTTGAACATATTTAAATACTTTGTTAGTCATAACAACTCATGTTGTTTTGATGCGACAATACTTATAAATTTTCTTCAGCTGCTGTAATTTATTTATTTTCAATAAAAGTTAATAAAAAGAACGTTACTTTTTCTACATCATTCATATATATATATATATATATATATAAAAGGAAGGACTTTTTATATTATACAATCTCACAGCGCACTGTGAAATTAATATAACTAACAGTGGTTTATACAGAGACGATGGTCTTATGGTCATAAAGAACTCTACTAACTTTAAAATAGATAAAATTAGAAAGATATTATATAAAGAATTTAAAAGCATGAACTTAAAAATTACGGTAAGCACTAAATTAAAAAAAGTTAACTTCCTTGATATAACATTAGATTTAACGAAAAATATATACACACCTTATAACCCAATACCAATCCTTTATATATACACCCTAAATCTAATCATCCTCCATCTATAATTAAGCATATACCTTTATCTATCCGAAAAAGAATAAGTACAAAAAAAAAAAAAACAGAAGTAGAAAAATAATTTGGTATACGCCCCCATACAACCAAATGGTAAAGAACAAATTAGGACAAAAATTCCTTGCATTAATAGTTAAGCACTTTTCTAGAAAAATAAACTAAGTACTATTTTCAATAAAAATACACTAAAATTAAGTTACAGCTGTACTGAAAACTTAGAAAAAACTATTAAGAAACATAATGCTAATATCTTAAATAAACACTTAGACCAAAACCAAAAAACTTTAAACAATAGAAAAAGAAAAATAAAAACAGATGAAGATAAACAAAAATTATGTAACTGTAGAAATCCTCATAACTGCCCTCTACAAAATAAAGTCGCACGGAATCATTAGTATACCAATGCAATATCTTTTCTATTGAAAATCCCGAAAACATAAAAATCTATATAGGTTTCACAAGCCATGAATTCAAGAAACGTTTCAATCAACACCAAACTTTATTAAGGATCAATATATACAGAAATCAGACATCACTTTCAAAGTACTTCTGGCACTTAAAAGAATCCAATAAAATACCTACAATAAAATGGAAATTAATAAGAAAAGCAAGAATATGTAGATCATTAAATGGCCCATGTCCTTTGTGCATACATGAGAAACTATATATCACTAAGTTTATAAAAAATAAAAATTTACTGAATCAGAGAAATGAAATATCTATTTTTTGCCGTCATTGTCAAAATTTTTCATTAAATAATATTTAAAAATAAAATTAAAAAAAACGCGAGCTGGTAATATACATACTAATATTTGATAAGAAAAAAATAATTTTAAATAATTTAAGAAATTCTATTACATTTACTTGTTTTTAAAAAGAAATATTAATTGAATAGTAATTAAAAAAAATATTTTAGAGTTGTAGTTGAATAAAACGTATTCTAACCAAAACATCCCCCACCAAAAAAAAATCTTTGACTACACAAGTAGGAAAAAATGCCGAAAGACTTTTTGCCGTAAAAAATTAAAAAAAACAAACAGACGACATGCATTTAACGGATGTCAGAATTTGTTGAAAAATACACCCCTACCCTCCCTAAACTTAACCTCTTTCTCAAACGTAACTCATAACTGATACAAAAATAGTTAATATAAATGAACACCCTACCGCGCCTTGTCTGAATGATTGGATTTTCCTGTATCCTAGGTAACAGCGAATTATGAATTTATGTGTGCGTTTAAAAACTCAGTAAATTTAAAAATAAGTTATTCACAATATTAGCTTGAAGATTAAATGGGACTAATGCTTTTGATTTAATTATAAAATTAAATTTGAAGTTTTTAGTTTCCATTTTTGAAACCTAGTTATTACTGTGTAGCGAAAAAACATTTTATATCAGTTAATTTATAATATATATATATATATATATATATATATATATATAATGATAACTATCACTTTACATAACAAGGCCATCTCTTTAACGTTTAACTGAACACTCCATGGGCCAGTAGATGACTTTACAAACCTCGTTCCTGCATACTTTTTACACATATAAGTCTTTCGTGTTGACACACGAAAGACTTTCAGCCCGGCATCAGACCTGCAAATTTTATCATAAAACTGACATAAATTCAATAGGAGTAGATAGGTTTGCCTGTCATCCGGTTCACACTCCTCCCCGCTTTTTTAAACCGTACATGTTTATCTCTTGTCTACTATTTAGGATTGAGTTTTTCAGTCCCTTCTGAAGTCTTCTCAATCACTTTCATTCCCAGTATCCCCCTGCTTTTTAGTGGCATTATCGCCATGCTTTTAGCGAATTTCTATTTAAAGGGGAAGAGTGCTAGATATTGCATATTTATAGATATAGACATAGGAATCAATACTGCATTGTGACTGTCAGTTTCATGCGATAGATAGAAATAATGAAACTGTTAAATGATCTACACCAAAGTAATATGTTGAAAAGTGTTTAGTAATCTAGAAAACCTGATCTAGAATATAGGTGGAATTCAGACACAAAACTTAACCATAATTTCAAGTTTCAAGCTATGAAACGATCCTCGGATGGTTCAGTGAAGCCACCACAATAATATACAGTGCTCAATAATCTAGAATTTTCCAGGAAGAACATCGACCTAGGATCGCTTCATTACGTGAAACTTGAAGTAACAATGAAGCTTTGTGTTTCTGATCTGTTTGATAGACAGACACATAAATTCAGTGGACTCAGGAATCAGCACTGCATGACATTTTTCTGTTTATACAAGCGCTCTATCTCCAATATCGTGCAATAACATATATATATATATATATATATATATATTATTAGAGTTGACAAAAAAGTTTGTAGCATGTTTAAAAATCGTACAGTATATAAATTTAGCGCTTTTTTCACCTGACAAGATAAACAAATAAATTTTCATAAAAACGCAACTATTTTATCTTAGATAAAACAAGACCCTGAAGATGACATTGTGCTAATGTCGAAAGTACTCGGAATAAAATGAATATGCATCAACATAACTTTTTTCTTCCTTTAATAAAGATACTAAAAATTTTGCCCGTAAATATGAGAGTATCCTATTAAGAATAAGTAGACGAAACTGTCTAAATGATTTTATGTGACATGTCTGAATGAAAACATGCTGCCAAAATATACGCTATATATATATATATATATATATATATATATATATATATATATATATATATATATATATATATATATAACATGTACACATCAAGTGCTCAAGACCAGCTGCAATCTTCAGCTGAGTGCCGTGCAACCGGTCTATGTTGTTAGTTGGACGTGACTCGATACGAATTTCTGGGTAATCCATGCACCACCTTCCACCGCTTTCTTGCCACAGGTCTTTATCAACTTATTCGTCTTTTGGATACCAGCGCACTTGAGGAATCTCTTTAAGGAAGCAGCAGGAAATCCTCTACAGCCAACCTCAAATGGCACCAGGGTGCAGCCGTATCTCCTCTCACAGACTTCAGCCGTCAGTTCCTCATACCGAAGCAGCATTCTTTCATGAGCCTCTTCAATCCCTTCTTCCCATGCCACTGTCAGCTCGCCAAGCAACAGATGTTTCTTCTCGCTATCAGTTAACACTAGATCTGGCCTCAGTCCAGACACAATAACCTCCACTGGTAGTGCAGCATCAACCAACACTCTACACTTCCTTGAGTCCTCTGACCTGGTCTTCTGCCTTGTGTCAGTCACACCTTGCTTCAGGAAGGCTACCCTTCGCAGGTCCAACGAGGGTATACTAGCACTTCTTGAAGCTGCTGCTACAACCTCCAGAACCAAGTTATGTCTAAAGATGTGCCAGCCATTCTGTAGCGCCTTCGGGCAGGATAACAGTATGTGGCGCAGGTTTCCATATGTATCACACAACCGACATGAGGGTGACTCCTGCTTCCCTATCTCTTCAAATTTGTCGGTGATGCCGCCACATCATATATGCTGCCTGTATGAGGAACGTCAAATATCCTGCAAGAAGCCGGAAGATTGTTCCACAAGCAAGAAGTGCGAGAGAAGAAATTGTTAGCATAGAATTGACATTTTTATGTCCTGGACTTATATCTGGAGGATATGTAAATACACCGAGGTCAATACAGATGACAATAGGAGAAAAGGCACAATAATTAGTTTTCCTCGTGACCTATAAAATGAGGTATTAAGCCTTTCGTACATGGGAAGCAAGGAAGTGGAATTTGCCACTCTTTTTAAAACGAAAAGAAGCACTCCAAACTAAACACTTTAAAGTATAAACCAACCGATATACACACCTCTCTTTAAAAGTAAAATATACAAACAATGCACTGATTTACCCAAATAAGAAAAACGAGGAGAAAGGATTAAACATTAATTGCAAGAAGGCAGAATGTATGGTTGTCAGGAAATGGAACAGCCCAATATGCAAATTACAAAATGAAAATACTGAAATCAGAGTACAAAATTGTAAATATCTGAAGTGTTTTAACAGCGTGCAGAAAGTGCGACACTGAAACCCGAAGGCGCAATTAGATAGCGAAAGGTGCCTTCCAGAAGCTAAGCAAAGTATTAAGAACCCCAAAAAAATATTCGCTAGAAACAAAAAGTACTGAACTGTTACGTAATATCGGTCCTCTCACATAAAAGTGAATGCTGGACAATCTCCTCATAGACGAAGAAGAGACTTAAAGCAGCAGAAATGTACTTCTAAATAAGGGTGCCGAGAATACCATGGACTGAACATGTAAGCAACGACGAAGTTTTAGAGGAAATGGAAACAAAAAAGACACATATGAGGCACATAATGAGGAAAGTGGGCTTGGAAAATTTGATCCTCACGGGACATATTAAGGGCAGGAGTGGCAGAAGAAAACAACCTACCTACCGAGCGAGCTTGAGTAAATATGGCGGATCAAGGTTTAGGAGATAACAAAAAGATAAAATTAATTAAGAGTTACGAAGGACAGGACATGATCCTGAACGCCCTGAAAGAAACGGCGCATAGAAGAGGGTCATGTAGGACACACCCTCAAGAATGATGAAATACTGCATCGATTACACAACTTCTCGGAAGACATCTGCATAGATTTGGAACCATTCTGTCTTGATATCCGTCTACTGCTTCCTGGTATTTGGAAGGCGCTTGTTTGCGTGTAAATAGTTCTCTCTGCCACATCCACCAAATGATCAGTTGGGTTCATGTCGGCCGAACGTACTGGTCACATCATTGCTAGGGAATCGGCGAACAGATTGTCTGTAACTTGGATCCAATTACACAATGTTGAAATAATTCACCGTTATTTGGGTAGACAACTGTTCGCTAAACAGCGCACCTTACCAGCCACACAGCCTATGCCATGTGAGCATATCCCACACTATTATGGAACCAACTCCAGTCTATATGTTGTCTTGTTGACATTTGGATCCATGCCCTGGTGGAGTCTGTGTCGCACTCGAACCCTACCATTAATTCGAAATAGCTGGAAGCGTGAATCATCAAACCACGCCACACTTTGCCAGTCCACTGTTAATACACTCATCCTAGAAGGTCTTCTTCTCTCGTATCTCACGGAAGTTAAAGAAAGCTGTATCGACCTGCTTCATATGCACTGAATATGGACATTTGACCCAGATTTGCTTGTCTATAACCGCAGACCATTCTTTCCAGACGACTTTCGTCACGATCCTTAAAGACCAATAGTAAGCCGCTGCGGTTGGGGATAATATTTTTTATCAGGCATTTTTTCGGTACACACGTGACACCACATGACCTCAATTTTTTACTTCTGAAGTGAAAAACGTTAAGTTTATGTACTGTACGATTTAAATTTTATGATGGAATTTAACTTTTAGTTAAACACAACAATTAGAAAAAAAACAACACCCTGATGATGACATTGAGCTAATGCCGAAAGTACTCGGAATAATATGTATATTCACTAATATATATATATATATATATATATATATATATATATATATATATATATATATATATATATATTTTAAAATAATAGGAAAGAACAGTGCGATTTATAAATCAGTTCTTAGCGTTTATTTTTAAAACAGTGCTCGATACAGCAGTAGAGCATAATATTATAATTGTTTGTTAAATATATATAACCATCGCGACATCGAAATTCCGTTCCATTATCAAACAATGTTAAGAACTTGGCATCGCTTGATAATGGAACGGAACTTTGTATTTTTATGATTAAATTTGAATTGAAGTGGGTAAGACGATAAGCTACATCCAACAGCAAGGGCACTGATCAGGAGGTTTAGGGAGCGTGGAACCACCTTTTAATTGATGGTGTTCCCAGGTCCACCCTGACCCAGGGTGGTAGCATCTGTTAGGGTCCCAACTATGAGCAAATAGTTAACCTCCACTAAACTGGGGTCAAAACACTATGAAAGTGTGAAAATAGGTCTTAATACTAGCAATAAATTTTTTGTGAAAAAAATTATTACCAGCGATATATTTTTGAAGAAAAATATCTTGCCTGTAATACATTATTGGAAAAATTATTACCAGCAATAAAAATCTTGTCGGCATTAAATAACCCATTGAGGTTGATATGCCGTAAAACAAAATAAACCAAAAACAAACCAATCAATATGTAATTAAATATACGTAGTTTGAAAATTGATTATTACTATAGTGTTTGAGGACACTCCAATGCAGACACTGTCCTCAAATATTGATCTTTGGATTACTTCCAGTGGATAAAAGCGTTGATAAGTAATCCAGTGACTTGACCCAAAGAAATGTGAGTTCAATACCTGGCCACAGCAGAGGTGAACAAAAACTTGGAGAGTTGAGTTAGTAAAGCGGAATAACTGAAACTGAGACATCTGGAAGAGGCATAACACATGGAACTAGAACAATCTACCCCGCTGGACGAAATAAAGGGTTCTGTTCGAAATTCCAACGTATCTCACCTGAAGAAGACCGGATCGTACAACGGTCGAAACGTTGTGAATATGACAATAAAGATGGGAACAACAGTTCGAACAATGTAAACAGTGAAAATAGTTACAGTGTCTCATCTCAGGAAAATACAGATACTGAACCATGCGAACTTGTAGTATTCGTAAAGGACAATATCTATTCGGAGATAGGATCAACACGCGTTTCGTCGTAGATTAAATAGCAAAGCTGACTGTCCTGTCTTGCTTTGCATTAAATGGGGTGCTACTAATGCAGCAACAACGTCTAACAGAGGATTAAAACTTTATTAGTGTTTTCTGTTAATAAGTACTTGTAAAATCCGGTCTACATAAATTTAAAGTGCATTTTTATATCCGAGGAACAGGATAATTCTGTTTCAATTTTTCAACTTCCTGTTTTCTCTTTCTCTGTTTGTCTGTCTGTCTGGCTCTCTCGCTCTCTGCTTTTTTGTGTGTGTCGCTCTCTCTCTCTCTCTCTCTCTGCTTTTGTGTGTATGTCGCTCTCTCTCTGTCGCGCTCTCTCTCTGTCGCTCTCTCTCTCTCTCTCTGTTTTGTGTGTCACTCTCTCTCTCTCTCTGCTTTTGTGTGTGTCGCTCTCTCTCTCTCTGCTTTTGTGTGTGTCGCTCTCTCTCTCTCTCTCCTTTTGTGTGTGTCGCTCTCTCTCGCTCTCCTTTTGTGTGTGTCGCTCTCTCTCGCTCTCCTTTTGTGTGTGTCGCTCTCTCTCTCGCTCTCTGCTTTTGTGTGTGTCGCTCTCCCTCTCTCTCTGCTTTTGTGTGTGTCGCTCTCTCTCTCTCTGCTTTTGTGTGTGTTGCTCTCTCTCTCTCAGATTTTGGGTGTGTCGCGCTCTCTCTGCTTTTGTGGGTGTCGCGCTCTCTCTCTGCTTTTCTGTGTGTGTCGCTCTCTCTCTCTCTCTTTGCTTTTCTGTCTGTGTCGCTCTCTCTCTCTCTCTTTGCTTTTCTGTGTGTGTCGCACTATCTCTCTGCTTTTCTTTGTGTGTGTCGCGCTATCTCTCTGCTTTTCTTTGTGTGTATCGCGCTATCTCTCTGCTTTTCTGTGTGTGTGTCGCGCTCTCTCTCTCTCTCTGCTTTTCTGTGTGTGTCGCGCTATCTCTCTGCTTTTCTGTGTGTGTCGCGCTATCTCTCTGCTTTTCTCTGTGTGTCGCGCTATCTCTCTGCTTTTCTCTGTGTGTCGCGCTATCTCTCTCTCTTTCTTTCCGTCTGTCTGTTTCTCTCTCTCTCTTTCTTTCCGTCTGTCTGTTTCTCTCTCTCTCTTTCTTTCCGTCTGTCTGTTTCTCTCTCTCTCTCTTTCTTTACGTCTGTCTGTTTCTCTCTCTCTCTCTTTCTTTACGTCTGTCTGTTTCTCTCTCCCTCTCTCTCACTTCGTATGCTAGTAGTGTGTGTTTACAAATCCTGGCAAATAATCTCAAAATCCTTTAGGGCAGTGTGTGTGTGTGTGTGTGTGTGTGTGTGTGTGTGTGTGTGTGTGTCTACACCGCTGAAACATGCGGCGCCGTGCGATTTCATTCTTTCATTCACACAGGTCAACTGGTCAATTTCCAAATAATCGCCACCTTTTGGCCGGAGAAAATAAGCCCCACTCCTACCACATCTTTAACTGGACTACCTGTGGGCAGTGCTTAAGCGATTTGGATGATTCACGCTTCGCCGGACGTTGAAGGGTTAAACGGAGAATACTTACACAGATTCTCTCCTCTGAACTTCAAGATTTTCGCCTGGTCGAGGGGAATGTGCCAAAAGTTCGGACCCGCTTCCTTTTCCTCTTTTCATCTGACGAAATTCAAATTCATCTATGGCTCATTCGCAGGTATTTGTCGTCACGGTCTTTGTCTTTAAAGGTTCAAGCCTCGCTTCTACCATGTCGCTTTATGTTTATCACACTTAAATAGTAAACTGGAGTACCAAGTGAGGAGTCAAGACTTGGATCTTATCCCGTGAAAATGATAACAGAACGATTCCTTAATACCGTGATGGTGAACTGTTAAATCTCTATCAGAGTTAAGTTCTGCAAAAATGTTGCAGATATATGGTCTTCAGAAGTCGCAACACACGACTTTTAATATTAAAGTGAAAGTAATGTTTATTTTACAATATTTATTTTCAATTAAAAATTTGTTATTGGCCTGATTCACGCATGTCAAGTTTAACTTTAAGCGATACCGGTCATGTACAGTAACAACGTAAAACCAATTAGTAGCGCAAAAAAGATAATATTCATTAAATTCCAGTAATTTTCCAATGAATACCACATATAAAAAATATACCAGGAAAATTTCTTGGCCTCAGCAAGAAGTACAACCATCAAAATTCAAATGTTTGTTCAGATTTGAATAAGTGATTTGTTCCAGAACCGTCGTATTTTTCACGAAAATTTTTCTGGGAATTTGCTTTTTGAACTCTTGCATATATTTTTCTTAACTGTTTATTAATAATATTAATAATAAAATATAAATTATAGCCTTACATCGAATGATTACAAAGAGTAATTACTAATATAAAATGAATTTATTGATAACAGAAAAGTTCTAAAGCAACCTACTCCGCGTTATTAAATTATTTACGCTAAAACTTCCCTTTGGGCTTAAAAAGTACATATATTAAATTTGAGTGCATTAAACGTTAAGGTTAGAGAACTTTACTCACAAAAATATATATATAGCAAGCATGCTATTCAAAATTATATACAAGCAAACTCGCCCTATATATATATTATATATACACACACAATTGAATGTGTACAAATTTTTACGTCGTATTGTATATATATATATATATATAGTTTGTGACCCTGGGTATCACGCTATTTGCGATCGTCAGACAAACTGATTAATTTTTAAATTTTGGGATTTCCTCCCAATTTCATAAAAACACCGGTATACGTAACCATATATAAATCCAAAATATAAAAATTAATCAGTATTTACATTAGTCGGACTATTGTCCTCATCTTTGTCGCCATATTTGTCACAACGTTTCGGCCGTTGTACGCTCCGGCCTTCTTCAGGTGGTTGGAATTTCGAACCGAACCCTTTATTTCGATCACTGGGGTAGACTGTTCTAGTTCCATGTTTGATGGATGTCAGTTATCAGTTATCTCCTGCTAATTTTGCCTCTGAAAGTTCTCCACTGCCTGAACCGGGTATTGAACTCACACTTTTTGGGTCTGTCACTGGATCTAACGAACGCCTTTATCCACTGTGCCATGTGTCTACCCCAGTGACCGAAATAAAGGGTTCGGTTCGAAATTCCAACCACCTGAAGAAGGCCGGAGCGTACAACGGCCGAAACGTTGTGACAAATATGGCGACAAAGATGAGGACAATAGTCCGACTAATGTAAATACTGTACATAATACCTCATCTCAGAAATATAGACAGACAAAAATCAGTTTGTCTGACGATCGCAAATAGCGTGAAACTCAGGGTCGCAAGCTCACATCAATCCAACTAAATATGTTAGCTCTATCACTGATATTGGGCGCTTTCCAATAAGTACCGCGCATATATAAATAATATATATAAAAAAATTGCATATATACATACACACACACACACACATATATATATATATATATATATATATATATATATATATATATATATATATATATATATATATATATACACGCACACAGACATTTCACACACACATATTCTGGGTGATAACGCTTTTAAGGCAAGCAGTCTTTGTGAGTAAATTGCTCAGTATTAAGAAATAGAGCATTAATGATAAAGGTATAACTATCTAACTCGTTAATGGGTCGGTATCATCCGTGAAACTTGGTGTCAGGAAGATAAGTTTTGGGACATTCTATTTAATTTTTATTTTACATATATATATATGGGCATACATGATGAAAAAAAATGGCCCCAAACTTTATGAAATAATTTTTTATCGTCAAATTTTTTGTTAATATTATGAAGAAAAGTCAAAGGGATTTTTATTATTAAATTATATTTTTAATTTTTTTAGAACCTTCAAAATCTTGGTTTAATTTTTCTTCTTGCGTTAGCTAGTGACCAAAAATTACTTTAGGAAAATTTGGTGTCTTCTTGCGGTGAAAAACACATTGATTTGGAAATTCGTGTCAAAATCAAGTAATTAATCTTTCAAAACATATTCCCAGATTAATAAAATTATTTTAGAAACGTTTCTTCTTTTTTTTTCTTTTTTTTTTTTTTAAATCTTGTTAAAAAATATTTTTCATATCAGTTACTTATTACTACTTATTTATTTTTATGAATCTTAATAAATTAATTTTTTTACGGCTTAATGTTTATATTATTTATAAGCAGAAGTCTGGAGTATTTAAATCATCATTTTTTCTAAAACAGTGTTCTCAGTTACCGAAAATCTGCTCTGAATCGTAAAATAAAAATTAAACAAAAATAAGACATTATTTAATTCGGAAAGATTTAATTTGTTTGATGAATAATTAATTTTTACAAGAATTGTTTCAATTTTTTTAAAATTTTAATTAGAACAATTTATAAAGATTTAAATCTTTTAAAAATCTGTATTTATACCGGGATATTGTTATTATGTAAAATCTATATTTAATAAATCATATATCGAAAAGCTTACTACAATTCAGCGAACCCCAGTGTTTTAAAAATAATTTAGAATTTTCTGTGTGAGTCTAAGCGTGCAGATTTTTAGAAATACAGATACGAGTTTATCAAAAAACAAAACCGGTAACTATAGTAAATTTAAAGCCATAGTACATAAAATTCAATAAAACATTAGATTATTTTCCTAAATGTTTAAGATTACTGGGTAGTTAAAACAAATTATATAAAAAAAGGCGTGCACGTTATAGTAAAGTATTTTTTACAGATATGGCCCCCGTAGGAAGAAATTAAATTTCTCAAACATCATGTTGTCAATTACGCTATCAACATCTCATAAATTAAATAAATTAAACTAAATGTAGTATTTGTTTAAAATCCGAGTGATTAAATTTAAATCGGCTAATCGAAATTTTTAGAATAGTATATTTTATTTTTGAAAGATTTTTTTTAAATAAAGAGAATTACGTTGTGCTGAGAGAATTGTAAATGTGGATAAAATTAAGGATTTAAAAAAAATCATTTAAATCTATTTAAATTCGTTTTGAAATAGACTGAAGTATTTTACTTATTAGAAATATTAAATTTAATCAATTAACTTAAAATAGAAGCTTAAAAAAAGATTTTTTTAATTATAGAAAAAAATCATTTTAAATCTTTGGTATCAATTTTCTTTGGCGGTAAATAAATTATATTAGTCTTTCGCTAAATATGGCAGACCAGAAAAACTTAATTCATTTTTCATTTAGTTTTTCCAGCGTTTTTACGTTTTTCCTTTATTCTCACTAAACGGAAAAATGTAAGAACGCTGGGAAGCTAAATAAAATGAAAATTTTTTTAAATTAATTAAATTTTCCTTGTCTGCCAGATTTAACGAAAGATGTTTTAAAAGAAAGGTTGCTGCCCAAATAAATATTAGTACACACACAAACACACACACACACACACACACACACACACACACACACACACACACACACACAGTGAATATTTCCTCATTAATTGATAATCAAAAAAAAATTGGCTTTCCCGAATAACTTAGTTTTTTTTTTTTAATGAACTTGTTTCTTCCTATTGTGAAGTTTAATATTTAAAGAAAAAGAGGAGGTAAAGTAATTATTAACAAAATTGTTATATAATTTAATATAATTTATACTTTCATTATTCTGAAGACAAATTAATTTTAGACAAATTTTCCAACCAATCGCTTTATTTCGGACTTAAGTTTTCACCTACCTTGAAAATCAATATTAAAAAAGAATGATTGCTTTTACCTGATTTCGAACGCAGATTCTTGGCCCAAGTGAGGAATTCATAACTACCTCTGTCACGAGAAAATCTCTGAAATATTTGATAATTTTATTCAAGAGACAAAAATAATTCGATGAGGCGCTTGAGAATGTTCGGTAACTTTCAAGTCGCTGAAGGTAAGTGTAAATCTCAGTCTATCCAAGTTTGCGCACACATTTCAAACTATCTATCATTTTAACAGACGGGAAAATTCAGATATGTTCCTAACTCATTAGTCCACTCGTCAAAAATTCTATCTGCGTATTTGCAGTAGATAATTTGATAGGATTTGTGCGCAATAATGAACATAAGCTTCATTGAGCGATGATTTAACGTTTGGATATTTACTAAACGGAAGACCAAGTGGTGTTTCATGGCGCTATTTCAAATTCTAAGTTATATATCTTTAATAATTAGAATGACCTCAAATCGGAAATACAGTTCCAAAGATTCTCAGTGAATATTGTTCCAAATATACATCTATATATTCTGCGCAGAAATTCACATGTAGCAAAACTAAATGCATTGTTTCATATAAATTTTGATGGGCGCATGAATGCAGTTTCTTGCACGGGTGCATTTCAAGAGTGCGTGAAAGAATCCTTACGTTATTATTGAGCAGTAGATAATATTTAGCTTTGTCTGCCATTACGTTACAATTGTGGACCATCCGGTGAGCATACAAACTGTCTTCATTAAAAATAAACCGAGATGTCCATAGACAGAGAGGTGGGGAGGTGAATTTAATTTTTTTTTTTTTAATTTTAGGTCATTTTCCGACCTAACCCCGATCATATTAAGAGCCCTCCGTTTATTTAACACTTGCTTATTTTTTTAAAATAATTGTCTGGCCATTTTTATTAAGACCACCCCTTTTATTGCATATTGAGAAAATTTCCAATCACCCGATTAAGACTCCCCTTTTTTGAGGCACCAAAGAGTAATGCTTGTAGCAGTTAAGTTGATGAAAAGTTTTCCACGCCATTTTTGTATAATTTTAGGGAAATCTTAGAAGTGTCTGGGGATTACTCAGCTCTTTATTGCTTGTGCAACCAGTTAGCTGTAATATGTCATTTACGAACGTTAACTGAAAAAAACCCACAAATATTAAAAATAGGTTTCACATGCAATTGGAAAAGCGAACAGCGATAAGCATTATAAAAAAAAACGTTTTCCGTTTTTTGCTCGACATAATGGCAGAAAAAAACCTGTTTAGTCAAGATATTCACTCGAACGATTAAAAAAAAATGAACGTATCCTACTAATCGAAACAAAGAAAATTATGGTAAAATCTAGAACAACTATCAATACTTCCATCTAAACGGAATCTACTGGGAAAATGAAATTTTATTTGGTGGCACCAAAGAACTGATACAAGCTGTAGTGAGCAACTGGTTTGTTTGAATGACGCACTAGAGTATAAAATACCTTTTTTTCCGGGCAAGGAGGCCACTCGGCGACTTTGCTGTGTGACAACGTCCATTTAATGACAAATGCAGATGACAGAATTGGGATGAGAAATTGTTCGATATCCTGCGTATTCTTCAGACTTGTTATCTTTAGACGATCACTTGTCTCACTCGTTTTCTGGTCAGCCATCCTAAAAAAACTGAAGATAGTGAATCAAAACCGGCGACGTCAAATCTTAAAAAGACAGCGAAATTCTCAGATAACCAAATAATTCCGATATATACATCCAAATCAGAATTGTGAATAAAAGTTGGCAGCTCATTTATAAGTCTGGATATAAGATGAATGCACACGATTGATCTTAAATATGTTTATAAAATCTATGAAAAACGTTTCCCAAGATGTAATCACAAATTTCCTTGTTTCGGATTGCCTCTTTATAGGTTTTAGTGGATAATCCCAGATTTTTATTAATAATGAAAGATGTCTTCCAGAAAATAAGTAAAGTATTAAGATACAGAAAATTCCGTTAGAAACAAGGAAAAGAGTGCTGAACTTCGGTCATATCTATTTTTTATATGGCCGTGAATGCTACACAGCCACTTCACCGATGAAGAAGTGACTTGAAGCGACGACGATGTGGTCCTACCGATGAATACCGATAATATTATGGCAGAACAAGTGAGAAACGAGGACGTTTTAAGGAAAATAACAACCGACATATTTGCAATCAGAAAAGGACGGTTAAAATTAATGGGACACAAAATGAGGAAAGAGGGCCTAAAGAATTCAATACATATTCAGTATAAGAAAATCAGAGGAAAACAAAGTAGCCTAACGAATTTGTGGGAAGGGATGAAAAAACAAGGTTAAAGGAATATGGTAAAAAGTTATTTAAAGCAAAGAAAGACGAGAAATTGTGGAGAGCTATGGTCACCAGCCTTTTGAAGGCACACGGCCTCATAATACAAAGTAAACTTCACATGTATATAAATGTTTATCTAATCAATGTAAATATTTTAATTTTCTAATAGATATTTTCATGGCAACTGTTCTAGGGAGCTTTCCTCTTTTGTACTTCGACTTCATGAATTGAAAGGTAGTACTAGACTGACAGTTAGGTCTCATCGTTTTACTTTTGAAATTGTTTAATGTAACCGGGAGTTCTATTCTAATAGATTCTGCTCACGCACTTCTCACCTGTGGAACTTTCAGCTTCAAGATCATACTCTCACTAGCACAGTGGTGGGGTGGGCTAGCTTTGGGTATGGCAGCGAATGATTGACAAAAATGAAGAAGAGAGTTGGAGCAACAGAAATATGTTTCTATAGAAAGATGGTGAGGATACTATAGACCGAACATGTGAACAACGACGGGGTTTGAGAGAAAATGGAAGCAGAAAGGAAACTTATACTTAACATCAGGAAAAGGCAGTTGAAATTTCTGAGGCACGTAATGGTGAAAGAGGGCTTGGAAAATCTGATTCTCACAGGACAGACCAAGGGAAAGAGGGACAGAGGAAAACAAAACATAATATACTTAATGAGCTTGACTAAGTGGATGGTAGAACAGGATCTGGGAGAAATAACAAAAAGACAAACTAATTAAGGGACAGGAAGACGTGGAAGTCCGTGATCGCCTACGTCATAAATGGACTCGGCACATAAAGGAAGAAAGTTACGTGTATATGCCTACCAATCCATCTATTTAATATATCTATGTGTATTAGAGGTGTTACGTCATAATCTAACCACGTGATCATGACATCTGATAGTCCGACGAAATAGTCTGCCCGAAATGATTCTGCAAGTATAGAGGATTTAGATGTGTATCTACGTTGCGAACAAACATCTGGCATGTTGTTCTATGGTACGTTTAATGTGTCCAACTCAAAAATCTAAAGCACTGGTTATATAATTCTTTTAATGACATCTTCCTTCCGAACAGAGGCGATCAATGCTCTCCCCGGGTGTGTGAATTACAACACCTTCTAGGGAAAGATAGTGGAGTGGTTTCCGTAACCTTCCTTACGGTTTCGAAATAAAGAGTTTTCACTCTCTTAGGCAGCTTGTCTATCCTATTTAAATCGAGGAACAGGGTGAAGAGATGCATTCATACAATTTTCCAAATGTCTTTTGCGTGAAAGTGAATGCAACTGTCTAGCTTGGCGTTTGAACACTGCTCATTGACTTCACTTTCTGTGCTGATGCCCATTACACTACCTGCACATGCTTGATTATATAGAATTATGCATAGATTATAGGCCAAGAGCTCACGACTAGCTTCATAAACAACACATATAAAAACTGATAATTATTCCAAGGAAGAGAATCACAGACACATAGACAAACAACCCGGTACATATGCATGTGTACAATTTAAATATAAATTCTAATTTTATTTTACGCGTCTCTTTCACCTTCCGGCTTGTTCATGATGAATTGTCCAGTTGCGAGTGAAAGTGAATTGTCTAAATTCTAGACCATTCTCATCTCGCATTCGTTGTATCTCTAGTTCGGTTCGGGAGACGGGGGACGGGGGGGACGGGATATTTCCACCGTGGCTTATTAGTTTCAAGCCGAGTCGATCGAATCTACCCACTTTGTTCACACATGATAGTGAAACCGGAGTTTTGGGCGTAGGGCGAATTGTGAATTGCAGGAGGGGGGTTAAATTCAGCGCGCATTCAGGGGACCTAATTAAATTGTTGGACACAGTTGATAGGCTCAGCATGAGATATGGATTGGCATAAAAGTCACCTACGTGGGCCGATTCGGTAATATCCGCTCGGCTAGAGTAGTAGCATTCTTTACGACTGTCATTTTGTACAAGTGTGAATTTTTCGGCCCTGACAACGTTGTGCAATATTCTTTACAACCGGGTTTGAACTATTTGATAGATTTATGATTCCCTTGCCGATAGAATTTTATCTTTTAACTTTCAAATCACTAAAACTTTAACAGTGTATATATATATATATATATATATATATATATATATATATAATACTCGGTTGGAAAAAAACCTGGAATAGCACAATTTGTAAGTCTATCAAAACAAATTGATACCCGAGGGAAAAAATTGGAAAAAAAAATGAAATAACTAAAAACATCCGAACAGGGCGTCCAGTGCCTTAATAAGTTTTTAGTCCAAAGAAAAAAAAATACCCAATAGAAAAATAAAGCTAAAACTTACCCTGAAGATCCGTTTAGGTGAAACCTAGGTAGGCTGTTCCTGGCGCTTTAGGATTTATTTCATTTATATATATATATTATGTCATTCGCAGACAGTACTGTTTCGCTGTATCACAGCTCCTCGGTGCGGCTAGACAACCGAATGTCTCAAGTCCGGATCGAAACACAACCGATTTGATGTCAGTCAGAGCTTCTACCACTGAGCCATCTTCACTCGACAGAATGAGTCAGCCAAATCTAGTGTATTGTTTTTACAAGTTTTTAAAGCATTTTATAGACCAAAGATATACTGTATATACTCGAGTATAATGCGAGATTTATGAGCATTTTACGCCAAAAAATAGGTGGGCGCACTATACACAGGTAATTATTCAATTAGTATAAACAAGCTCCTTATTCTGCAATACTATCTAAAATGTTTCTAATTTGTGGCGAATAAAGTGATTTTTGTTCATTTAGTTAGTGTAGGAGATTAGTTTTATTTTTTCATTGTACATTTGCATTTATACAAATAAGTCAATAATTATTATAGTTGCAAGGTGATTCCTAATAAAAGGTATACAGTGTAACCCGGATATAAGAGACCCTGATATAAGAGAAACTCGGATATAAGAGAGATTTTCTCTGGTCCCAAATTAGAGCCTGTGTTAATGTATATATAATAGACCAAACCCGGATATAAGAGAAACCCGGATATAAGAGACCCCTTCTCCGGTCCCGACAACTCTCTTATATCCGGGTTACACTGTAGTTGCCAATTAACTAATTATTGGATACTAAAAACAAATCCTGTTCAGAAAATGTTCTCCATAATTATGATTCAGTTCTTTACATGTCCGTCCCCAGGTCGTGGAACTTGGTTGTATGACCATCAGGCCTGTTATAGGTATCATCTTGATGAAGAGAGAAATTAAAATAAAATTTTAATTTCGATTAAAAAGATGACTGATAAAAAAAACTCATACTGCTAATATTTGGTTCAGTTCTAACTCATTGCAATTGTAGAGAAACCACAGACACTGCAGCTATGGCTGTAATCGGTGTCTCTAGAGCAAAATGAATGTATTATGAATTAACTTTTTTACATCTCCTAAACTTGCTGCTACCCAAAGCAAGAGTCTGATCTGACCTTCTATTTGACCCACATATAGATTCATGCATTCTTCAATTGCATTTATGCTTTTAACTTTTAGTGGCCATGAAATGATAAAGAAAAACTTATGTAAATAACGGATGACATGCAGATATTTATATACGAAGTCATTTCTGCATTTTTTTAAATCGATTCACTCCATGCGAGGTAATAAAGCTACTATAACACAGGTGGTTACTGAGTGTAAATGATTAAGAAAAAGAAACATTAAGGCGAGAGAACTATAAAAGAGTAATCAGGAAGATAGTAGATAACGATTGATATTGCATTTAAATTTTTGAAAGTCAAAGTGCGAGAAGAGAAGCTGTTAGCAAAGAACTTATGGTTACATCTAGCCAATTCAATTGTAAATTGATGAGACTTTGTTTCCGCTCAAAAACCGCGCTTAAAGTCTACGTACCATAGAGCAAAGTTCATCAGAACAATTACCATGAAAGTATTTATAAGAAAGACACAGGGAAGCTGCATTACGTCGGTGGGAAAGTGTGTGAAGCCGAGATGCCAGCTCAGGAGCACTAATAGTTCAGATTCTTCTTTGGGTTCTATCTAGAATCTCTAAATATATATTTTTGAAGGGCATTAAGACATGTTTATTTAGCCATGTACTGCATTGAAATCAGGAAATGTTAATCCATTTAAAGCAAGCAGTAGTACGGCTTTTTACCAAATACAAATGCCATCTAGAATAGACATGGCGATGGGAATTGTTCAACGTATAAAATAAGCGTTTCGGTTCAAAGTTAGGTTGCAGCTTTTCTGACACGGCATGCTTCTTGGAAATAATCATGACGCTGAGAAAATTAGTTGAAAAATAATAAACGAGCTGTACTATATAAGAACCGTGCCGAGTTTGGCGGGAATTGAAGGGAATAATTGAATAGATCCGCCATTTATGTATGATACGTAAGTTTACTCTGTTCATGATTAAAGGGGCTTCTTTTCATTTTTAGACTTTGCTCATCTTTTACTTTTTTTAAAATTTTTTCTCTAAATGTCAACCAGTTTACATTCATACAATAATATTATTGGTCCCGACCTGGTGTCTCCACTTCAGTCATTCTCTCACCTCCGTTTTATTGTTTCCCTGCGCCTTTTCTATAAATACTTTTGTGGTAATTGTTCGGAGGAACTCTTTGCTATGTTACTTAGACTTCATAAATTTAAGCGTAGTATTAGATTGGTAGCAAGGTCTCATCGTTTTACAATTGAAACAGTCATATGTAACCGCAAGTTCTATGCTAATAGTTTCTTCTCACGTACTTCTCGCTTAAGAAACTCACTTCCGACTCTATACTTTCTAGTCAACTTTGATCTTCGAAAATGCAATGTCAATCCTTATCTACTGTCATTGGTTAATCCTTTATTGTTCTCGCTCCTTAATAACGTTTCTCCTTATTCTTTCTGACTCAGTAACCGCTTGTGTCTCAATGACTTTACTGCCTTGCATGGGGTGATATGATTTAAAAAAAAAAAATAACGTCTTCAAGTGTTTTTTTTTTTTTTTACTCTGTGTTTGGTCTGTAGTTGATCGATCGTAAATTACAATTCAGATAATTCGGCACGGTACATTAGACTTGAATTCGGTCATAAAATGAACATTCTGAAACGTTTTTGGGGAGAAAACCCCGTAAGTAATACGCTCCTATAGTACTCTGAACATCCGTAAATTTTACGACAGATTAAAAGTCGATTCCATTGAATATAGGCAGAATCTTTTATGTATCTGCCGAGTTGAAATGAAAAAAAAAAATCACTTTTATATCTTGGACATTGCCAGTGTAAATCGTTTTGCAGAACTAATCGAATTACGAAGAGGTGCTTAAAAGTTCTCGGTCTGACCAAGGAGACATGATGTTTACTTATTTGGTCAGATTTGGCAAGTGGGTCGAAACAAACTTTTTATAATATACGACATTTTAGAAAAATCTATGAATGGAATTTTTTTCGTGTGGTACGTTTTGTTCTTTAGGAAACACAACTGATATTTACATTGATGTGATTACGCATGCGCATATAAGAGGGGGAAGTCTAAAATTTAAATTCATTTTTTAATACGTGTTTGGAGGATACATTCCGATTAAGTCCTAAAGGATGAAACGCGTCACAGGGAAAAGATTTTCCACTTTGTTATAGATTTTCCAAAAATAGTTTTTGATATATACAGATTTATATGTCGTTTTCCCAATACACGAAATGTATTTGTGTGTTTTTGTTTGTAATGTCTGTAAAATTTTGATGTAACTAATCTATCTCCCTTAGACTGGCGACGCATGGTGGTAGTGTCTTTGTCATATCAATGGTAGACTGTTCAGATTATTACGAAGTCAGATGAAACTTTAATGAATGTAAAATAGATTTAAAACCTCATGTATGAAATTAAAATAAATAAATAAAAACTAAACCGTCATATCTGAGAGCTTGGATTAACAATATATATATATATATATATATATATATATATATATATATATATATATATATATATATATATATATGTCATCCACAGACAGACTGTTTCGCTGTTTCACAGCTCATCAGTGTGGCTAGACGTCCGGTTGCCTCTAGCTAGGATCGAAACCCGACTGAATTTGCGCCAGTTGGAACTTCTACCACTAAGCCGTCGGCGCACGGCAGGGATGAAGGTGAATTTTTAGCGTGTTTATTTTTAGATTTAGACAAACACACAGTGACTGACAGTGACTCAATTCTGCCGAAGAGTCGTCCAATATTAGCTTAAATAGTCACTGTTTACAAACTCACACCTCAAACCAAAGAGCTCAACCGAAATTAATTTTTCAGGAGCCAACATATATATATATATATATATATATATATATATATATATATATACTCGGTTTTAGAATATTACATCGAAAACATGTCAAAATCGCTACACAGTTGTAGTCGTGTTTCGATGCGTATCAACGTATCTCATCAGGCAATTGTAAATTACTGGCGAGTGAACGAATTATTCAGATTTAAAAGCAAAATACAGCCACTTTTTATGAAAAAGAAAAGAGGATGGTGGTTATAGGATGTGTGGGCTTTACTCAGATCAGCCAATCAAATATGACCTACGTTAAATTTTAAACTAAGGGAAGAAGCAAAAATTACGAAATTATTTCCCATAAATGAGTCATGACCTGTAGATTTGAAATCAATGGCAGAAACGGACATAAATGGATACATATTGTATATTAGACAATGTCTTTTCCCAAGAAAAATTAAATGGTAATCTAAAAAAAATGCTAGACAAGTTATATGCTTTGTGAGTTTCCTACATAAAAAACATTTTTCTAGTTGATCAATAAATAGCTTCTTTACGAAACCAGTAAATAATTTAAACGTATAGACTTACCTGATAGAGTAATATGAAACGGTTGACTAAAGATTCTTTATTTATTGTTTTTAACAACTTATATAATTAATGCAAAATGACAAATAGCCATACATCTGTACAAGATGTTACTAACACTACCAGAAGATTAATATATAAACAGATATTGTCCTTTACTAATAAAACTTATAGAAATAATACATCCCTTTCTAAATATTTTGCGAGTTTGAAAAGACGATAATAAAACTCCTAAGGTGAAATGGAAAATTTTTAAAATGGCAAGGATATATATATATATATATATATATATATATATATATATATATATATATATAAAGAAATATAGTCTTAAAGTGTGCTATATTTATGGGATAAAGTTCTCAATATCAGAGATAGAGCGTGTGTGAATATAAAAGTGAACATAGAAGTCAACACTTAGAGGCGACAGCCTGTTTCATGCTAGATGCAACCATCGTGGCCCGATGATTGCATCTAGCATGAAACAGACTGTCGCCTCTAAGTGTTGACTTCTATGTTCACTTTTATATATATATATATATATATATATATGACTACATTAAAAGCATAACTAAGAGATCCAACGTTTCCGTTTAAGTCGACCTGGTTATGTTAATTGCAATAGATTAAGGTAAAAGTAAGTACATCTTTGAAATACAGGTGAATGGAATTCCTTTCTATCTCTTGTGACATTTTCATGTAAATAAGAACTTCCGTATTCACAATCGGACAATGAATCGAGTTGGCTATTTAGAAAATGCTTTAATTGTTTATGAAATACAAGCATGATTTAGGTATGTATGCGTGTGTGTGTGTGTGTGTGTGTGTGTGAGAGAGAGAGAGAGATAAAGAAACACAGGCATTATTGTAAAACTTTTTTCAAAAATACGCATTCTAAAATCAAAACCAACCTGGTTGTTTGCGAAAACTGTCAGAAACACATTTTCATTTCTAACAAAGGAACGACTCTCAATATCTTTCATTAACTTGCCTTCAGGGAAATACATCTCATCCCAGGTCAAGTGCTTCTGTTGCCAAACAAACAGATTATGCCTTTAAACACTCTCAACTGGATTTTCTCTCTCTCTCTCAGAAAACTATATCTCGCTGGTGGGCATAATTTTGATTGCGCTTCACACACATTATATATATATATATATATATATATATATATATATATATATATATATATATATATATATATATATATATATATATATTGTGTGTCCCCATGCACGCGAACACACAGATGCACACGGGTTGCTGAAAAATTCCCGGCCAGACCGAGAAAACTTTCTAACCAAGAACTGATGCTTGGTCAAATTTGGGAAAGTAAGTTGGATCATGAACTTTTCGGCACCTGCGCCCATATATGCGTGTGCATATATATATATATACATACATACATACATACACATATATATATATATATATATATATATATATATATATATATATATATATACTCTTAAGGTGTGCTATATTTATGGGATAAAGTGCTCAATATCAGAGATAGACCATGTGTAAATATGAAAGTGAACATTGAAGTCAACACTTAGAGGCGATAGGGTGTTTCATGCTAGGCGCAATCGTCAGGCCACGATTGCTTCTAGCATGAAACAGCCTGTCGCCTCTAAGTCTTGACTTCAATGTTCACTTATATATATGTGTGTGTGTGTATGTGTGTTCACATGAGAATATATGAGAAAGAGCGAGCGAGTTGGGATCAAATATGGATCGGGGTCGGACAGAATGATAGGAAAAATGAAAAACAGTTAACAATCTAATATGTTTCACTTTTATTAAAGCTTCCTAAAGATGACATATGGAGAAAGGACGCGTCGTCTCTCATTGAGTTCAGAACGCCATAAATTCTACTAACGCTTCTTAACAAATCAAATGCGCGTGAAGCCTGCTTAATTTAAACAACACAAGAATAAAATATCAGAATTTCTTGTTTTTCCCTATCTTATTCTCTGAATGAAACATATTATATAATAAACAATATAATATTGATAAACGTTTACTATTTGTTCTTTATCCCATTATATATATATATATATATATATATATAGATATACATATATATATATAGAAGGAATGGATTTATTTTTAATTCGGTATTTTTATTACTTCGAGCTTTTATATAGTGGATGCTCGTGTTTGAAATAGACGCCCCGTTTTTATTTTTACTTTCTCAAATACGCAGGCCAATAGACATAATACACATGAAACGGGGCATTTATTTCAAATACAAGTACCCACTAATAACGTTTGAAGTAAAAAATACACACACACACACTATATATATATATATATATATATATATATATATATATATATATATATATATATATATATATATATAATGTGTGTGTGATTGTGCGTGTTTAGTTTTACAGTTTAATTAAATATGGGGCCTCAAACAAAACGGAATTAAATCGTCGCATTGCAAACGGTTGGTATGAAGAATTGTGAGATGATAGAAACAGTTGATGTTAACAGAAAACTGTTTTTAATGTGTTGACAAAGTTTCACGAGGAATAAATAACCTCACCAAATCCAATTCCAAGAAGAATTCGTTCAGTTTATACCAGGAGAATGGTTGAGGCCGTCAAGAAAAAGATGAAGAGAAATCCACGAAGAAGCATAAGAAAGATGGCAAAAGAATTGTGAAAAGATCGTGAAACAGGGTTTACGGCCAAACATTGTACAGTATTCAACGACGAGAGCTGCCCTCAAGTGCCTCCAACCAGAAACAGCTTGAAAAGGGAAATAAAATGCAACGTGTCACGGACAAAGTTTTCGTGAATTTTTGGGTTGTGGAGGTTTTGGCAAACTATAAGAAACTATAGAGTTTACGCCACTTCACCAGGAAACATTCGCGACGATATCATAATATATTTCATGTGAGAGAAACCAACTGGTATCATGGTTTAGGCTGCTGTTGCTTCTGAAGGTTCAAAATCGCCCTTGGTGTTTATTGAAGAATGATTGAATTCAAATAGCAGAATTTACCAGCAAATGATATATATATATATATATATATATATATATATATATATGTTGTGTTGTGGCACAATAGTAAAAAGAAGAAAATCAAGTCGAGGTTGGTTTAAGGAACAAGTGTATTTAACATCACAGATACAAAGGTAGGAAACGGGTACTACTCAGCTAGGCAGTTGTAGTACTGTCGCTGCTTACGATGTTTAACAACACGCCCACGTGTGTCGAATGTGGCACAAGGCCGGTTTAATGTGGGCTTTCCGAGCCCGTAGGCTCGGGCAAAAATTGCCTGTAGAACCCGTATAAACGGGATCGGGGTGGTCAACCACCTCGAACGAGGCTCTGCCCTTCGGCGGAGTTCCTCTCTGCCAAAAGGCAGAGAGTTCCCCTCTGCCTCAGAGGCAGAGAGTTCGACCAGCTAGCTGAGACGTCCAAAAAGGACTGTCGCTGCTTACGATGTTTAACAACACGCCCACGTGTGTCGAATGTGGCACAAGGCCGGTTTAATGTGGGCTATCCGAGCCCGTAGGCTCGGGCAAAAATTGCCCGTAGAACCCGTATAAACGGGATCGGGGTGGTCAACCACCTCGAACGAGGCTCTGCCCTTCGGCGGAGCTTCGTCCGAGTTCCTCTCCGCCCAAAGGCAGAGAGTTCCCCTCTGCCTCAGAGGCAGAGAGTTCGACCGAATAGCTGAGACGTCCAAAAAGGACTGTCGCTGCTTACGATGTTTAACAACACGCCCACGTGTGTCGAATGTGGCACAAGGCCGGTTTAATGTGGGCTTTCCGAGCCCGTAGGCTCGGGCAAAAATTGCCCGTAGAACCCGTATAAACGGGATCGGGGTGGTCAACCACCTCGAACGAGGCTCTGCCCTTCGGCGGAGCCTCGTCCGAGTTCCTCTCTGCCCAAAGGCAGAGAGTTCCCCTCTGCCTCAGAGGCAGAGAGTTCGACCGAACAGCTGAGACGTCCAAAAAGGACTGTCGCTGCTTACGATGTTTAACAACACGCCCACGTGTGTCGAATGTGGCACAAGGCCGGTTTAATGTGGGCTTTCCGAGCCCGTAGGCTCGGGCAAAAATTGCCCGTTGAAACCGTATAAACGGAATCGGGGTGGTCAACCACCTCGAACGAGGCTCTGCCCTTCGGCGGAGCCTCGTCCGAGTTCCTCTCTGCCCAAAGACAGAGAGTTCCCCTCTGCCTCAGAGGCAGAGAGTTCGACCGTATAGCTGAGACGTCCAAAAAGGACTGTCGCTGCTTACAGTATTTAGTGTCCTCCCCACGAGGGACAGATGTGGCACAAGGCCGGGTTTAAAGTGGGGTACCCGAGCCCGTAGGCTCGGCCAAAAAATAGCCCGTAGATCCCGTATAAACGGGATCGGGCAGGTCAACCTCCCCGAACGAGGCTCTGCCCTTCGGCGGAGCCTCGTCCGAGTTCCTCTCTGCCCAAAGGCAGAGAGTTCCCCTCTGCCTCAGAGGCAGAGAGTTCGACCGAACAGCTGAGACGTCCAAAAAGGACTGTCGCTGCTTACACGCCGGGTAGGTATTACTGGCACTATATATAGTGAGAACCGGTGTAATTCCCTTGTGTTAGAAAGGCCGGTGTAACAATATATATATATATATATATATATATATATATATATATATATATATATATATGTTGCTTCGGTCGTTAGCCACAGCATCAGCTACATTTGGAAGTCGCTATGTCCTCTCACAAGACGGGACTCTCGCAAACACAGCCAATTTTGACGCAGAATTTGTACAAGGGTCTTTTTCAATGATCTTTTGTTTGGTGCGGGGGTCAATTTGGCCTCAATCACGCTCTGGTATTAATCTTGTGAGCGTTACAATATGACCCATATGAAAGAGCAATGTTTCCTGTATCCCATATTCAAATGTGCTAGATATTAAAGACGCACTTATAGTGTTACAATTTGTGTGAAGTCATCATATACTTAGGTTTACAATAATGTTTACTCTGTACGAGGCCCAGGAGCCACTCGAGGTAGAGGGTTACAAAGTAAGAGATAAGGGGTAGTGTTTATGAGGACATATGGGGAAGATAACGGT
>OZ038483.1:40598249-40628249 GCA_964036315.1 Acanthosepion esculentum | reverse complement strand
TGATAGAATTTATTGAAAATGCAGATTTATTCAAAGTGACAGGTCGTGTCGCTCCAGCACAAGCTCGGAATTAATTATTTTGATAAAACTAGCACTAAAACATACTTTGTTTCTTTGTCGTTGGATATTTCATTACACTCTGTTCAGATTTGAGAGAAGACTTAACGTTTAATCGGAGATCATAAAGGTATTATATTGATGGAAATTGTACTCGTGTACTGAGAAAAAAAAACTCTCTGTCATGGGAATCTAAGCATTTCGACCAAACTCGGCCGACAGAAAATTACATTATCAGATTGTTTCATTATTTGTTATTTTTTTTATCGTATTCCGCCCAGATGTTTTTCAAGTCTGGAATCGACAAAAAATATCAGCATCAAACCAGTAAAGTGTTGTTGAGTGTTGCTTTAAAGCAAATTGATGTAATGTGAGATTTCTGAAGTTCTTTGGTGATGTGACTGTACTCATCTGAAGTTTAGATGCATTGCTACCTTCAGTTATTAAAAGGATCAAATTTTGTACAACTTAAAAATAGAATAAACACGCTTGTTTTCAGTACCTTTAAGAGAATTAGGAATCTTACTTTGTTCAATGTTGCACACACATTAACCGATCTTTGGCCTTTGATGAAATACTTTGTTATATCTTGACGAGAAACTTCCATGTATTTTAATGAAGTCGATATTTTAAATTTTGAAAGCTCTCTTCATAGAGATATTTTTCTCTTGGTAGTGGCAAAGTCGATTCTGCTAAACAAGTTGAATGTAAAATATCTACACCTGTCCTTACGTAGACAAGGTGTGGCACAAAACATTTCTGTTGTCCAGTACACTCGTCTTTTTCGTTGAGCATTAAATTCTCATCAGGGGAGGTCCTGGCCTCGTTTATGAGTGGAATGGAAAAAGTGTCTTTATTGGAAGTAGCCATTATACTTAATGATTCTTGTCTCAGAAGGCAACAAAAGAATCAGAAATGGATATAATAAGGGCTACACACACACACACACACACACACACACACACACACACATATATATATATATATATATATATATATATATATATATATATATATATATATATCCTTTCACCCAAGAAATGCGATAATGCCTTTAAGACGCAAGTGGTTTATATATATATATATATATATATATATAATTATTTATTTAAATATTATAACATAAATATGTTATAAAATCACTACAAAAATACCCATTTTGTTTCAACACTTCTGGTATCTTATCAAGTGATGGTGTTGAATGTTGATTCTATATTCAACATCATCACTTGATAAGACACCAGAAGTGTTGAAACAAAATGGCTATTTTTGTAGTGATTTTATAACACATTTATGTTATAATATTTAAATAAATAATTATATCTGTTCTACTCTGTATTGAGCACTCTTTTAAGAAGAAGAATTGTTGGTTATTGGAATTTATTTCGTATATACCAATCCTATACTTGGGTATATATATATATATATATATATATATATATATATATATATATATATATAGTTTTAGGGTATGATATATTTATGGGTTAAAGTGGTCTATGTCAACGATAGAGCGGATGTAAATATAAAAGTGGATATTGATATCAACAGCCGGAGGTGACAGTCTGCTTCATGCACTTATACATATACAAGCGTTTAAGGTATACTATATTTATAGGGTAAAAAGTGCTCAACGTCCGGGATAGAGGGTGTACAAATATAACTGTGGACACTGATGCCAACACCGAGTGGTGACAGTCTGTTTCATGTTTGAACGCAAGCCTCATAGTCTGAAGATTGAGTTTCACCATGAAACAGTCTCTCGACACTCAGTGTTAACATCAGTGTCCGCACTTATATTTGTATATGTATATATATGTGTGTGTGTGTGATTTTGAAATGAAACGGTATTTTTTCAAGTGATGAAGACCTTTTTAAGAAGCAACCAAGACAGTAATCGTAACATCACAAAGTATGATCGCATAGTTGTTCTTTCGAACCGAGGTATTAAAAATAAATCTTAACTGCTGTTTTAACTCCGTTTTTCTTGGGACATTAATATCCACAATATAAAATGAACGTTTGGATGACTATTTTAAAAAAAAAAATTTCTCTCCGAGTAAATTTGAGGAGAGCAACATTATTATCTAGACACAACAACTGAGCCATTTTAAATAAAATTATATGATAGAATATTAAATGCAAGTCGATGAAAATTTTAGTCTTATAGAATTCTGTCAGCTGTTTGTTTATTTGTGAATTATTAAATTACAAAATAATTTGTTATTTACGAGGTTCTTTACAATCCTGAATTTAGTGCTTAAATACGAAACACCATAAGAAAATATTTGACTTGGACGCAGATTAAAGAAAAAGATGATCAACGCGTCCATCGAAAAGCGGTAAGCTTTCTAGCCTCAAGCAATGAAGTAGAGCCATATACTAATTCTGATTTTATCTAGTTTTGGTCTTTCACTTTTCTGTCATTATTCCCTTGTTAATACAACATCCAAATTTTACTTCAATTATTAGGAGATAGTTTACATCTCATGGAGTAAAGCCAGTATTAACCAAGCATAAAATCCAGTTTAAAATCCAACATCCAATTGGTGTTTAAACTAGTTTAACGCTCCCTTTTTTTTGTTCCTATATTATGATTATTTTGTTTAAAATTTGTATTTTCTTGATTTCCGTTGAAAACCTGGAAATTTTCTATCATATTTCATTGAAATTTTCACGTTCAAAAATTATAGTTTATATGATACTTAGACATTATGAATTAAGCGCAGTACTAGATTTGTGGCAATGTCGCATCAGTTGACAGTTGAAATGTCTAGATGTAACTGTAAGTTCTATACTAACAGTTTCTTCTCTCGTACTCCTCGCTTACGAAACTCTCTTCCGGCTTCTTGTTTTCTAGTCAACTTTGATCTTCAAAAATTTAAATATACTGTCAATCGTTATTTTCTGTCTTTTTAATTCCTGTTCTTGTATTATTCTCTTATTATTCTCCTTAATAGTATTTTTCATTTTTTTTCTTCTTTACATACTGCTAATCACTCAGCAATCTCTGGCGTCTTAGTGGCTTTCTTGCCTTGCTTGGGATGAAATGATTAAAATAAAAATGGATATACAGAGTTCCGTTCCTACGACGCATCGAAATGTGGTTCCCAGGGGCGTTCCCGAGGTACAGAAACGCGACTTTCCGTGAATAAACACTTATGTCACTCACCTATGCCAACGCAATAGAAAAGTAATAATCTAGAGCATAACAACACATTTCTATGACATATGCTAACATAATTAGGACTAAAAAACACATATAATACATCAAATTAAATGAAAACAATACATATAACGAAATAAACTTGTTTTAAGCTGCTTGTATATTTATTGCCAGTGATGTCATTGGCTCTCGATAGATTAGATCACGAAGCGTAAGCTCTTGTCTTTCTTTCGGAAGAAGCAACAATTCTGAGGGAGGAAGAAAACAAACTCACGTTTGTTTTTCTTTTTTTATCGGGAATTCAACAACTTATAGTCGAAACAAGATTAATTGAGATTGTGTAACTACGAAACGTCGTAACCCTGGAACTTACTGTATGGCGGGGGGAGAAGGTATCGGTTTAAACTGACGTTATGGGATTTAGGGAATTCAAATTTTATATTTAATATGATATCACAGGTTATACCAACAACTATTGTATCATTATTTTTTTATTCGATAAAACATGGTAAACTACAACAATGATTTTTCTTTTTTCTCTCCACTATATCAGAACTTCATGTGTCATAGAAACATTAATCTACATCTTCCTGATATTCATTGAAACTAATATCTTTTTTTTATATACTGTGACCACTTTGTCTAAAGAAATTTTGTACATTTTCTAATATATTTCAGTGAAATTTTAGTTTATAGTTATAGTTTAGATATATGGTGGGGAGAACGTATCAGTTTAATTGGTGCCAAGAGAATATGAGCTTCAGTGAATGGACTTTTTATAATATTTATTTAACATAACATCACAAGTTATACCAACAACTACTTTAGCAGTATTTTTCAACCAATAAAACATGCTAAACTACAACTGATTATTTTCCTTCCTTCCTATATCAGAACTGGCTGTCATAGAAACATGATGTTATATTCTTCTGGCATCTGTTTAAACTGACATCTTTTTTTCTATATACTGTGACCACGTTGCTTAAAGAAATCTTGGAAATTTTCTACATGTTAACGTATTTTCCCTTTCCATAATTAGAGTTTATATTTATAGAAAAAAAAAAGTTGTCAGAATTATATGATTTAATCATAAAATTTAAAATAAAAATCTTGTATAAATTATATGATTTAATCATAAAATTTAAAATAAAAATCTGGTATAAATTATATGATTTAATCATAAAATTTAAAATAAAAATCTGGTATAAATTATATGATTTAATCATGAAATTTAAAATAAAAATCTGGTATAAATTATATGATTTAATCATGAAATTTAAAATAAAAAATCTGGTATAAATTATATGATTTAATCATAAAATTTAAAATAAAAATCTGGTATAAATTATATGATTTAATCATAAAATTTAAAATAAAAATCTGGTATAAATTATATGATTTAATCATGAAATTTAAAATAAAAATCTGGTATAAATTATATGATTTAATCATGAAATTTAAAATAAAAATCTGGTATAAATTATATGATTTAATCATAAAATTTAAAATAAAAATCTGGTATAAATTATATGATTTAATCATAAAATTTAAAATAAAAATCTGGTATAAATTATATGATTTAATCATAAAATTTAAAATAAAAATCTGGTATAAATTATATGATTTAATCATGAAATTTAAAATAAAAATCTGGTATAAATTATATGATTTAATCATGAAATTTAAAATAAAAAATCTGGTATAAATTATATGATTTAATCATAAAATTTAAAATAAAAATCTGGTATAAATTATATGATTTAATCATAAAATTTAAAATAAAAATCTGGTATAAATTATATGTTTCTACGTAAAAACCAATTAATGTCTACTGTTCCCAAAATGGAGATGGTGGGCATAGTAAAAAGACCGGGAGAGAATATGAATACTTGATGAGTTATAGTGATTTTTCAAGCGTAGGTTAGATGTGGCACAAGGCCGAAATTAGGAGGTACACCAGTGAGGATCGAATTCACTACTCAGTCGTAATTGTTCTAGCGAGCCAAGCTTGCTAACCATTGCACCGCCTCGAGATGCCCATACCGGATGAGTTATATGCTGCAAGGAATAATCTAAGTCTCAGAAGAAAATATATTCTATAGTTACTATGTGATTATCGGTCAAGCAGCCTGATCTCCCTTTCTTAGTAATGAGAATTTCCGTTGTTTTAGTCGATGCCAATAAGCGAACATGCCGAGAGCAACTATAACAACAAAACATCATCTTATTAGCAAGCGGCACGAACGGTTTGCTTATGCGTCATTTTTATTTCGTTTTTTACGTGAGTGCTTCCTTTGGGTGATTTTATTTTAAAAATTTAAAAGCAAAACTCTATCGTACAAGAGACAATAGAAGATAATTATACAGATAAAAATCTTAGATTACTGACCCAGAAAATATAATCAATGCAATTTCAAAATTGCATAAATATAGCTATTTCCACCACACAGTACGAATACAATAGTGTAGTTTATAGTTGAAAGTATCACAAGTGTCAATAGAAAATAGAGAGGAATGCTAGTCTTACATCTTCTTCTTTGCGTCGTGCCCCTTCAAAGCATGGACAACCATGGCTCTCCACAACTTCCTATCTTTTGTAACGCTTAGCAATTTTTGTATTTTCCCCATTCCTTCCACTCCCTGTTCTACCATCCATTCGCATAAGCTTGTCAGGTAGGTCTGCTGCCTCTCCAATCAATTCTAATTTCGATATGTCCAGTGAGCGTCACATTTTCCAAGCACTCCTTCCTCATTATGTGTTCTAGAAATTTCAGCTGTCTTTGTTTTGTATAGAATAAATATATGGTTTTAATCTGTTAAACTTCGATGAATAATCGAAAATTAATATAGAACAAAACATTTAATGAATTTAAAAAAGTTCCATTAAAGTTTCTTTTATCCTGATATTGTATAAAATCTTATGGAAGACTTTATTTAGACTCGGCCTAGTCATGCACAGCATCCAATGAAGCTTGAACTAACTGTACAATTGTAATTGTCTCTTAGATAATGTTATGGTGAAATACACCTATTCTATAGTTATTAGACTCTCCCACCTAATATAAGTAGGAGTAGTAAGAGGAACCAAGGTCAGTCGATGTCGGACGACAGCCTGAACGGTTGAACTCTCTGCCTACGGG
Organism: Acanthosepion esculentum; assembly: GCA_964036315.1. Taxonomy (NCBI): domain Eukaryota; kingdom Metazoa; phylum Mollusca; class Cephalopoda; order Sepiida; family Sepiidae; genus Acanthosepion; species Acanthosepion esculentum. The sequence goes on along the minus strand of OZ038483.1, from coordinate 40,621,886 downwards.
CGGGGAGGAACCCGAACGAGGCTACGCCGAAGGGCGGAGTCTCGTTCGGGGAGGTAAACCGACCCTGAACCCGTTTATACGGGTTCAAAAGGTACGTATTTTTGGCCGGGCCCACGGGCTCGGGGATCCCACGTTAAACCGGCCTTGTGCCACATGATACCCTCGTCGGGGGGTGACTAAATATTAGTCGAAGTCGGCAGCACATTAAGTGCTAGATGGTCGAACTCTCTGCCTCTGAGCAGAGAGGAACCCGGACGAGGCACCGCCGACGGACAGAGCGTCGTTCGGGGAGGTTGACCAACCCGATGGCATTTTTTGGCCGAGCCTACGGGGTCAGGAATACCCCACTTTAAATCCGGCCTTGTACCACATCTATCCCTTGTGGGGGGGACAATAAATACTCTCGACGTCGGACGAAAGTAGTCGACAGTTAGTCGAATACGAAAGTAGTCAGCGACCACAACAAGATTACTCTGCGTAATACCTATTATATCAAGTTCCTAACGTTTGTTACGGCGAACTTATTTAGGACCGATTTTAGTAAAAATACAAGCCTCCACTGCGAAATAACTCCACAACAACTTTGGCGACGAGGATTCGCACTCATACGGAGGGAAAAAAAATTCGCTCGCCACAATAACTTCGGCGACAAAGTCTCGGATTCACACTTAAAAAAAAAAAAAAAAAAAAAAGAAACTTGGCAAAGTTTGTCGCAAGCCAAGACGTCAACTTTGTGACGAAAAAATCTGTCGAGAAAAGAAATATTTTCTCGATAATACAGTTTGCTCAAATAGGTCACGAATTGCAAATTCTTAGCACCCTCCCCCCTGTACAGTATTTAGACATTGTGTAAACTTTTTGCGAAGATGGATGGATGCAAAAGTCTATTCCGGGAATTCTTTAAGTTCCAGTCGGAACAACAGACGAAAATATTAGAGCAACAAACAACATTCCAGATGCAGCTACAGGAGGAAACTTTCAATAGACAAATGCAATTCCAACAAAAAATGGAACAGAAGCATAGGGAGTTTCAAAACAAAATTCTGGTAATAACTGAGAAGAGGAAAGAGAAAAATCTACAAAATGATTCTTTCCCAGAGAATACAATATGGAATTCAATTGAAATATTCACGTACAGTCCAGATGAAGAGATAACTTTTGCGGAGTATTATAAAAAATATACGGACGTGTATAGCAAGGACTGCCACTGGTGGTCTGAAGGAAAGAAGGTTAGGCTTCTTTTAAGCAAATTGGGAACTGCTGAGCATAACAAATTGGTAAACTACATTTTACCGAAAAAACTAGCGAGTTGATATTTACCGAGGCGGTAAATATATTAAGTGAATTATTTAGTAAAAAGACATCTCTGTTCCACAAAAGGTGGAAATGTCTGAATCTGATGAAAGATGATGAACAAGACTATATAACGTACGCAGCCAATGTGAATAAGCATTGTAAAGAATCAAAGCTGGCAGAGTTAAGCGCAGACAATTTTAAGTGCCTGGTGTTTGTTCAGAGGCTGGTATCGAAAAGAGACGCAGAGTTGAGAAAATTAGTACTGGCAAAATTGGAAAGCGATCCAAGTATTACGGTACAGAAATTGGCAGAAGATATGTTAGCGTAAAGAAAGATTTAAAAAAAGATAGAACAGTCTGGCGTTTCGCATGTAAGGAAAATACGCTACAAAGAAGAAAGTCAGTCTACCAAAAAGAATTCTAAAATTGCGGATTATCAAGCAAAAAGTGAAATACCAGAGAAAAATAAACAAAAACTGCGGAAGCCATGTTTTGCTTGCGGTGAACTACACTGGTAAAGATATTGCGATTTTAGGAATAAAAAATGTTTCAATTGTAAAAGAGTGGGACATAAAAGCACGCATTGCAGGTCAAAAAATAAAGACAATAAAATAAGAAAATTAAAGTCCAACGAGGTAAAAGATGGAATAACCAAAAAATTTGTTACCGTCGAAATAAGTAATAAAAATATAAAATTGCAACTTGACACTGGTTCGAATCTATCTATCATAAATTTGCATACGTGGAAGAATTTGGGGAAACCAACTTTAATGAAGACAAAGAAAATCGCGAGGTCAGTGACGGGAGAAAAAATACAATTTATTGGAGAATTTGTTACAAACGTCACGTTAAATAAAAAAACGGAAAAGCTAAACTATTTGTCATAGAAAATACCATGAACTTATTGGGTACGAATTGGATAACAGAATTCCAATTATGGGATCTACCGATGAATTCTTTCTGTTACAAGGTAGAAAGTTTAAACACCGAAGCCCAAAAATTAATAAAGAAACTTAAGGAAATATTTCCTACTGTTTTTTCTCCAGGGTTGGGAACGTGTACCAAGATGGAGGCAAAATTCCAGCTAAGAGAAAACTCTCAGGCGATATTCAGAAAGAAAAGGAATGTGCCGTTTGCTTCAATTGAACAGATAGATAAAGAATTGGACAAATTAGAGAAAACCGGTGTACTTAAAAAAGTTGAGTATAGTGAATGGGCAACACCAACGGTATACGTGAAAAAAAAAGTCTAAAGAAATTCGTGTTTTTGCTGATTTCTCGACGGGTTTAAACGCGATACTTAAAGACTATAATTATCCTCTACCAACAGCGGAAGAAATATTTGCGAAGCTTAATGGAGGCATATTTTCGAAGATAGACCTCAGCGACGCATATCTGCAAATACCGGTAGAAAAAGAAACGTCAAAACTTTTGTGTATAAACACACATCGGGTTCTGTATAAATTTAACAGACTACTTTTTGGGATGAAGGTCGCGCCCGCCATTTTCCAACAAGCAATGGATTCGATGTTGGGTGGTCTAGATTTTGCCGTAGCGTATCTGGACGACATCCTCATGAGAAGTACAAGTATAGCAGAACACGTGAAAGATGTAAATGCAGTAGTTTCAAGAATACAGGATTTGGATTTAAACTCAAGGACAGCAAATGCGAGTTTTTTATGGAGAAAGTAAAATATCTGGGGCAGATCATCGATAAGAATGGTAGAAGGCCAGACCGAGCAGCGGCTATAAAAGACATGATATTACCGCATTATAAATTTTTTTGTGATTAGCAAATTACTACCAAAAAAGACAAAGCCAAGTAGAGAAAAATTTATTCAAGTAAAAAAAATACAATCCTGGTGAAAAAGTATACTTTAAGGCCTATAAACAGAATAAATCATTCTGGGAGATTGAAAAAATAGAAAAGTGCAGACGGCACATTAACCAGATCAGACGACGCTCCTCAGACGTGGTTGACAGCGATCCCGCGGAAGAAACGCCTATGGAGGTGATTTTCGATACGTTTGATCTAACAACACCAGCAACGATTTTACCTGAGGTACGCCGATCCAGGAGAAAAAGAAAGGCAACTGATCATTTAAAAGTGGATCCAAAACTACGATGTTGCTAAAAAAATGAAGTTTTTCTTTTTGTTTTTTCTTCATATTTCCTGTAAAAAATAAAAAATAAAGAAACTGTTTTACTCCTACGGAGTAAAGTTTTAGAAGGCGGGTGTTATGGTGAAACACGCCTATTCTATAGTTATTAGACTCTCCCACCTAATATAAGTAGGAGTAGTAAGAGGAACGAGGGTTAGTCGATGTCGGACGACAGTCGGCAGCACGTTAAGTACTAGACGGTCGAACTCTCTGTCTCTGAGCAGAGAGGAACCCGGACGAGGCTCCGCCGAAGGACAGAGCCTCGTTCGGGGAGGTTGACCAACCGGATCCCGTTTATACGGGTTCTACGGGCATTATTTGGCCGAGCCTACGGGCTCGGGAATACCTCACTTTAAATCCGGCCTTGTGCCACATCTATCCCTCGTGGGTGGGGTGGCAGTAAATACTGTCGATGCCGGACGACAGTAGTCGACAGTCGAATACGAAAGTAATCAGCGACCACAACAAGATTACTCTGCGTAATACCTATTATATCAAGTTCCTAACGTTTGGTACGTCGAACTTATTTAGGTCCGATTTTAGTACAAATACAAGCCTCCACTGCGAAATAAATCCACAACAGATAAACACGTTAACCATTTTCGCTATTTACCCACTCACCACGTTGTAAAGATGCGACACCAAATCCAAATTTAGGATCTTCTCACTTCTGTTCGAAGAACACCGTCCTGATTGACCATTTCTTCAGAATTGACCAATTGCGGAGTGGTGAAGCTATGTAATCCATAGTTGGGGTGCATTGCCGTTGACTGGGAGAAGTTCATTTGCCCTTTAATAGCTCTTATTTTTTTGTGCTACTGGCGTTCCACTTACCTTCAGACCAAGGTCTGATCGGGGAGCCGGTTCACTCAGGTTTTAAATTCATAGTTGTTCTTCTCCTAGATCTGCGGTTGCCGGAGGATCCAGTCCGTCTTGCTATTTACTAATAGCAGGATGTGGAGAGATGAACGTAAGGGTAATTGCACGTATGAGAATGTAAGGAACTCTTATGGAATTCGAACTCAGTTATCTCTGATTCCCCAATACAAACCGAGAAAAGAAACTCTTGCAGTAGAACTGGCGGTTACATTTATGTATTTCAACAGTAACACGCTTAAATTCATGTAGTGACCAGTGCACCAAGGAAAAAAGCTCATCATAGCAGTTGTCATGAAAATATTTATATAAAAGACAGAGGGAAGCCACATTACGTCTGTGAGAAAGTGAACCAAGTTGACATCTTGAGCTGTATATGAGTTCTAACCTTAACGGCCAAGTTCTGCCATGCCATGCATATTATAGCGAACCATTCTCATTCCCTTCGTATTCCATTGGTGAGGTGTAAGATCTACTCGAGTAGCTTCTGCCCACGAACCACTTCTTTGGGGAAATAACTTCCAAATCACTACAATCTTAACCTGTTCAAGTCTATAGTTAGTCATTATCTTCCCCACATATCCCCATAAACCTTGCCTCTTAAAAATATACTAATCTCTGTAGTGCGGGTTTGGGTTAATTTAGTTTTACGGCATATCAACCTCAATGGATATTTAATGCCAGATAGGTTCGCATGAATAGAATATGTATTCTTTATAAGAAATCAGTTTGTAGATCAAGTTTCATTGACGTATTTTTGTAAAGAGAGTTTTTGTCGATAGTCAAATGTATTGCTGGAATTTTTTTTTTCGAAAATGTATTGCTAGCAGTTTTTTTTTTTTTACATCAAAAATCTATTTTTATACTTTCATACTGTCTTTGAGGCTCTTCAAACTTCCCAATCATACTGTAGGATGTAGTTTGTCGTCATACCCAGGACGCACTCTGTAGTGTAACTTTTGCTTTAAGACATCGAAAACGGTCGTGATTTCTCTCATTTTCCAAAATAAGTCGCTTCTAAACGAAAACAATGCATAAACTGGAAATTACTGCTCGTATGTGATATCATTTGCTGTTAACGGGTGACTATTGGTTTTCCAATTGAAGATTTTACTACCCTCTACACTTCTATTGATTGTGCAGCAGGTAACTGTCACCCCTATTGATTATAATAGACTCCACCTACTGAATATCTGAATAGTTGAGAATTAGGAAGAACTGAAGCAGGGCGCTTTGACGTGGTGTCATGTTCGGCAAGCTTGTCTTGCTAGATCAATTACGGCTTACTAGTGAGTTCTATCCTCACCGTGTGCTTTCAGCATTATGCCGCATCTAAGCTACACTTCGAAAATCGATACGAAGAACGGAAGTCACTGTTTATGAAACAAGAGATCCTCGATAAATCAGGATAGAGAGATGGCTTCAAGCGTTTGTATCATTTAACACGCGTGCTTAGATTCTTTGAAAAAACTTAGATTTTCCTTCGATTAAATTACAGAAACTCTAAATATTACCAATGCCAGGTGTAACTCAAGAACTCTTCCCGCTATTCTTGCATTCGTTCTTATACCTACAACAAATAAGAAATTGGAAGACCTCTGCAGATTCATTTCATTGGTTTAATAATCAGATGTACAATATTGATTTGTTTTTATGGCTTATCAGACCTTTGCAGGTTATTTAAATCAGAAAATACTTTTAGATTGTAATAATGTTCTTTTAGATTGGATTTAGGGATACAAGTCTTACTAATTAACCCATAGCTGTGGGGAGGAGACGTGGATTCATACCTTTCCCAAAATATTTGTGCGTAAGTGAATAAAACGAGAATTAGAGCTCGGCTCTCAGATTAAAAATTCCGAGCCATTATCCATTACACCACCTGCACATATAGCTTAACTGGTATTCTTAAGCGTTAACCAATCTAGGTACTGACCAGAATCTACGTTGCTTAACTTCGGTGATCATACAGAAACCGGTGTTTCAACGTGATGTAGAAGTAAGTCAGAGGTATAGTAAAAATGGCTTTCAGAATTTGTCAGAAATACTAGAATCTTAACACGAAAGCATTAAACACATTGGAGAACCACTTGCAGCTGGAACCAGCTATACTCATGATACCAAAAAGTACTCAGCGTGCATAACGTGCATTGAAAGTGATGCAGGAACCGCATTCTGTCTGCAAAAACAAAGATAAATTGCATCTTCGATTCATTCTAGCGATGTAATAAGCGTAGTTTAGATGTGGCACAGGGCCGAATGTAGGGAGCACTTTTCAGTCGCAACTGATCTAGCAAGACAAGAATGCGAACCATTACACCACGTTCAGAAATGCCTAAACTGTCAGCTTTATACAACAGAAAGATCAGTGTTGAAAAAAAGGCTTTGAGCAAGTAAAACTTGCGGGTCTTGACAATGACCATCCTTCTTTCAACATTGTGGACTGGTGCTACACAATCAAATAATAGAAACTGCATCACACGATGACTACCATCATCAGCAGCAGCAACATTTAAAATGGGCAGAACATGTTACGCGAAGAGACAATAATGACACAATCAAGATGTTAACATTCCACACCAAGTCAAATAGAAGGTAAGGAAGGAAACCTACATCAATAGTGGAAAGACAAAAACTACTGAACTCGAGAAACCTTTTTTTTCCCTAAAAATAGAAAGAAAAAAAGAATAGTGTTTTCAATGAAAGATTTTATAAATTTCATCAGAAAACGGTACTGGCTGTTCGGTCAGTGAATGACAAATGTTTCCTTATAGGGAAACTGTTATATTACCATTACGTCTTGAGTTCCCTATTCGATGTAATGTGTATTAATGTTCAATTATTAGTATTGTGAGCTAGTTAGTTATTTGTATTATAAAATAAGCATTTTTAATTCACAGTTAATTCAGTAAAAATAGGTTTTTGTTTATTTAGTAGTGACATTTTCTGACAGGATACTGATATAAAGGTTCATTTCTTTGTTTCTAGGCCGAAGTTCTTCGAATTATGACATGACGTTGAAAAAAGGCTTTTAAAAAGTTATCACCTTAATCTGTATATTTATATTGAGGTACGTGTCTATGGGTGACAGAACTAATTTCAACTCGAGGATAATTTGCAGTTCAAGCCCCGCGCTCAGTTTCGAATAAAAATTTGCCGAATATTTTCATTTGGGTGTAAATGTACGTGCTTAATTCGAAAATGACAAAGAAATTTTGATAAAATCTACCGTTTTGGAGTTATCGACAATAAAATTTCGGACTCATTCGCGTCGCGGTGGGTGAAGTTGAAATTAATTCTGCATCCTGTGTCTATAGTTACTTCTGAATGAGAACATTTTTGACATCTTTTTTTTGTTTCTTTTGGTCATGGGCGTTAAGGAAATTGTTCATTATGCCTCATTAATAACAATCTTCAAATTTGACTAATGTTTGTGATTGAATACATAGATAAGATGGAATTCACTGCTAACAATGATATTAGGCACTGCCGTCGCCCACTTATTCGATTGCCAACAAAACTAATCTGCAAGTTACGCACCAAGAGAAGAAAAAATTTCTTAGTTTTGAAGACGAAGTGAAAAATAATACAATGGCCTTGGGGCGGTTTTAGGATGGATTTTCATGTGCCTCATCTTCCACCATCACCGTGTATTTGGGATTGGGGGCTTGGAATGAAAAAAAAATATAAAAGAAATAGAGCAGGAGTCACAATCTTTACAGGGCGACTTCTTACTCAGCCCCCCGCCCATCTTACACCCACTCCCGCCACCAGCGTCATCACGGCCGCACAGTACAAGACACTCTCCATGGCTAAACAGATAGACCGAGAAAGCTGGACACACAGCGATGAGGTTGCAGGCATTACGCCTGAAGCTAAAGCAGGCTAAAGTGACCCCCTCTAAGTGTGGTAGTCCAAACATCTCAGTCCTAGCCGGTCGGAATCCCAGCCGATGGGGTCACTGTCAATAAACATAAGACAGAAAGGCTTAGAGATAGCCCCGAGGCCGGCTAGCTTACTGGTTGGAGAGGGAAGAGAGGAGGGGGGAACATGATGTATAAGGACAGGCGATTTGGCATGAAGGAAAGAGGGGAATGTGTTGAAAGTAGACTTCGTGAAAAAGAAAGAATGAAAGAAAGAAAAAAAGAAAATGGGGAAAATAAGACGAAAACAACGAGAAAAAATGAGTAAGTTTGATTAAGCTGGAAAAACTCGACTTGGAAGGGATGTCGATCGTAGAAGGATATAAAAATAAGTTTGTATAAAAAGTCGTTGACATTATTTTTTTAAAGTCGAAGACAACGAAATGTTGTTTTTTTTTTTTTAATCTCAAAAGACAAGGAAATCGAAGTCCTTAACGAAAAATACACAAAAGAAGATGAAGAAATGTACGAATAAAAATACAGCAGATGGAAAAAAATACATTACAAAACAGAACTTGGGAATAAATTTAAAGAAAAGAAAACATAAACTAAACAAGGAGAAAGAAAATAAAAACGCCCAAGAAAAAAAAAATCAATGTACATTATGATTATCGGTGAGCCGAGTTCAAATCCTCACTCTGTTGCGTTCACTTTCGCACAAATATCATTGGCATGATTCCAAATCATCTCTGCACCCCCACCGATATGAGTTAAATAGCAAAGTAGACTAGACTCTCTAGCCTTGTGTGACAGTCAGTTTGGAAGGAGGGCAACATTAAATTCAAAACCGTGGTGATTGCAAAGGAAATCTAGTCCACTGACTTCTACAATAATTCATGACAATTCATACAAAATTAAATACGGTAAAAAAGAGTCATGATCGCCAAATCCCGACAGGGACCTGGCATTAAAAAAAGTGAGACGTAAAACAAAAATTAGAAAAGGAATACGACAAAGAAGAAAACGGTTGAAATAGAAAATGAAAAAAAAGAAAGAATTTATGGTAGACATAGTAAGAATTAACGGATTTTATTTTTAATGTGACATAGTTTTATTACTTCAAACATTATTTTTAGTGGATACCTTATTTGAGTAGACACTCCATTTATTTCAAACCGTATTTATTTCGTCACCGGCCTGTGTACTCTCACGATCACGAAGCCCGTAAATCGTTATAGTCGTAGTGGCACCACATGTACTGCAGCCGCAGTAGGACTGGTGTGTCTCGGGAAAAGATAGCCTGACGGAGCCCAACCCTCTGAAGGCTCATCTGAATTCTGAGTTTTCCTTATGCTAGACCTGTTGCAATCCAAGGCTATATAACCCTGCAATTAAACCACATTTGTCATTCGTGTACATTTGTAACTAGTCTGTTTTCAGCGTTTAATTTGTGTAGTAGTGAGTTAACTGAGAAGTTCTCTGCTTAACAAGGACAGGATATTCATATCGTGAACAGGCAGATATGATTTTGAGCCGCATGAATGGTTATGGACACGAGGCTGCACAGCTGTATCCGATTGCGTTTCCAGACCCTTGGCAGCCGAGTCATCCTACCTTTGCTGTTGTTTATCGTCGCGTTGCTGGGACAGGATTCGTGACACCACAAACTATGGATAAAGGAAGACCGAGATCCGCTCGTGCGCCTGACCCCGAAGAACATCCTACAGGGTGTTGGAGACGATCCAGGTATCAGTACAAACTAAGCTGACCTAGCATGTCGTAAATCTCATAGTACCGCACGGAAGGTACCTCGAAAGCAGATTCAGTGTCTTTATCATCTGCAACGTGTGCAGGGTCTTTCGCCCTCTGATCACTCACCAAGGGAGAACTTTTGCCGGTGGTTTATTGCACAAACGTCGTCTGTCTCTTGAGTGATGTTTATGGATAAGGGAGATAAGAGATGGATTCCCACATTTCCCAAGGGTATTAACACCGAATGTGAATATAATGAATTCGGCTGGAATTCGAACTCGGCTCTCCGATTCCTCAATCCGAGCCGCAATCGATTACTGCACCGTGCCTCTAGAAAACTTAATAAGGAAATATGTGCCCTCCGGCAGGATTCGAACCTGGGTTTTCCTTTACCGGAGAAAAACACGTTGACCGCTCGGCTCGGCTAAGAAGAGCTGTACAATCAATCGCAGCTGAGAGACGACGTTTAATAAATCAGAACAGAACGAAAAAAGAAACCAAATATAAATGGGAAACAGAAAACTGAGAGAAAGGAAAGTCGATCTCTGAAAATGAATACAAGACAAAGCCTTTTTTTTCTACTTATTGTCATTTTTCTTTCTCTTGACCGGCCAAACATATTCTTCCTCGCCCAACTTCTCTTTATCAACTTTGCTGTTGTTAATGATAGCATTTTGATCTGCTTTTTTTTTCTCCTGTCCTGCTTTACCACCACCACCACCGCCACCACGGCATTCTATTCAAACCAATAATGCACCACCGCCTGCCAGAAGATGATTGTTCAAGATTCACCGAGCTCTTTTCGAAGAAATGCGAGGCTACAACGTGTCGCCATCACTATGCTTCATGGATGGCTTTTTTGATTGGTTGCCTGCGATGACAGTGAGGTCCTAATGACTTTCTCTTTTCTTGACTGGTCAGTACATTGTGACGATGTGGACAAGAGATGCGGTGAAATACGGACACACTTCGTTCTAAATCTGCCTCCTCGTCCACCAAATTTCCTCAAAGGGATTTTCCGATACGATCTAAGCCCTTTTCAGACTACAAAATGACTGACCACAGCTCTTAATGTACATTTAGTCGTTTTATCTCGTGTCTTGTTTGTCGTTACTGATAAGTTCGAACGTAACCCTACAGTACACTGATAAAACGACATAAAACTACATAAAAATCACACACGTATTATTTTAATATGAACCAATCCTTCACTTAACAAAGTTGGGATTTTCTTCCTCCTGTTAAGTAAAAATTCATCCTAAAGTGGCCCAGTATCTTTCACTGATATTCATCTTGACAACGCGAACAAGACAAGACACTAACCAGCGGTGGAACTAAACATTTGTTTTTTGTCTCCATCTTAAAGGGCGACAAAGCATGTTCGACAGTGACAGACTTAAACAATGTTCATTCACCTCAGTAATGTTGCCGAGAGAAAACTATATTAAACACAATTTCATATTTTATCATTGTACATTTTCATATAGCGTTTAAAGAATAAGAAAATACTTTTTTTTATTATGAATAATAATTCTTAGTAAAAAAAATATTAACTACTTACATTTTTCGGACTGTTGTCCTCGTTTTTGTTGGCATATTCATGAAGTAAAACGTCGTGAATATGGCAACAAAGATGAAGACAGCAGTCCGAACAATGTAAATAATTACAATTCCTCATCTCAGAAATATAAACAGATAAGATATTAACTATTTTTGTGGATATTTATTTTTGTTTGAAATGCAAAATCGAACGGTTTGGTATAGTAGTACTCATGAATATTCATCAGGTTAGCGGAAAAAAATCAACCAAGTTTATGGACGTGAGATGATACATTTCAATGTCTAATAAACAAAAGTGAGTAGGTTATGGTTATATATATATATATATATATATATATATATATATATATAAGGATGTTAAACAACATGGAAAAATCGCTACACAATTGCAGTCGTGTTTCGATGCACCAGTAATTTATAACCGCCTGAGGAGACGCATTGTTATACGTCGAAACACGACTGCAATTGTTTAGCGATTTTTATGTATTGATTTAATATCCTAAATTAAATAATATTTGTCTACTCTGTATTGAGCTCTTTTTTTAAATTAAATGTATGAACGTTGGAATTATACTCTCATCTTACCTGGAGATATATATATATCTGGAGGAATTTCCAACAAGTTAGAAAGCAAGAAGTAGCAAGACATTTATTGTAAAGTTTGGAGAGAATAGAAGCCAGATCAGGAGCACATTTACCGTCAAATTTGAATTACTTGTGGGGATCTAATTTAGAAATGGTAGCAGAAACCAAGCACGGAGTTATGTATATATCACTCTGTAGAACCATAATTATAGGGGGAATATTTGGCAGAGATAACTCCAAATAAGTAGAGAATGGTGTTGGAAGAGAATTTCCTAACAAAGTACACTGCTTTATCTGCAGTAGATACTTCAAAACTGAAGAAAGGAATGACCGAGGATTTGGTTCTGTTCTGCACACTCTTGCAGAGTCGACGGTAGTCTCTAGAACCAAACTCGTGAGAGGCTATACGGTGTCTCATTCTATCAGCGAATAGTGTCTTCGTCTTTGAGGACATGCTTACATTCATCACAAGTGGGCGTGAAAGATATGTTACAATCCGACCTGTAGTTCTAATATGACCAGAAGATGTGAGCTCTAGCGGCTGTACAGGCAGGAGAGAACCAAGGAAAAGGTTGTTGTTTCATTTGGTATTTCTGTCTGGCACGAAAGCTTCGATGTCGGCTTTCATCCAAGAAGAAACCTCAGCACATTTTCCAACGCGATGATTCTTATCAACCCAGCGAGCATCTCGAAGGAAATCACAAAATGAGTCCAAATCAGTGCGTTGACAGCAGAAAGATGTTTTGTTAACAGGGCGTTCATGCTTGATGGGAGAGCGAAGAGAAATATCTATAGACAGTACTTCGTGGTCGGAGTTGCCAAGAAGACAAAGCTGCAGACTTGAAGGTAATACAAATTTGAAGGTATGAGAGTTGAAGGTGAGTAGTTGATTTTAATGTTTAGCAGCGCTGAACAAAAATCGGCGGGCCGATTTCAAATTCAAGTCGAGTTTGTTACGTTAACTTTCGCGCAAATATCCTTGAGGAAGGTATGAATCAATCTCTTCTCTCCCTATCTATGGGTAAATAGTAGTCCAGACTGGTTTCTCCAATATTGAAAATTTAAATGTGACATTCCAAAAAATGCTACGATTAAGCTAGCAAAAACTTCTGTCGGCGATACAACATTTAATTAAATTACATACGAGACCGACAAAAATACTCGAACCGGGACAGGAACTTTGTACACTTTCTTCAGAAATTTGATCTAATTGTACAACAACTTATTCAAAACTTGGAAAAAATCAGGTTTATCCTTTGTTTCCTGTTTGAGATTTGGTTTCTGGTTCCTTCTAAATTTCTTTCATTCTCTTTCGCTCCCAGTAGCCCCTTGCATTGTAGTGGCATTGTCGTCCTTCTTGGGGTGAATTGATAAAAAATATTGGTTGAATTGATTAAAAAATTTAAAACTTTTAAAAATTTAAAATATTGATTAATTGAGAATTGATTAAAAATTAGTGAACTGATAAAATAAAACCCCAAAAGATACCTTGTCCTTTGAATTTAATAAAACATATTTGACTGAATTCTTGTTGTTGAAAAACGCATTCCCTGACGAGTGGACGGAGTAATATTTGGAGGGTCCATCTACAAAAACCGGAGTTTGGATGCTGAAGGCTACATCATTCAGCTAAGTAACAAATAAAATTAAATATTAAATATATATATATATATATATATATATATATATATATATATATATATATATATATATATATATATATATATAGTGTGTGTGTGTGTGTGTGTGTGTGTGTGTGTGTGTGTAGTGTCTTCCCACTTGCTGCACGAAGATGGCCATTAAACTGCGGTTGTTGTGGTTTCACTGCAACCTCTGGAAACCCGATGGTACCATCTCGATTTTCGATAGTCATACATAGTTTGCTTAATACTATTTCAACTCTTAGCATCAGACAGCTTTGATCCAATCAATCCTTTAAAATAATTGGCGACTGCCCACGCCACATGCGATTCGAATAGTTCGATATATATGCACATGTCAGGATGTTGCGTATACGAATCATCACTGAAATTTGCCAAATGCTTTTGGGCTTTTCAGGTTTGTCTGGACTTTCTCTCTCAGCCTTAAACCTCGTTATTTACAACTGGAAAACAGTTAAACGTCAAAAAAATATGATTATCGCGAACCAAAATATTTTCTCCCGAGCTTGCAAGAAAAATCTCAAATTGTACGTGGAATTAGTCAGTTTATTTACCGTAAATGATGAAGAGGTAATGAATTCGGATTCGTGATATTGAGAATAGATCATTTGATAAAAATACGTTAGTTGAGATGGCGAATCGTCAGATTGATGTTCTGAGGGCGTTTTGCGGGGATGGTCAAATACTAAGCCAATAAGAACAGGATTTTTGAAGTGTGCTTAAGTGGTTGCAGCTGTAAACAACATATCTCGATAGTTATCAGTTTTCAGAATCGCTAAAATTAACAACCAACTGTTTTCATGAGAATCACTTCTGCCATTTCAAAATGCCGCTCGGATTCACGGTCATACAACTTTATAGTTTTAACTCCATTCAAAAGAACATCGCTGTTAGCATTTGACGTTTTTAAACTCATCCTCATTTAATTTTAATGTTCTGATAGAAATGTCTGATAACAATAAAAGACTAAATTTCCATACATAAAGTAATTGTTAATCTACATCAAATTCACGTCGGCCAAATCGAGGTTATGTGGCCTCAGGTCTTTCTTCGAACATTCGATCTTTTTTTGTGAGATTTTGAGAAAATTACCTTCGCTTCTAATAGATCGGACAGTTACATAATTTCTTGTTATGTATTTGTGTGTATATAGGTGCGCCCACCACACAACCAGATGTGACACAAAGTTAGTTTAAACTGGATTTATCGGCAGTATCGTAGAAAATTTCCTAACCCCACCACGGCACTTCCCGTTCTGGGGGCGCCTCATGCGTCAAGCAATAAATTCACCACCTCTCCTGAGGATGTGGAAAAACTTAGGAGTATCACCCTGGGATTTGGACAAATTTTAGAATATGAGGAAATACCTTATACTCCTTGATTTTCTTAGCGTTGCCGAAAGTGTAGAGTCCACTGTTCAGTCGTTATTGATCTAGCTAGACAAGCCCGCTAACCATTACACCTCATCGAAGTGCCCTAGATTTTGTGTGTGTGTGTATGAAAGATAAAGGATAACATTTTTTTTTAAATCCACATTACAACCCAAAAAGTTTGCAGTACCTCTCTTCTTTTTAATATACACACTTTTCTCTTGTAGGAACCATTATAACCTCTTCATTCGATATATATATATATATATATATATATATATATATATATATATATATATATATATATATATATATATATATATAGCATGGTTTACGTAGTCAGGAGAATAGCTGATTGCAAAATTACTGCAACCGTTACTTATTCAGGTGAAGAGCTGATTGCAACATTACTGCAACCGTTACATAGGAGAATAACTGATTGCAACATTACAACAACGGTTAAATAGGAGAATAGCTGATTGCAACATTGCAGCAACGGTTACATTGTCAGGAGAATACCTGATTGCAACTTTACAGCAATGGTTACATAGTCAGAATAGCTGATTGCGTCATTGCAGCAACGGTTACATAGTCAGGAGAATAGCCGATTGCAATATTACAACAACGGTTACATAGAAGAATAGCTGATTGCAACATTGCACCAACGGGTACATAGTCAGGGGAATATCTTATTGCAACATTACTGCAACGGTTACATAGTCAGAAAAATACCTGATTGCAACATTACTGAAACGGTTACATAGGAGAATAGCTGATTGCAACATTACAGCAACCGTTACATAGTCAGGCGAATAGCTGGTTGCAACATTGCAGAAACGGTTACATAGGAGAATAGCTGATTGCAACATTACAGCAACGGTTACATATGGGAATAGCTGATTGGAACATTACGGCAACGGTTACGTAGTCAGTAGAATAGCTGATTGCAACATTACAGCAACAGTTACATGGTCTGAAGAATAGCCGATTGCAATATTACAACAACGGTTACATAGGAGAATAGTTGACTGCAACATTGCAGCAACGTTTACATAGGAGAATAGCTGATTACAACATTACAGCAACGGTTACATAGTCATGAGAACAGCTGATTGCAATATTACAGCCACGGTTACGAGAATAGCTGATTGCAACATTGCAGCAACATTACATAGGAGAATAATTGATTGCAACATTGCCGCAACGGTTACATAGATCGGGGAATAGCTGATTGCAACATTGTAGCAACGGTTACATAGCCCATAACCACAATACAACGTATCTGCAACGATAGAAGAACGTGCTGGGAATGGAATTTAAAATGTGACATTATAGGTCGGATTTATATGGTGATTTTTAAAGCCTAACTTGTATGTGGCACAAGGCCGAAAGCATGATCCTCCGAATTAACTCTTCAATCGTAATTGATCTAGTTAGACAAGCCTGCTAACCATGATACCATGTCGAAGTGCGAAATGATTTTTCTAAACGTAGCTTAGATGTGGTACAAGGCCGTACGTGTGGAGCACCCAGTAAAGCACCTACTATTTGGTCATAACTGATCTAGCCAGACAAGTTTGGTAACCATTACACCATGTCAAGGTGCCTCACAAGCAGGATTTATATGATTAACTCGTCAAAATTTTCATTAAAACTGCTACATAGTCATACAGTAATTTGGGGCAGAAATTGGTTGGTAGACAATGAATTAATAACCAGGGTCGTTTTCTTGATTTTTTTTTTTATCGTTTATCACTGACTTTACTGCTACTCCACTTTTTAGCGAATGGTCATTTTCTGCGCAAATAAAATATTTCTGGTGGAAGGCGGGAAATGAGTAATTTTGTCATTTCTTAAGAAGTAAAAATCTTTAAATAAATTTTGGTTTGCTGTTAAGCATTACTTACAGATTAGGACGATTGTATGTGCAGGGTGCGGCAAAAATACCTCCCAGAAATACCTCCTGCATAATGGTAAAACATTATGTAGATAAACAAAACCATTGCCGCTACTGTCTTGCCATTATGTGGTAGATATTTCTGGGAAGTATTTTTGCCGCACCCTGTAAAATATACAAATTTGAATTTACTTTCTTTAGCGTAATCACATTGTAAAGTCTGCATTATTTTTTATGCAGAAACAAATCTGTTAGGAAATCATCGGGCATTCTTGTGAAGATTCTAACATAAATCCGTCCTGGGTATGACTATAAACTACATCCGCGTCCTGGGTAAGACGATAAACAACGGCCTCTGAGTAGAATGTTTTGAGGAGTGGGGAACCACCTCTTAATTGCTGATGTTCCCAGGTCCATCCTGACCCAGGGTGGTAGCACCTGTTAGGGTTCTGCATATGGGAAAATAGTTAACCCACAAACTGGGGTCAAAACACTATGAAATTGTAAAAATAGGTTTTAATACCAGAAATTCTTTGTAAAAAATTATTACCAGCAGTACATTATTACCAGCAATATATTTTTGAAAAAAAATTACCAGTGATATATTTTTGAAGAAAAAATATTACCAGCAATACATTAAAAAAAAACATTACCAGCAATATAAATTGTCGGCATTAAATAACCCATTGATGTTGATATCCTGTAAAGCAAAACAAACCAATCGAACATAAATATCGTACACTGAGTGTTATGGGAACTTACCTATAATGATAATGGACTCTTCCTGACTCTATAAATACTGCGCCTCTATGAGAGAGAGGGAGGAACGAGTCGAGACGCAGTCTCCGACTGTGCGCGACTCTTGTCAAATTCTCTGCATTGGCAGAGAGGAACCCGGACGAGGTTTTGCCGCAGGGCAAAGTGTCGTCCGGAGAGGTAGACAGTGCCTGAACCCGTTTATACGGGTTCTAATGGGCATATTTTTGGCCGAGCCTGCGGGCTCGGAGAAACCACATTAAACCGGCCTTGTGCCACATGCGACCCACGTGGGAGAGTTCTTAAATATAGGAACGAGTCGAGTCGCAGTCTCTGACTGTGCGCGACTCCTGTCGAACTCTCTGCTTTGGCAGAGAGGAACCCCGGCGGGGCTTTGCCGAAGGGCAAAGTTTCGTCCGGGGTGGTAGACAAGCCCTGAACCCATTTATACGGCTTCTTAAGGGAGTATTTTTGGCCGAGCTTACGGGCTCGGAGAAACCCATGTGAAACTCGGCCTTGTGCCACATACTTTCCTCGTGGGGGGACTGTTAAATATCGGAACGAGTTGAGACACAGTCTCTGACTGTGCGCGACTCCTGTCGAACCCTCTGCTTTGGCAGAGAGGAACTCGGACGAGGCTTTGCCGCAGGGCAAAGTTTCGTCCGGGGAGTTAGACAGTCCCTGAACCCGTTTATACAGGTTCTAATGGGCATATTTTTGGCCGAGCCTACGGGCTCGGAGAACCCTCATTAAACCGGCCTTGTGCCACATGCGACCCATGTGGGGTGGTTGTTAAATATTGGAACGAGACGTGACCTAACGAGTGAAGACAATATTAGTTCACTCTACACCAGACTGACAGTTAATACTAACACCTTCAACTTCTTGTATATTTCTGTTGTAATATATCTTTGTTATTTTCTACTCTTGTGTTCGTGTTGTTCTTCCTTGGTCCTAACCTTGGACCATAACTGTGGTGCGAGGATATTGGACCATAACACTGAGTCATGCAATTACGACTATAAACGTTGGCATATTTGGAAACACTTAAAATACACACACTATAATGAAAACAAATACACAATTATTTTTGCTAAAATTATTCCATAATTACTGTAGCATAGACAACACGTCAAATATTAGGAATCGCATTAAGGTTTTTACAATAAAATTAGTATTAACCAACCGAAAATTTCCAATATAATCCAATACGAAACTGTTGAGAAGACTACTTGAACTTGGTCCAGTACTTTTCCCACAAATATTTCTGGCAAATCACAAATATTAAAGAACAGGTAGCTGTGGAAAGACATGACTACTGAATATCTGAAGTAAATGATAATAAAGCGAATAATAACACAAGGCTTTCCTGAATGCTTCGAGAGCATAATTATTAATTGTTTGTCTTTTACAGTCTATCAACCATTTTCAGGTTATTTAAAGCCAGAAAATAGTTTTAGATATAAAGACATTTGCAGATAATAATGATTACTGATACAAATCGTACTGATTAATTTATAACTAGGGGGAGAAGTGGTGCGTTCATGCCTTTCCTGGTGCTATTACGCGCAAGTGAAAAAGATTTCGTTAGAAACGAAGCAAAGAGTACTGAACTGTTCTATAATATCAGTCCTCCTGTCTGACAACGAATGCTGGAAAATCTCAAAGATGAAGAGACTTGAAGCAGCAGAAACGTGGTTCTACAGTAGGGTACTAAGAGTACCAGGGACTGAAAATGTGAGCAAAGACTAATTTTTAGTGAAAAATGAAAAAAAAAGGACACTTACACATAACATCTGGAAGAGATAGCTGAAATTCCTAAGGCACATAATGAGGAAAGAGGGCTTGGAAAATTTGATACTCACAGTACATATTGAATGCAGGAAGAACTGAGGAATCAATGCATAAATTACTCAGAGAGATTGAGTAAATGGATAGCGGAGCAAAGTTTAGGAGAGATAACAAAAAGTCAAAGTTCATTAAGAGCTACAAAGGACAGGAAATTATGGAGAGACGTAATCGTCGTCGTTCTGAAAGAACGCAACCCATAGACGAAGAATAAGAAGTGGAATATAACGAAACCAACTGGAATTGGAACTCGGCTCTCCGATCTCGAATTCTGATCCGTTAATCATTACACCATCCGCACATCCATAACACCTGGTATTCCCAAGCGGTCACCCATCTAACTACTGACCAGACACAACGTTGTTTAACTTTAGTAATAGTACCCGAACCGGCATTTCAACGTGATGTTGTCGTAAGCCTACAGTTGTACAACACTGTCTACTCTTCCGAGATTACTGCTATTAAAAGCTGCTAAACGTTGGTTATTGGAAGCACTATGATGATTTATACGAATGTTGCTAACAAAAGAAATTATGCGATTGTTTTACGCGAAAATATTCGGCCCATGCATTGGAGAAATTGAGTCCAGAAAAAGAAGGAAGAAGACAGTTTGAAGGATTTTATCATCTTGTTTTATGTTTGACGACCGTGACTCATATGCGACACGAAGGAGAAACCTTATGACTGTTGTTTTCTGGTTTTATTACTTCGCTACTATCCGCGAGAACTGAGTCAGAAGGCGCTAATGAGAAGGAAGTAAAACGGGGTGCATTATTTTCTCGTCCTATCTACACTGGAAATGGGGATCCAGCAATCAGACACACAGTTATTGCTATTGTCAGCTGGCTTTCAAAGAGATTTCCATAGATCTAGACATCGAGAGAAACTGGAGTAGAGAGATCGGTCGATTATTTGGACTATACCGACAGAATGAGTTCGAATCTCACTGGTTACCTCAAAATTAATAATCTTCGCATTCTGCTTAAAGTATCAATATATTTAACGTACGCCACTTTTTTTTTCATGTATTATTGTGTTCGTGTTTGCGGTACTTACATTTGTGTATATAGACCTGTGTGTTTATTCACATCTCCCGCTAGAGGACACATGGCCCAGTGGATAAAAGCCTTGGTTGGATCCGGTGACTTGACCCAAAGAGTTGTGACTTCAACATCTGGCTACTACAGTGGCGAACAAAAACTTGGAGACATGAGTTAAAGGAACTGAGACATCCGGAAAAGGCATGGCACGTGGAACTAGAACAATCTACCCCCACCCCGATGGACGAAATAAAGGGTTCAGTTCGAAATCACCTGAAAAATGCCAGAGCGTAACAACGCCCAAAATGTCGTTAATATGGCAATAAAGATTAGGACAATAGTCCGAACAGTGTAAATAGTGTTTATTCAAATCTGTCTCTCAGATAGAAAATGTATTCTGTCTAAACGTTATTTTTAGTGGGTAAACGTGTTTGAGTTGCTATCCCCCTCTCTACCTCTTTCTCACTCATTCTCTCTGTCTCATATATATACATATATTATATATATATATATATATATATATATATATATATATATATATATATATATATTAAGGTCTACGATACAATTAAAATAAAAATGAAGCTTTCATAGACTTAACATGATTCACTTTTTGTCTCGCTAATATACAGAAAGTGGAGTAATTTACTCTATCGCCTGTAATAATCGCCCCAAAAATTATATAGAAACCTCAAGATAATGGTGTTTTCCTTTCGTCTTTTAATAACCGCACAAAAAAGCTTATCCGCGAATATGAAAGGATCCTATTGAAAGGACCCCTCTCTCTCTCTCTCTATCTATTTATCTATATATATATATATATATATATATATAGAGAGAGAGAGAGAGAGAGGTTTCGTTAAATAATTTAGACATGTTCTTTCTACTTATTCTCAAAAGGATCCTTTTATGTGTGTGTTTTAGGAATTGCGACGGAGTAATAAATATATATGACAATTGAAAAAAATCTATCTTTACGTTTCACCAATGAATCGGCGTCATCAGAATAAGAATTCTATTACAACAAAGTCTTCATTAGCGTGACAAAAAGTGAATCATGTTAAGCCTATCAAAGCTTCATTTTTATTTTAATTGTATCGTAGAACTTTATATATATATATATATATATATATATATACATATATATACACGTGTGTGTGTGTGTGTGTGTGTGTGTGTGTGTGTGTGTGTGTGTGTGTGTGTGTGTTTAAACGTAACCGAGTTGATGTTAGTTCACTATTTACATTATTCGGACTATTGTCCACATCTTTGTCCCCATATTTATCACAACGTTTCGGCTGTTGTACGCTCCGGCCTTCTTCAGGTGGATGGAATGTCGAACTAAACCCTTTATTACGCTCACTCAATGACACTTGTCACAGTGGATAAAGGCGTTGGTTAGATCCAGTGACAGGACCCAAAGTGTGTGAGTTCAATACCCTGTTAAGGCAGTGGAGAGGGGAATTAACAGGAGATAACTGATAACTGTTATCCATTAAACATGGCACGGGCAACTAGAACAGTCTACCTCAGTGAGCGTAATAAAGGGTTTAGTTCGACATTGCCTCCACCTGAAGAAGGCCGGAGCGTACAATGGCCGAAACGTTGTAATAAATATGGCGACAAAGATGAGGACAATAGTCCGAATAATGTAAATAGTGTACATAATACCTCATCTCAGAAATATAGACAGATATTGATGTTAGTTATATTAGAATTTCTATAACGACAGCAAGGTTGCTGCACAGTTGAGCGCCTGGCCTGTTACCTCGACATATCTATTTTTTTTCTTAATTATTTCGCCGAAGCAAGACCATTAAGCCACTAGAGACACCAGGGGTTTACTAAGTGTGAAAGAATATAAAAAAAGAAACGTATTATTAAGGAGCGATAACAATAAAAGAACAGGAATTAAGACAAAAGATAGCGATTGACATTGCATTTAAATTTTTGACAATCAAATAGACTCGAAAGCAAGGGGCCAGAAGAGAGTTTCTCAGTGCGAGAAAAGAAACTGCTCGTATAGAACTTACGGTTATACAGGGTGCAGCAAAATAATCTGACACTATTGTAGATTTAATAAACACAAAATAGAACGAATTTTTTTTTTTCGAAATGTACATATAATGCCATTTTGTTTCATTTCGTTTTCAGTTTCCAATAAGAATTGGATGGGGGGTTAGCATCGTGCTTTCATTGTACCAAGAACAACGCATCGGTTAAAATAACAGAGAAAAAGCGTTCGCCAGCCCGATTACCTGATTTGAAAACATGCGTTCTTTTTCTCTTTGGGGGTACCTGAAATTAAAGGTATACAGTCACCCCCTCCTCGATCTATTGAACAATTAAAAGATGCCATTAGTCAAGAAATTGCTACCATTCAACATGAAATGACCAGTCGAGTTATGGACAACTTTCGTCAACGTCTTCGACAGTGTGTGGAAAGTAACAGTACTCACTTGACTGATTTCATTTTTAAATAGAAATGAAACAATATAGAGTTAGATGTACATTTAAAAAATAAGAACACATTGTTCGTTCTTCACTCTATTTCGCTTTTATTAAACCTAAAAATGTGTCAGATCATTTTGCTGCACCCTCTCTCTATTTCTATATCTATATATAATAGAAATTGTTAGGAGGATTTGATAATTATAATTAAGTAATTCATTGAGTCTGAAAGAAACCTCAACAGAATGCAGAAAGCACTGGACGGCCGTTTCGTCCTATATTTCGGACTCAACAGTAGTGCGAATCCGCTACCGAGAATTGAAACCCTGACAGGTAGGTTGTCAAGCAAACATCATACCAACTGTTCCAACGGGCCTTGGTGACGGTCGTCCATTGCTTTCTGCATTCTGTTGAGGTTTCTTTCAGACTCAATGAATTAATTAATTATAATTATCAAATCCTCCTAACAATTTCCATTATATATATATATATATATATATATATATATATATATATATATAT
>OZ038483.1:40575749-40593249 GCA_964036315.1 Acanthosepion esculentum | reverse complement strand
ATATATAAAGATATATATATACCCTCACATATATATATATATATATATATATATATATATATATATATATATATATATATATATATATACCCACACACATATATATATATATATATACATATATATGCCACACACTGGGTTTGTCTTCCTGAGCCAATATTATCAAATCAAATCGACTATTGTCAGATTCGATCTCGGGTCTCGTATATATATATGTGTGTATCCGTGTGTATGTGTGTGTGTGTGAGAGAGAGAGCGAGAGAGTACATATTTACACACATACACACCAATATATATACACTTATATATATGTTATTTTCTTCAAATGTCATTATTAGTAGATATTCGTATTTGAAATAGACGCCCCATTTTTATGTTAAACAGTGTGTATTACGTCTATCGAATACGCAGAGAAATTGTAATAAAACACGTATTTCACAAATAAGCATGCAACTGGTTTAATGCACCCTATATAATGTAAAAATAAAAATGGGGCGTCTATTTCAAACAGTAGTACCCGCTAAATAATTGCGGTTTATGTTGTAAAATATTGTTGGATTAAAATTCAATTCACACACATAGTTGACGGAGTGATCGCTGGAGGGTCTCTCTATGAAACTCTGGTGTTCCTTCAGCATCCCGACTCCAATCAGTTAAGTGAAATACTTTATATTTGCATTATTTCTCTCTTTCTCTCTCTCACTCACACACACACACACACACACACACACACGTATATATATATATATATATATATATATATATATATATATATATATAATGACCAGCTAATTATGATGCCCGTTCACATAAATTTCAATGACCACAGAGACCATCTGTGGTTTATAGTC
Source organism: Acanthosepion esculentum (assembly GCA_964036315.1). Classification (NCBI taxonomy): domain Eukaryota; kingdom Metazoa; phylum Mollusca; class Cephalopoda; order Sepiida; family Sepiidae; genus Acanthosepion; species Acanthosepion esculentum. The sequence goes on along the minus strand of OZ038483.1, from coordinate 40,592,398 downwards.
CATATATTGTGAGCGGGACTTAGTTACAGTTTCTGGCAAAAAGAGCGCATACTGGGGTCTGATTAGTAGTTGAATAAGGCCAGTGAGTGCGCTTCGGTCACGATAACTTGCGATTACTTGCACTACCATCGCCGCCTTTCAGACATTTTCCTCTACCTGTTTTCACTCAGAAGGGTTTGGTTCGCATGTGGTACGTTTCTCACATACTTCTCAACAATGCCTCACGCTGGGATTGTCTTCCTCAGCCAATATTATCAAATCGACTATTGTGAGATTCGAACTCGGGTCTCATTTATATATATATATATATATATATATATATATATATATATATATATATATATATATATATATGTGTGTGTGTGTGTGTGTGTGTGTGTGTGTGTGTTCGCGCGCTTGCGTGAATGTGAGACAGTACATAATTATACTATAGTTATATACTTATAAAACAACAATATTATATTTGCGAATGTGTACACCATATGAATCTTTGCATATAAGGTCTCACCTATATATATATATATATATATATATATATATATATATATATATATATATATATATATATATATATATTGTGTGTGTGTGTGTGTGTCTCCTCATATATTTGTTTATGTCGACGTGAGTGTCACTTGTATGTGCGCATATGCATAGTCCAGCCGTGTTGATTAAATCAAAAATTGCTGGACACATGCCATTAATTCTCTGCTTGCAACCTGATCCATGATGTCTCTTGATTGCGTATGGGCCAAAAGTGAAAGTGAAACCACTTTCGTCATTAAAACGAATATACAGAGAAACCAAAAAAAAAAAATGCCACAAAGTAAATTTCCTTTTGTTATCAAGATTTTGCCACTGCCAGCATCTAAAATCAGAAATACATGCTCATTGAATGATTGTAATGAAAATAGCAATATGCTCTGTGGTGCAATATTATAGCTGCTGTTGCTATTACTGTTATTAAAACAATTATAACAGTAAAAACAATTCAGTTGTCCCCCTTATCCACTGGGAGTTATATTCCACCGACCAGCAGATACTTGGAGCCTATGTAGTCTGTAGAGAGAACAACATTTTATTATGGCTTTAAAAACGGACATTTTAAAAGAATATATTAATATATACAATTATGTCAAAACAAAGTAGAGGAAGAGAAAGAAAAAAATATTTACTCACCGTACTATGGTAAATTGAAAAGTATAAGAAGCCAATGCTAACCGGATCTCGCTCCTCGCTCAATCGAGGATAAAACATAAATGGAAGCACAACGACTAAAAAAAAAAAGAGTTAAAGAAAAATAGGTTGGTGCAAAAATAATGTCGTTTTCTCACATGAAGTTGAACGTCAAAAAACGACATTATTTTTTCACCAACCTAATACTACCAGAGAATCAGCAGCCAGATGCCAGCTAAACTCAGCAACCCTTCCTTCTGTTTACAGCGGGAAGCGTTTTTATTTTTTTAATTTAACTCTTTTTTTTTTTTTGATTATCCTTGTTATTTCACCCTCATTGTTTTAATATATTTGTATACATTAGCTGAAAAGCAGCCTCTTCGTGCGGACTTTTCAGCTAGCTACTGCGAAGGGCTAATTGAGCCTCCGACCCAAAGCTAAAAGGACGTATGGCCCAGCTTAAAAAACAGCAATGATAATTTTGAAGAAATAACTTTGAATTCCTCAATTCATGCCACGGTACTTCAAACCCTTACTTTAACTCTGGTTTGGGCCATTTGTCTGATTCCGGCAAAAAGACCGATTTGGGTCGAAATTCCAGTTCATGCCGAAATCTGATTTCTTCAAGTCACAAACTCTGCAGAACTGCAAAACCTCACGTCACAGAACCTATCACTTTAATTCTGATTCCTAGTCATTTTGAAGAAATAATATTGTTTTCCTCAATTCTCAAAGTTTTGGAGATATTTTAAACTGAATTAAAAACAAAACAAAAATTAAATTGACGAAGTTATTTTAAAATTTGAATTTTTGAATGTTTCCTCCTCATCCGGACACAAATCCCAATGCTCGAGGGTAAAGCACCAATTGAAGGGCAGATTTTCAATCCCGGGGTCATCCTGATACAAAAAAGGTATAATATATCTATGTAGAGCTAGTGTGGCCCGAGTTAGAAGGTTTCAGATACATGGATAGACAGACAGAATTTGTCGTTTATTTATTTAGAAGATAGAAGATATATATATATATATATATATATATATATATATATATATATATATATATATATATATATATATAAAATAATAAAAACTAAAATACTAAAGCAATGAACAATTTCTGAGATTAAGAAATAGTACATACTATTTACTTTAGAATATATCAATATCGTTCTTCAAGAGGAAACGCTTTCCTTTGTTGATTGGTCCCCCCCCCCCGATCCAATAATGTTCTTATTTATCCCCTTGCCAATAAATCTGGCATTCCTTTTCAATATTTCTGACAGAGTTTGAATTTTTCTCAGCTTTTCCTTGATTTCTATGTCATTATGTATTTCCTTGCAGATCTATCAATTGCTAAGATTATTAAACAGAGCTCCCTGCCCCGATATGTCGTTCCATAGAACAATTTTCGGTACACGAAAGCAGACGGGGACACCTTCAGATCTTACATGGCGGAAGCTCCACTCTCATCCTTTCATCCTTTTTCAGACATACTGCCTCTAAGACTGCTGCCCTTGTTTCAGACTAGATCCTTTTTGGAATGGTGAGTTTTATACCCCCGAAAAATTCTAACAAAAAAAAACAAACAACCACCAGCCCTGGTTCACCCCTGATTGTGCTACAGCCATAGCTCAGCGCAACCCCTACTACAATGTCAGTCACAGGGAACGGTGTAGTTGCACACTTGCCGCATTCAAAACTGTTCGTAATCACTGCAAGAGAGTTCTAGAAAATGAAAAGTGAAACTATACACAAGTAGCCCAGGCCAAGGTTGAAAGCAAACAAACTGGATTCTGGAAGTTCTGGAAAATCTCCAACGAAATCCTAAATAGAAGCAAAGAGTCAGTGTCCCACTTATGACAGAATGTACACCCATAATTCTGACACAAGGTTACAAATGTGGGATTTTCCACTAAGGCTAAAACTCACTACAACAGAAAGATTGTTTTTTATTTCATGTTAAAGTATACACACACACACACACACACACACACACACACACACACACACACACACGCACACATTGTATGTATGTATATATATATATATATATATATATATATATATATATATATATATATATGTGTGTGTGTGTGTGTTTTCGAGTTTGCTTGGCCCACCATCTTGGACTTGCCTGTTTGTATAAGGTTTCTTATATTACGAACTACGACTACCGACCGCCTGATGATTGCGGGAAAGCGGTTGAAACTGGAAATCGTGGTCGGTTACTGCCCACCCGGAATTTGACTATATATAAAATAAAAACAGTAAAGAACTTCGGATTATTTACCTAACGTGTTCTTTCCTATTTTTCTATATATTTGCACACACACACACACACACACACACACACACACACACACACACACACACACATATATATATATATATATATATATATATATATATATATATATATAATGTGCAGGTGGTGTGTTGAACAGTGGCTCAGAAAGAGAAATTTATGAGTTCAAATTCTGAGTTTGTTTCATTTAATTTCGGACAAATACCTTGGGAAAGGTATGAATCCATCAGCTCTCGATTAAATAGCGGGGTAAACTGGACTCTCTTGCTTTGCTTTGCGTTGCGTTCGGTGATTTTTTGGGGGCACCAATTCTCTGTTATCAGCTCCTTCAAAAAGTGTCGCTGGTTTTACACAAGCTTTTATCACTATTATTATTCCTTATAAGGAAACATTCAGCATTCATTGAATGATCATTTAGACTTCCTATCAGTTGAAATTTATAAAATCTTTCTATCAAAACAATATTTTAGGATAATAGATTTCTCAAGTTCGAAAATGTTATTGCTCTTTCAACTATTGATGTGGGGGGGGCTCTTCCTTCCTTACCTTTTGTTTAGGGTTGGAATGTCTGCACCTTGGTGACGTTATTATTCTCTTTTAGAGTTAAATGTGCTACCCATTTTAGCTGTTGCTTCTGTTGAAACTAATCAGCTCATATGTGTGTATAACCTGGTGGTTTCGTTCTAAAAACGAACCGTCAGGCACTAATATATTAAAATTGTAAAAGAGTCCGCTATATATTGGGTTGGAACAAAAGTGTTTCTTAAATGAATTTCAAAGACAATATTTAGATATTTTTACATAGACCTATTAAACTATATATGGCAAATTTTGTTCAATTATCTGTTGCTATCATTGAGGCAGCTTCATGATACTATCCTCCCAGAACTTGGCATTTTTTCGAACTAGTGGTTTTTACATGCTTACATAGAATTGAAGTTCTTCTCATTAATTTGAAAGTACAAGATCAGGTGAGCACTGCAGATGTAGCAGGACATCTGTTACAGAATGCAGAGACTAGGCCAGGATAGTGAGCGATTGGTCAGGATACCCTGTGTGCGTGAAATTCTGACAACGGTGGATTGCTTTTGTCTAAGTTTTGTCTAAGTTTTATGAATTTTGAAAAGTTGACACTTTTCGCACTCGGATTCCTTAAAGAGACTAGTCTGCACATAGTGAAATTCTAAGCGAAGTCGTTAACATGCATTCTTCTAAAGACCTTCTTCCCACTACCTTTGGGGTTTGAAGAGTTTCGACACGGAGTGCAATACATTCCACCCAAGCTTTACCAGTTTCTGCCAAGGTCTGCAAAGAGATATGAGGTCTGGTGTTCTGAATGAAGACGACATCCTTCTGATTGACCAATTCTAGACGCTTTTATCAACTGCTACCTTTTATCAGTCCAAGTGGTAACAGTACTTTTCTGAATTCAATGTCTGATCTAGCGGAATTAAGATGCAATGTCCTTCCAATTCCACTAGGTACACATCATCACCTTTTTTTGGTGGGAGACGCACACTGGCAAGAAGAGAAAGATCAAATGACTCATTTCATTTTCCCCAGGGTCTTTTTCGCTGCACATTATTGTAGATAGTCCATTTATCATCTCTTGTGATTGTTATTTTAAATAACGGGCCGTTTTCGTTGCATTTGAGCATCAAAATCGCATATGGAAAATGGAAATATGGTTCATTTAATGTTTTTGTGTTAAATCGTGAGTGTGGATCACCCAGTGAGGATCGAACTCACTATTCAGTCGTAACTGATCTAGATAGACAACCCTGCGAAGCATGACACCACGTCGAAGTGCCCAAATGATTTTCTAAGCATAGCTTAGATGTGGCACAAGGCCGATATTGTAGAGAGCTCAGTGAGGATCGAACTCGCTATTCAGTCGTAATTGATCTAGAGAGACAAGCCTGGTAACCAATACATCACACCGAGGTGCCTCTCTCAGATGAGATATGTGTAGAATCTGTGCGATGTTCCACGTCGTATGACCTGGATTATTTTCCATCAATGTTTCGATTTGGTCATCATCAATGATTGCATGACTGCCGGAATTTTCTTTGTATTGCAGACCAAAATTTCCACTCCTGAACCTTGCGAACCACTTACAAATAATATTCCCAATAATACCATCTCCTTTCACTATATATATATATATTTTTTTTTTCTGTTCTCACAATGTTATGTGATTTTTTTCTGTTGCGGGATGAAAAACACGTCACAATGATACAGATGCACCTTAAAAACATTTAAAATGACAATCCGCACACGAAAGACACGTCAAAATGTCGTAAATTTCAGTTACGCGAGAAACGAAGCCACGTATTTAAATCTGATTTGTTGAAAAACGTTCCAAGCCAATAGGGATTTTCTAAGTGTAGCTTAGATGTAGCACAAGGCCGAAAGCATGGGGCACACAGTGAGGATTGAACTCACTACTCAGGCTTTCTTATTTATGCACATTTGTCGAAGAACAACGAAAGTTGTTTCAGAGTTTTTATTTACTTTTCTTTTATTGGTTGAGATCATTTTTTCTGGTTTCCTGTCTCATGATTTATGGCTTCTCCCGGCTCTCATAGATCCATATCAAGGAATCTTTTGTAGGTTAATAAGAGTGTATCTTTTGGTATGCATTGTGTTTGTTTAGTGGTTATCAAGTATCGGGTCCATGACCGTCTATTTTCTTATCCGCGCTTTTGTCTTCAACAATTTCAATTATCGGCAGTCAGAGCCAAAAATAACGACATATGTTTTACTTAATAATAGATCGAAAGTAAAAAGGTAGAGTTCAAATTTGCCAAAGAGAAGCTGTAAGGTGCGTTCTCTAAAGTGAAAAGAAGAAATGGCCTGAACTTAATAATGAAAGGAAAAATCTAATGCCGAAATCTTTAAGAACCAAATGTGATTATATATATATATATATATATATATATATTGTCATCCACAGACAGACTTTTTCGCTGTATCACAGCTCATCAGTGTGGCTAGACGTCCGGTTGCCTCCAGCTAGGGTCGAAACCCAACTGAATTAGTGTCAGTCGGGGATTCTACCACTAAGCCATTGACGCACGGCAGGGATGAAGGAGAATTTAAGCGTATTTATTTTTAGATAAACACACAGTGACAGAGAGAACTCGATTCGATTTACCGAAGAGTCTTGCATTATGAGCCGTAATAGTCACTGTTTACAAACACACACTTCCTCCCCAGAGAGCTCAACCGAAATAAGTTTTTCAGGAGCCTATATATTGTCATCCACAGACAGACTGTTTCGCTGTATCACAGCTCATCAGTGTGGCTAGACGTCCGGTTGCCTCCAGCTAGGATTGAAACCCAAATATATATATATATTCACATTTGGTTCTTAAAGATTTTTTTCGGTTTGGACCATTTTCCTGGTTTCCAGGTATAGTTTGAACATAAATTGCCCAGTGTCTTTTAAGCACTTTGCCATTATCAAAGAATTCTGTAGTTAATAAATGTAAAAATGAATTGTGTTTCTTTGAAGACAAAAATGACACCACAAGCTGATCGTACTTTAAACATAGATCTTAGCAATTTCGGCATTAGATTTTTCCTTTCATTATTAAGTTCAGGCTTTTTCTTCTGAATTCTTGTGAATATATATATATATATATATATATATATATATATATATATATATATATATTCACATTTGGTTCTTAAAGATTTTTTTCGGTCTGGACACGCTCTAAAATTTCTCGCAGTTAACAATAACACATTTCTAAAAACACATATTTCGGAGTACATCTTAACTTTCGTTGTCCTGTTATTACCTGGATGTAAAAAAAACATATCTATTTCCATACCTGAGGATGATTGTATGCACAATCGAAAGCTTGTAGTAAAAAAAGACATATACAACTGGAATTTATAAACAGGGATCATAACATTCATTTACAGGTTCGAGGTTAATGTATTTTATTAAAAATTGTTTGCGAGAGTGATTCTTGCCATTTACATCATTAACTTCACTATCTGCTTTTTGTATGAATGATTCATGTAATATACATATATATATATATATATATATATATATATATATATATATATATATATATATATATATATATACAGGGGTTGGACAAAATAATTGGAACAGGTGCAAATTCCACTCCTATATGTCAAAGACCTATTATATTAAGAACTTTAACTAAAACTTTGCAATTGCAGGTTATATTTATTGTAAATACGTTTATTTATCTAATTTACTGTCTTTGTCTTAATTATTTTTAGAAGTTAATAAAATTTAAGCTAAATGCGTGACCTCTCCGGGTTCGAAAAAGGGCAAATTGTTGGAGCTCGCATGGCAGGACCCTCGATCACTAAAGTTGCTGAACTGTTTGGTTTTTCAAGAGCTACCATATCAAGAACTATTACGCAATTCGAGAAACAGGGCAAAAGCTCTAGCAACCGTAGCAATTCGGGCCGGACTTGCAAACTTACTGACAGAGACCGACGTGCATTGAAACGCAATGTGGCAAAAAATCATCGGACTACAGCGGCCAAAGTGACTACTGAGTTGAATCATCATCTGAAGTCCAGTTTCTACTAAAACTGTTCATCGTGAGCTCCATAACTCTGCATATCATGGAAGAGCCACTGTAAGGAAACCTCTTCTCTCCACTCGCAACATTCAGAAGAGGTTGAAGTGGTGCAGAGTTCACAATGCCTGGTCCGCAAACCAATGGAAGCAAGTCATATTCTCAGACGAGTCCAGTTTTTCTCTTTTCCCACCTTCAGGGCGAGTTTATGTGTTGAGGCAGCCCAAAGAAGTTTACAACCCTGACTGCCTTCTTCCAACAGTGAAGCATGGAGGTGGATCAGTGATAGTTTGGGCCACCATATCATGGAAATGTCTTGGTTCAATTGTTGCCCTGCATGGTAGAATAAACAGCAAAGATTAATCGAACATTTTGGGAAATCATATTCATCCAATGGCTCAGACTTTATTCCCTGATGATGACTGCATCTTCCAAGACGATAATGCTCCAATACATACCGCTCGAGTGGTTAAGAATTGGTATGAAGAGCATGAAAGTGAGCTAGAACACATGGAGTGGCCTCCCCAATCTCCAGATATCAATATTATTGAACATTTGTGGTGCATTTTGGAGCGACAAGTTAGGAGCCGCTATCCTCCACCATCGTGTCTTAAAGAGTTGGAGCAGGTGTTAATGGAAGAATGGCTGAAAATTCCTCTGGATGAAGTCAGGAAGCTGTATGATTCCATTTCTAAACATATTAAAGTGCTATGTGAGATCTAAAGGAGGACCAACTCCATATTAAATACATTTTATTCGAATTTAACAAGTGTTTCAATTATTTTGTCCAACCCCTGTACACACACACACACACACACACACACACACACACACACACACACATATATATATATATATATATATATATATATATATATATATATATATATATATATATATATATATATAATGGTTGGTTTATCGTTTCTGAGAACACTCGTCTGCTAGGAAATCCATATAACAGACACCCACTCAACAGACAGAGTTCACATTGTTTATACTGCAAATATGTTGAATGGGCCTTAATTTGTTTCTGAGAGAAAGTGCACATAATCTAACATGAACACTTTCTTGAACGAGGCCAGCACACTCAAGCTCTCGGTCACAATGTCTTCTGAGTTCGTGCAAGTACAATCGTCGACGGCTTCCAAATAGTTCCGTCTACACAATTTCTCTTACTGTGCTTCGGCTAAGCCATTGTGTGGTTTTCAGGCACTTCCCAAAAGTGCTGCACGCTGGGATCGCCTCCCCCAGACTGATATAATGAAGTCACCCGCCTGAAAAGTTGACCACGGTGTGATTCAAATTCAGGTCTCATGGCCAGATAGCGAACGTTATATATATATATATATGTGTGTGTGTGTGTGTGTGTGTGTGTGTGTGTATAGGGTGCGATGGATAAATCGTCGTCTAAATTACGCGAAAATGTAAATAACACTGGTAACTCATTTTAACAGATATATTTACCAAAATTACACAAAAACATCTTGAATTAATAAAGACAAAATTTATTCAATAACATCGCCATTGGCTTTGACCACAGCCTCCAGAAGACTTTGGAATATCCTGCATGTCTTCTGGACAGTTTCCTTGTTTAAGTCAGTGAATTCTGCCATAATCCTTGCCTTTATTTCATCTTTGGTGTAACAAAGAGTTTTGTTGGTCTCTCGCATAACTTCGCCCCACACATAATATTCAAAGTGGTTGCAAGTCTGAGGAGTTAGGTGGACAGATGTAAGGGATGATGTCGCAGAAATTGTCTGACAGCCATGACTGTGTTCTCCTGCTTGCCTGGCATGGGGCAGTCCTGTTGCCAGACATAGGCTCTTTCAACAGCCACCCTCTTGAACCAGGGCATCACTACCTCCTCAAGGCACTTGATATATGCCTCTGGGTTGAGTCTAACGCACTGTGGGAAGATGAATGGAAGCATAACGTTGCTATCACTAGTGATCACTTCAAACAACTTTGTAATCACCATTAGACTCCTCTAACACTTTCTAAATCCTCCACACTTTTCTCAGATTGACACCCAAACACTCTGAAATGTTCATATTGGGGTTTCTGGTGTGAATGTCAAGCAGTAGGGCATGCCTTTTCCAGATTTCTGACGGAGTCAATTACGTCATGAAGCTCTTTTTCTCACAGATGGTGCCCAACTGACCCTACTATGCTGTGCTGTCAACAAATCTAAAAGAAACAATACATATGCACAAAATTAAAAATACAAAACGGCGACAATTTACCCATCGCACAATGTACTTGCACGCAAGACTCAAGAGTGTGCAGATACTGACCCTCTGTAGAAATGGCAGGGAACAAGACTTTCTTCAAATAACTTGTCATGTTTCTTGGAGTTTGAGTAACCTGTCATTTTAAGTTTGGGAATTCCAATAGAGATTCATTCATATATTTTTTTAAAGCTCATCAATCCTTTTCACTCAGAAAATATTTTCAGGTTGTAAGATTTTTTTCATACTGTTCTCAAGTGTGTTTCAGCATAAATGAATATAGCGAACGTAATGGAAATTGGAACTCAACTTTCCAATTAGCAATTCCACACCATTATCCATTAACCACCTGCACATCCAAGCTTACAGTACCTGGTATTCCCAAGTGGTCACTCATCGAAGTACTGACCTATGCTTTACTTCAGTGATCATATGGGAACTGGTATTTCAACGTGAAATGCCGTAAGCCTTAAAGATTCATAAAACTGTTGCCGCATCATAGGAATAACATGTAATGGTAATATTATCCATTTCCCTGTAAGGAAATATTTGATATATATTGACCAAGCAGCCAGTACTGTTATCGATTGAAATTTATAAAATCTTTCTCTTAAAACACTTTTTTAAGGGAAACAGGTTTCTCAAGTTCGGTAACTATTATCGCCCTTTCCAGTATTGATGTGGGTTTCCTTTCGAACCTTCTATTTGATGTGGTGTGGAATGTTAACATCTTATGTCATTATTGTCTCTTCAAGTTACATGTTCTATCCATTTTAGATGTTGCTGCTGCTGGTAGTCTTCAAGTGATGTAGTTTCTGTTATTTGGTGTATTTTTTTTGTTTGTGATTCTGTAGCACCAGTCCAAAATGTTCAAAGAAGTATGGTCTTTGCCAAGATCCTCAGGCTTTATTTGCTCAAAGCCTTTTTTCTTCATTGATCTTAGGAAGCATTATTTTCTTTTTGAGTTACATGTGCTATCCATTTTAGTTGTTGTTGCTGCTGGTAGTCCTCAAGTAATGTTGTTTGGTATTTGGTATTTGGTAGTCTTACAATTTATGTATACATATGTAAACTATCCTGTCCATCAATAGTGGGAATATTTTGTTTAGTCTCTAAAAATGACCTCATGTCATTGTTATCTTTATGAAGAGTGAAATGAATAATTCTATTACTGTCTTCTTTCTTATCCACGTTCACGTACAGAAATCAATACTCAGTATGTTATGCTAATTGATCCGAAGTACAGGAGAATTGATACTTCCAAAATGAAAAGAGAAAAACGGCTAGACGTAATAAAGAATGGAAAAAACAGCTACTAAGATCTACATTTATTGTTTAAAGAATGAACCTTCTATGCAATCAAGAACTAAAGACTGACTTAAATAATTTTCTAATTGCCTTTTACTGAAATAATGTCGAAAAGTTATCTTCCGCTGCATTCACTTGTTTTTTTTTTCAAATATTAAATTAAATTAAAAGTAAATAAAGATCATTGCCCTCATATTATAAATGAAAGCAACTTTAATGTTTTCAATGCAAATATATATTAAACTTATCATCAAAAAATTATTTCTTTACAGAGATAATTGTAATTTAAGAGTTTTTTTATCACAATATTTCACGTATAAAGATGTAGTTATTTCAATTCCATCATCAGAGAAGTCCACTACATAGAGATGAAACATTTGGCTATATTTATGAAGTGAACTCTTCTGTGAATGAAAAAGACCATTCTACACAATAAATATATATGAAGAAATATACTCTTAAGATGTGCTATATTTATGGAATAAAGTGCTCAATATCAGAGATAGAGCGTGTGTAAATATAAAAGTGAACATTGAAGTCAACATTTAGAGGCGACAGGCTGTTTCATGCTAAACACAATCATCAGGCCTGACGATTGTGCCTAGCATGAAACAGCCTGTTGCCTTTAAGTGTTGACTTCAATGTTCACTTTCATATTTATATATATATATATATAAATATAAAAGTGGACATGGAAGTCAGCACTTAGAGGCGACTGTCTGTTTCATGCTAGTGCAATCGTCGCCTCTAAGTGCTGACTTCCATGTCCACTTTTATATTTACACATGCTCTATCTCTGATATTGAGCACTTTATCCCATAAATATAGCACACTTTAAGACTATATTTCTTTATATATATATATATATATATATATATATATATATATATATATATATATATATATGTATATATATATATATATGCAGTATATTTGTAGTTAATGGATACTGTTCTTTGTTAATATTTAACAATTTATTATTGATTACAGACAAACATCTCATCTAGAGACAACCTATAAACAGACTTTGGGTGTAGCAGACAAAATCTGCAGGCAAAATATAAAAAAACTGAAGGAAAAAAACTTCCAATTCATCAGTGATGCATTTCAAAATCTGCAGGCTTAGCAGAACGAGTTGTATTAATTCTCAAAGAGACTGCTTGGTGGTGGTGGCCAGCCTTTCAATTGTAAACAAAGCCAGGTGTACAGTATATAAAGTACGATACATAAGCGCATGTGTGAGATAGTAGCTGTGAGAAATCTATTATTTTTGTTATTTTGATTAATATTTTAATTGTTCTGCCCTCATCACAGTATTTACATTATAATCATAACTACTGGTAGTTACTATAGCGGTTTTATAACTCAAAAATAAAACTCAGAGGTTTGTCTGTATTTATAAATAGTCTGTGTTCATATGCATGTATGTGTACACATATAGATGCACACATGAATATATAAAATTGACACATTGTAATGTCATGAGAAACTTTGACTGAATGTTGTATAGATTCATCAAGACAGGAAGAAAGCTAATATATACATGCAAAGAGTTATTTGTTCCCTCACACAAATTTTGATAGATCACTGCAATATATCCACCTTCCATTAGTTTATATATTTTGCCAATTCTTTCTTTACAACAAAATATGATGAATAAGCTAGATGCATTTTGTTTAGTATTATTATCAGTTAAAGGAGAAAAGTATTTCTTTAGAGACAAATGAGAAGCCTCCAAGCAATGATGGCACCTGATCACATACGTTTGAGATACTGCAATGCCAAACGGATACTGGATGAACAACTCGCATCATATGTTGGTGGTGGATAAAGCAAGAAATGATAAAGATAAAATTCGCAAATGTAGGATAATTTTTCGACTTTCTTTTTTTGTTAGAATATTCAGAGATTCTGCAGGATGCCAAAGAGTTCTTGCACACAAGTGGGCAAAAAAAATGAAAGCTGAATATTCTTTCTATCAATGAGAGTATCGCGACACATTGATATAAAAAAAATACTATTTTTCTTTTTTTAATACCATATATGTTTGTGCATTAGCCAACCTAAATTTAAGCTGACCCGACCTATTTTATGGAGATTTTCTAACGTCTGGCACAAGGCTGAAATTGTGGGGTCACCCATTGAGGATTGAACTCACAGTCCAGTCATAATTTATCTTCTGAGACAAGCTTACTAACCATTACACCATGTTGAGATGCTCTTCATGATTTTCTAAGTATAGTTTTCATGTGACACAAGGCCAAAAGTATAGGGCACTCAGTGAGGATCACACACACTGTCCAGTCATAACTATTCTAGACAAGCTTGCTAATAATTACACCAATTCGAAGTGCCCTTTATGATTTTCTAAGCATAGCTTACATGTGGCACAAGGCTGAAAGTGTAGGATGCCCAGTAGGGATTGAACTCTCAATTCAGTCATAACTGATCTAGCGAGACAAACTTTCTAATCATTACACTATGTCAAAGTGCCCAGACCCCACCTATTTTATATCTTTTTGAAGTTTATACATATGTGATGATTGCATTGTGCAGTAAGGAAGAATTATACAGCTTGCAGTAGAAATACCTCCCACATTTTAATACTGTCATTTCAACACAATGTATAACAGTCCAAGCCATAATAGTAACTGATGTTATCTAAAAAGAATAAGACATTAGCTTGATGAAAACACCATTGCCACATGCCTAAGTTCATTAGGACCACACAGGTAACCCTTTAAAATGTGTGGAAGTATTTTTGTTGCATCCTGTATAATGCATATATACATATATATGGGTATATAGGTGTATATATGTGTATGTGTATATGTATGTATATTTGTATGTATGTGTATATGTATAATTAGATGGATAGAGAGTTAGATACGTTGTACATTTGTTTAGATGAGTGTGTGTATGTAAATATATGGAGGTGTGTAAAGTTTTATGTATATATGTTTATGTGCATGGATGTGTATGTCCATTTGTATATGTGTGTGGATGTGTATATACGCAGGAGTGGATGTGTACGTATGTATGTGTGTGTATGTGTATATATATATATATATACATATACACATATATATATATATATATATATATATATATATATATATATATATATATATATATGTATATGTATGTATGTGTGTATATTTATATGTGTACATGCCTATATGTATGTATGTACGTGTAGTTATAGATATGTTGTGTATGTGTGTATATACGTATGTGTTTTTTACCTCTCACATTCGTCCACCACTCTCATACATACACTCTCGCTAAATTTTATATTTTTATTCCCGGAGTTATTTCTTTTGTTTTCTTTTTGAATTTGTAGATCTGATGAATTGGATCATATTTACGATTCCAAAGTAATAAATTTTAACCATGGAATATTAGTGTTTAAGCCTTTTTTTTTTAATTATATTCTTACTCTGTCCTGGACATTGAGTTCTACCTGGATTCTATTCTGTTGGAATTTTATATATATATTTGAATATATATGTATCTATGTATATGTATGTATGCATTTGTATGTATTTATATATTATATATATATATATATATATATATATATATATATATATATATATATATATATATATATATATATATGTATATATGTATATATTAATCACTATATGTGTGTGTGTGTGTGTGTGTGTGTGTGTGTAAATGACATGTGCAGGGTGTGATGCATAAATTGTCACCATTTTATATTTTTAATTTTGTGCATGCGCGTTGTTTGTTTTTGATTTTGTCGACTGCACAGTATAGTAGGGTCAGTTGGGCACCATCTGTGAGAAAAAGAGCACCATGACGCAATTCACTCTGCCAGAAATTTGGAAGCAACATGCTATACTTCTTGGCATTCACACCGGAAGCTCCAATATGAATATTTCAGAATGTTTGGTTGTCAATCTGAGGACAGTGCAGGGGATTCGGAAAGAGCTGGATTAATGTAATTGTGATTACAAAGACATTTGAAGTGATCAATAGTGATGGCGATATTATGCTTCTATTCATCCTCTCACAAAACCTCAGACACAGCATGGAGTCCTACATCAAGTGCCTTGAAAATGTAGTGATGCCCTGGATCAAGTGGGTTGCTGCTGGAAGACCTTATGCCTGGCAACAGGGCTCTGCACCATGCCACACAAGCAGGAGAATCCAGACATGGTTGTCAGACAATTTCAACAGTCTCCTAACTCCACAGACTGCAACCTCCTTGATTATTATGTGTGGGGCACAGTTTTGCAAGAAACCAAAAACCTTCTTGTAACACCAAAGATGAACTGAAGACAAGGATTATAGCTGCATTCACCAACTTAAATAAGGAGACTGTTCAGATGAGTTGCAGTAGATTTCGAAGTCGTCTGGAGACCCTTGTTGAAGCCAGTGGCAATTTTATTGAATAGATTTACTCTTTACTCTTTCAAGATATTTTTGTGTCATTTTGGTAAATATATCTGTGAAAACGAAATGTCAGTGTTATTTTCATTTTTGTGTAATTTAGAAGACAATTTATCCATCGCACCCTATATATGTGTTAAATAGGCAATTAAATCATTCCAAAATTGTGACAATCAAGTTTATTTTTCGTCACTTGCAAGAAAGGCATCTTAACCAATCCACAGTCATGCATATTACTTGTCAAGCCAATCAAGATCTAATCCCCCTGGTTTCAAACAAGACTTAACATTTTTTTTTAAATTTTGTTATAGATCAATATTGATTGCTATTTCTGCTCCAGACTGATAGATTGCTCAGTAAAGATAAATGGCATTCTGATGAATCCCATGCTACACTGGAATTAAGGGAAATAACAGAACTGACTCAGCAGCTGGATTGTTTCTAGGTATGATCCTCAGTGATGGGCTTTGAATCCGACATACTAGTCATGGATCACATAGAATAAATTGGGCTAGCAACTAGTCTACGAGAAAGAAAACTGAAGAAGTAGAATACAAAAGGGAAAACAACTCTACTATCTTTCCCAAGATGTCATGACAATTCACAGATAAAGATAAGGAATGGGTGTTGAGTCATG
>OZ038483.1:40520749-40563249 GCA_964036315.1 Acanthosepion esculentum | reverse complement strand
TATTTGAAGGGATACAAGACAACATTTCGTTTTAAAAATATTACATGAGTTTTTTTATATCAATTGCACCCTTTCCTTTGTCCGACACCACGTTGAACGAAACGTTAATGTCTTTTTTTCTTTTGTGAAGAGAGAGAGCTAAAATTATGCAAATCGCTTATCTATTTAAAAGCAATGCAAACTGAAAGTGATAACAACCAGTTTGTATGTATGTATGTATGTATGTATATATATATATATATATATATATATATATATATAAAAGTGGACATGGAAGTCAGCACTTAGAGGCAATGTTTCATGCTAGTGCAATCGTCAGGCAACCTGACGATTGCACTAGCATTAAACAGACTGTCGCCTCTAAGTGCTGACTTCCATGTCCACTTTTATATTTACACACGCTCTGTCTCTGATATTGAGCACTTTATTCCATAAATATAGCACACTTTAAGACTATATTTCTTTATATATATATATATATATATATATGAGTGAAATTGGCGTTGGCAGCACTTCAGATGAGCTACAACGTACGAGCTTAACCAATACATATGTCTCGCACCTCCCGTCTGTGGAATTCCCTTCCTATTACTTGTTTTCCTGATAGCTATAATCTCCAACTAATCAAATGTAATGTCAATCAACATCTCCAGATACTCTGACCTATTCTGTGTCCTCCTCTTCATCCTTTCCTCGATCACGCCTCTTTACTCTCGCTCCCACTCTCTGTAACCCCTCGCGTACTGTGGCATCCTGCCTTGCTTGGGGTAAAATGCTTGAAAAAATAACTTCGCCAGTTTCAACTAGTCATAAGAGAGCTCTATCAAGCAACTATAAAAGCGGACACTTCCTGTCTTTCTCTATTTTCTCCTCTCTGCATACTGAATGGCAAAACTAACCAGGACTTTCTCCCCGGTATAGAGAAAATATTAGTAGCTGAACCTTATACGCACGATTGTGTATTACCAAATTACCAACACAATTACTTTTTGCATTCATACTCTTGTATTTTCTCTTTTTACTCTATTGCATAAAAATAAATTTTATTAAAGAAAAATATGCGCTCTCATACCGGATTCGAACCTGCGTCCCCTCTGTGCAGGGGAAACCGTTATTAGATCCGTCGGGCTTCAGACTTTTCGTCCACGAAGTTCGTTGATGATCAATCGTAGTTGAATAGTTCCTTTAAACGCAAATTTACTTGATTATCGACACACTTCGTGGCTGAGAGATCTAAAGGAAATTGGATCTAACAACGGTTTCTCCTACCCAAAGGTACACAGGTTTGAATACTTCCAGAGAGAGGATATTACATAAAAACCAAGATATAAAGTATTGATATGTTTAAATTCATTCAATTTTCTTTACATTCGTCATTTACATGTGCAAAATGTTGTTGCCACTGCTTTTAGATAAACTGGCAGTGCCCACAACAGCCTAAATCTTCATTTTTTTTTCTGTCTACGATGTCTTATTTTGGCTTCATTGATTGTTTTTTGATATTTTTTTTACACTTTATCAACCATTTAAAAGCTAGAAAATATTTTTTAGATTGTAAGAATTTTTGGGAGATAACAATAATTTAATGATACAAGTCCTACTAATTAACCCATAGCTTGGGGAGAAGTGGATTAATATATTTCCCAAGAGAATTTGCTTGTAATACCTGACTGGAATTGGAACTCTGCTCTTCAATTTCCAATTCTCAGCTATTATGCATTACACGACCCATAGACCCAAGCTTACAGCACCTGATATTCCCAAGAGGTAACCCATCTAGGTACTGACCAGATGGGTCACATTACTTAACTCTGGTGATCATACGAGAATCGTTTTTCAATGTTATACGGCCATAAGCCATCTTCCTTTTTGGAAATGGTCACTCTTGTCTTGCTTAATTGAATGTTAATTTTTTTTATGTGTATTTTTGTTTTTTATGTTCTGATGATAGTTTTTTTTTTTTTTTTTTTTTTTTTTTTGTGACAAATTTATCAGTTGAGATAAAGGTTTCATCTTGGGTTTCAAAGGTATCATTTTATCCTTTCTAACTTAACCCTTAATATGAGATGATGCGGTTGGGGATTAGGATCAAATCCATCTTAAGATTGCATACATTATTGTACTACACAATTCCTTTTATTTTTTTTTTGTTTTCAAAAATTTGCCGAATTCAATTTGGTATACTTTTTATATACTGAAAAGAGAAAAAGTAAGATCTGTTCATTTCAAAAATTTCCGATGGGTCATAATTGATTAAAAAGGGGGTTCAGTCAAAGAAAAGGCTTTTTGTTACAAGAATTATTCTCTGTGTTTTCTCTTTCTTTCCCAGTTAGTGTTCGTAAATCTGGAAATGGAAAGGTGGGAGTGGTGGAGAGTTAATGTTTATCCTTTTTTTTTTTTTTTTTGACATGAATCAAATAAAAGACAGGAAATATCCCTGTGGGATACAAGCCTGGAGAAAATTCAAAGAAACTTGCTTGCACGTGCTTAGCATGTCAAATTACTAATGTATACCTTTGTTCAGTAAAAAAAAAAAAAAAAAAAAAATAATCAAATCACGGCAGATATATATGCAGGTGCTGAAAAGTTTTCGCCTTGACCCACTTCCTAAAATCTGAGCAAACATCTAATTTTTTAAAGTCCTTTCTTTTCAGCTCCCTTTTTTTTTTTTTTCAAACCTTGAATATCCTGTCTCCCCACTAAGACGAGTTGTGACACAAGGTCTTCTTTTTAAGGTGGGGACCTGAACACCTACACCCGAACCAGGAACAAAAATTGCCCACGGCCCCGCAACCTTGGTTGTGCTGGCCTCGGTATGAGCACCAATCTCTCTCTCTCTGGTGCAATGAGAGGGCATGGACTTGGGCAGATGGGCACCTCTCAGTATAATTTTCCTCAGTTGCGACTCTGTCCTTTGACGTAGTCGCCCCTGAGTGCACTCTGTCCAAAGACATAGCTGAGAGATGATAATGTGTTACAAACCACTCCAAAGAGAGATTTACACACTATCACAAGATACTATGAGAATTGGTGTTGCTGATTGGTGCCATCGATGTCACATGTTGAGAATACTGGTCATTTCTGGTAAGTTGTAATAAATGTCTCTGCTGTTTCTGAAATCACTTTGTGTTTGATGACATTCAACATGTGCCAATCAATATATTTATTTTTTTTCTCTTTAGCTTTCCACAGTGTAAAAAATGGGGGGCAGGGAAACATGACCCAAGAAAACTGAAAAGGAGCATTGTAGGATCACAGGAATATTAGTATTTGACTAGTGTGTGAATGTACCAATCTGTGGTCCTAATCCCTACTAACATTCGAAAATCACCTGGCTGAAAACAGCCGTCTTGGAGTGTCTCTTAATTACAGACTTGATATAATACTCTGAGTTTCTTTATGCTCTAAGGGGCTACACACTGGTAAAGAGTGTTAGAGATAATAATTCTACACTCTTAAGAGGCTTGCGGCCACATTCAACTTGAAAAAGCATTTCTTGCAAGCTTACCAAAATTAAGCAACATCGAACATGATCAGTACCTAAATAGGTGACCACTTGGGAATACCAGGTGCTGTAAGCTTGGATGTGCAGGTGGTGTCATTGATAACAGCTTGAATTGGGAGAGCTGAGTTCCAATTCCAAATGGGTTTTTTTATATTTACTTACACACAAATACTCTTGGGGAAAGGTATGAATCCATCTCTTCTCCCCCAGCTATGGGTTAATTAGTAGGACTCGTATCGGTAAACATTATCTCCAAAATATTTCTTACAATTTCTGAAAAAAACATTCAGGCTTTAAATACCTTACAAAAGGTTGATAAGCCATAAAAAAATCACTCAATCTATATTCTTCGAGATCAGTTAATATTATACTTGCAGTTTGTAAGTTTTGTTAGAACTTTTTATGTTCTTTTTGTGGCAGGGTCGTATAATTTCTTTTATCTAATTTCCATGTTCTTCTTTTATATGCCATGGCACTTCAGGATGTGGGGGATTATGACTCTCTACAACTTCCTATCGTTGTAGCTCTCAGTAAGGTTTCATTTCACCTTCCTCCCAGAACCTGTTCTACCATCCATTTACGCCAGCTTGTTGGGTTAATTTCCTATGTCTCTATAGACTTCACTATGTCCTGTGAGTGTTAAATTCTTCAAGCTTTCTTTCTTCATTATGTGTCCAAGAAATTTCAGGTCTTTCTGATTCTAAGTATGAATGCTGTTTCTACTTTCCTTAAAACTTCCTTGTTAGTCACATGTTCAGTCCATAGTATTCTCAGCATTCTTTGGTAGAATCGCAACATTGTTGTCTCTTGTCTCCATTTCATAAGTGCGGAAATTGTCCAGCATTCACTAATATCAGCATGTAACCTCGTTTCTGTTTCTGTCGCAGGCCAGTGTATGCATTGAGAGATAAACACGTGTGTCTCCTGAAATGCCCACAATAAACATGGCAGACTCAGCATGTGAGTCCACATAAATAAATGTAAATATAAGAAATGACAAGAACCAATATATATGTACAAACAAATGAGAATGTATTAACAAGAAAGGTATACAAATGACAAAGATGTGTGTGAAATGAATGTGAAAACCTAATGGACCAAAGTATGTGCAGTGTGTGTGTGTATATTGTTTGTGTGTGTGTGTGTGTATATTGTTTGTGTGTGTGTGTGTATATTGTTCGTGTGTGTGTGTGTATATTGTTCGTGTGTGTGTGTGTATATTGTTCGTGTGTGTGTATATTGTTCGTGTGTGTGTGTGTGTGTATATTGTTCGTGTGTGTGTGTGTGTGTATATTGTTCGTGTGTGTGTGTGTGTGTGTATATTGTTCGTGTGTGTGTGTGTGTGTGTGTGTGTGTATATTGTTCGTGTGTGTGTGTGTGTGTGTGTGTGTATATTGTTCGTGTGTGTGTGTGTGTGTGTATATTGTTCATGTGTTTCTCGAAGGGAACGTGTTCTTCACAAAAGATTTACATGTTGATGAATAAGGTGAGAAAAATATCACAGACTATTTATAGTCTGGAAAGTGTCTCCTAGTAGAGGTTTCGAAGATTAGTTGGAGGTAACCATACATACATACATACATACATACATATATATATACATATATATATATATATATATATATATATATATATATATATATATATATATATATATATATATTTTTTTTTTTTTTTAGTTTTTTTATTTTATTTAAATAATTTGTTTTAAATCTATTCCTAATTCTGCTTCAGTACTCTTGGCCTATTTTTATCCGCAGTCATTTCTCAGGTGCCAGCTCATCTGCTCTGAACCCCTAATGGCTCATCTTTGATCTCCTTTGCATTTCTGAGCTCAACTCTAATAGACAACTTGACCTCTTCGATGTAACTCTGTCACTGTCTCCATAACTTGTTTGCTTCTCCTTAAATCCAGCTCCATGAGCCATTCCAGAGTGTTTGCTTGTTTCAGGAATTTTATCTAATTTATCAGTATATAATCTAATTCCTTTATTTGTAGAATGTCAATTCCTAAATCCTCTTGGTCAGCTCTGTAAACATATAAGGACCATTTTGTTAGCATCCTGGATCAGAAACACTGATTTTTACTTCACCTGAAACATGATCTGATGTGTTGACTCTTTACAGACATTGTTTACACTGTCCAATAAAAATCATTTCAACATATGATGCTTATTTGGCCAGTGGGATGGTGTCTGTTGGCATCTCGAGATAATGAATATGAAAACACTTGGCAGGATTTAACGGACAGTTAGAATGATGATAGTAATAAACAGTTGGTCAGTAATTGACCTTCAGCTTGTATTATTGAAGACCTGATAATTACAAGGCAGAAGACCGTCTCTTCTTCACTTCAAGATGGAGTATTGTTGCCGTATATTGGCAGGAGTTTCCCTGTCTTCATTTTCCAGTCTCAATAGAGTCCAGAAGCATGTCTGTGACCATGTGGGTGACAAATTATTTTACACTCTACAGTTCCTTTCTCGCAGATGAAATGTTGTAAACCTCTCACTGCTCTATCTCTATTTCCTTGGATAGTGTTCAGACAAACTACATTCCTTGGTTCCACCAGTTCTAAACTTCACGGCAAAGATACACTATAAACCACCATTCCCTTCATATTCCATTGGTGAGATAAAAGTTCCATTCAAGCAGCTTCTTCTTCCCAAACAGTGCTACTTTGTGGAACTGACTTACAAGATGATGTTTCCTACAATCTTCACCTACTCAAGTCTGTAGATAATCATATCTACATACTGTTCCTCTTACTCTGTAACTCTCTACCTTGAGTGTCTCTTGGGCATTGTACTGGATGAACATCACTGTAAAAAAAAAATTATTGTATATTAGTTGCTTGAGATTCTTTTTTAAAAAAATTATAGCATTATTTTTTTTTTTTTTTTTTTTTTTAATTAAAAAAATCTTTTTTGTTTAAGAAAAGAATATTTTCTAGTCAGATTTAGGAAAAAAAATAAAAACTAAACTTTTATTGTTTTAGTCTATGATAAAAACAAAACTTGTTGGTTTCTTTTGAAAAAATTTAATATGTTACTTTAATAAATATTTTTAATAAATATTTTACTCTAATAAAACAAACAAATACCTTAATTTTTACTTTCAGTTTTAAAATGATTTTGTTTTACTTAAATAATTGAACAAAAATATAAGCTAGCTGAGCTGCATTTCTATAATGGATAAGTGATTAAATTTTATTCTTAAAATGTTATAATTTTAAATAAGATAAATGTACCTTTGCCTTAGCATCACACACAATGATTTATTGAATTTGTTTCAATTAGTGAATTTAAGTTTTGATTATTAAAGTTTCAAATTAAATATTGAAATTATGATACCAATTGATATAAATATAACACCTTTACACACACACACATATATATATATATAGTCTTAAGATGTGCTATATTTATGGGATAAAGTGCTCAATTTCAGAGATAGTGTGTGTAAATATAAAAGTGAACATAGAAGTCAACACTTAGAGGTGACAGTCTGTTTCATGCTAGATGCAATCATCAGGCCATGAGTACTGTTATTTATCTCGACTATTTATATATACAGGTCAGTGGTGCATTATGGGTAGTCTATTTTGGTGGTTATTTTACTGGAAGTCGTTTATTTAGGTTAAATTATTTTGCTTGTTTTCATGTTCACTTTATATATATATATATATATATATATATATATTTAAAATGTAGTTGTGTTGATATGAATTTGTGACCCTGGGTTTCATGCTTTTGTGATCATTAAACAAAAAGCATGAAACCCAGTGTCACAAACTCATATTCACACAACTGAATATGTTAGCTCTATCACTGATATTGAATGCTTTCCACTAAGTACTGCACATATAAAATAAAATTATATATATGTATATTTTTTTTTCTTGTGCATGTTTGATAGTATTATATATAATTTGTTAATACATTGAACATCTTGTGAAAATTTGACCTTGTAAAAAATTAAAAAAAATTCAACTTATCCACAAAGAAAAAAATAAGGAAAAAGACAGCAGATAAAATCCTTAATTTAAATTTTCCAGAAATAGGGATTTACAAAAATTGTTTTTCTTTTTAACCCAGGGGATGTCGGAGTGGTGGCATAATGGATAGTGGCTCAGAATGAGAATTTCAGAGAACAGTTTGAATTCCTATCAAGTTAATTATATTCACTTATGCATAAATTCCCCTCTAGCTATGGCTTAAATACCAAGACTTTTTATCTGGAAAAATCATTATCTCCAAAATATTGTTAATGCAATATTCATTCACAAAAAAAAAAAATGAATTCTTCCAATCCAAAAACGTTGTATTTTTAAATAATCATAAAAAACAAATTGACTAAATCAATTAAATTTTTTTAGTCCAAGTCTAGTTTTTTTCTTCTAAAGACAATTTTTGTACGACAGTGAATAGACACTGGAAGATTTCTTAATGACTTTTTTTGCTACTTTGACTATGATGCAGACTGACGACTTGATATGTTGTCCATTATTTATACCAGGTGTATGGACGTAGTAGTAGACATAAAAGGAGGGTGAATGTTAAACAGAAAAATGCTCAAGACCATTTCAAACTGTTACTTGAAGTGTATAATATTTTTAATAATTTAATGACTATGCATGCTGATGATACATGTTGATACTTTGCAGATTAATAATTTGATAAGTTTTAAATGCTGTTGAATGTTTAACTTTCCCTGTAAATTGTAAGTTAATTAAATTTTAAATTATTTATTCAGTTTGTATGTTGTATCTTATTAAAAATTTTCAATAAAAAGGTTTTAATTTTACCTGAAACTGATTAATTAATAGAATATACTCTAATAATGCCTGCAATAATTTGAATCAAATTTGTTCATTTTACCAAATCTTAATTTATAGATTTTAAAAGTTTGTCTTCACAAATACTACAGTCTTACCCATAAATTTATATGCATATATATGTATACAAACTATATTTTCTGTTAACAAGGCATCCATTTTCTAAAATGGAAAAAAAAAAAAAATCTTCCAATTTTTTGTTCCTTTTCAAACAATTTATCACAAGCAAGGTGATAAAGCCACAAAGGTGCAAGACACTTCTGGGAGTGAAAACATGAGAAGACTTTAAAAGGAACCAGAAATTCAATCCTAAACAGAAGACAAGGGATAAACTTCTACTCCTGTTGAAAAGACTGGGGAGGAGTGTGAAAAGGTCCACAAATGATTGATGTCTTTCATCCTCTGATGATTCCAGACTAAAAAGAATGTGATGGTACTAAATTCAATTATCATTACAAATCCCATTTAACATGAAAATAACAAGAATGCATATATATGGTGAGATCATCGATTGAATATAGATTTTTTTTTTTTTTTTCCTCCTGAATATTCCTTATTGAGTATATGATCAGTATTTTGACAAGTATGTGTTAGTATATAAATGTCTATAACTCTTTGAAAAATATTACGTTAGCTTCTGACAATATTCTTAGCGACAGATATATCTCAAGCATTAATATCTTGATATAGATAATCCTATTCACACACATTTTTTCCTTTTAATGAGATTTCTTGAATATTCAGGCCAGCAGATGAAAATAAATATCCTTTTTCTTTTTTACAGTGAGGTTCATCCTTTACAAGGCCCAGGTAGAAGGTTATGTTTGGAGGCCATTTGTGTGTATAGTGGTGGAAGATAATGGTTAACTCTAGCTTTGAACACATTAAAATTGTAATGATCAGGGAAACATCCTGTAGAGAGTCTGTTCCACATGGCAGTAGTTTACGGGAAGAAGCTGTTAGAGTGGAACTTCTCACCAAAGGGGATACGGAAGGAATGTCAGTGGTTTGCTACTCTGTAAGTGGCATGGCAGGTTCTTACTGAGGTTTGCCTCAACAGGATCAGGAAATACATTTTGTCCAAGCACTTTCCATGGAAATAGCGGTAGAGCAGTGACAGGCTTGCGAGATCCTGCTTGTGGCAGAGAGGTTGAAGGGTGGAGAATAACTCATCACACACAAGGGCTTGGAGACTCTTTTGAACACTATCAAGGCTAGAGAGTGAGGTCTGGGCAGCTACCACCCAAATATAACAACAGTACTCAGTTTTTGGCCTAATCTCGCTCTTGTAAAGGTAAAGGATAGAAGGAGGGAGTCGGGTACTTACTGGATCAGTACAGGTAGCTGAACATTTTACCTGCATCCTTAGCAATGGATCATATGTATGCGTTCCACTTAAGGTTGGGTGAGAGTTTGAAGCCAAATAGTCTTTCAAGGCATGGTGCCTCCACAAGGGGACCTCCATTCATCCAGGTTGGTGATAGTTCAGGGGCAGATCAATGATGATGGAATGTAACTAGCTTGGTCTTTGAGGCAATGACTGTAAGCAACCAGTTTTTACCCCCATTGGAT
This sequence comes from Acanthosepion esculentum, assembly GCA_964036315.1. Classification (NCBI taxonomy): domain Eukaryota; kingdom Metazoa; phylum Mollusca; class Cephalopoda; order Sepiida; family Sepiidae; genus Acanthosepion; species Acanthosepion esculentum. Next base: position 40,553,335 of record OZ038483.1, on the reverse strand, counting down.
AGTTTGTGTAAGATTGGAAGAGAGTTCAGTTGCCCATCTCTGACCATACAGAGTTTTAGAGGTGTGCCTGTATATAGTCATATCATTGGCATAGATGTTTACAAATACTGTTTCATAAATATAACAGTGTCTACTTAAATAAATGCATCCACAAAAAATAATGTACAAAGTGATAATATCTGTCAGATTAATAAATATATATCCACTACTTCTTAGAAAATGCTTTGTTTACATTCAGGAATAAAACTGTTGATATGAATTTTGAGAATCTGGGAAAAGTTTGCATTTATAAGGCACTACACAACTTTGTCTGATTAGTGGCGCACTTCATGAGTTGGCCTAGAGCATGTCGGATCTAACAACCATGTCACCTGCAAAGGGGGATGCACGTTCAAATTCTGCTGGAGAGTGCATATTTTTCTGTAATAAAATTTCTAGAATATTCAGGTCAGAAGACAAAAACAAATACACTGTTTAATAAATAAAGGGAATGTCTATTCGAATATTGGTATCCACTAAAGATGGCATTTAATGTTATATAAACATTTATTTATATCAGTGCTTAAAATGCTGTACATGTGTGACCATTGTTCAATATTTTAGTTTCATGACTGTATTTTAATGCACACATATCAATATACTTAGAATGTGTTTAATGTCACTCTATCCTTTTTTATATTATCTGCCTGATGATTGTTTTACTACATAAAACAATTGAGTAGGGGATTTTGATGAATATTTTAATATGCTAATATTATAACATACAACATTTAAGCACTGCCAACTTTGGCATTGGTGGTGTGAGGGATAAATTGTCATCCAAATTATGCAAAAATTAAAATAAAATTGTCATCTCATTTTAACACACACACACACACACACACACACACACACACATATATATATATAAAAAATTAAGCAAAACTATTTTGAAAAACGAAAGAGTAAATTTATTCAATAAAATCGCCATTGACTTTAACCGTGGATCCAGATGACTTCAAAATCTCCTGCATCTCTTCTGGATGCTCTCCTTGTTTAAAATGGTGATTACTGCCATAATTCTTACCTTCAGTTCATCTTTGGTGTTACAAAGAGTTGGTCTCTCAATCAACATCACCTCACACATAATCAAGGGGGTTGTAGTCTGGCAAGTTAGGTGACCAAATGTAAGGGGTGATGTGGCAGCAGAATGTGGTCTGACAACCATGACTGGGTTCACCTGTTTGTGTAGCATGATGCACAGTCCTGTTGCTAGATATAGGGTCTTCCAGCAGCCACCCTCTTGATCCAGAGCAGCACTGCCTCCTCAAGGCAATTGATGTAAACCTCTGTGTTGAGTCTGAGGCCCTAACCAACAAATTCGACAGGTCTTTTCTTACCAGAAGGATGAAAATGAGTTTTCTGAGCTAGTGTACTTTCATAATCACCAATGAGATTCATCCAACTCTTTCCGAATCCTCTGCACTTTTCTCAGATTGATGCCCAAACACTCTGAAATGTTTGTATCTGAGCTTCTGGCATGAATTCAAAGCAGTACAGCATGCTGTTTCCAAATTTCTGGCAGCTTGAATTGCATCATGGTGCTCTGTTTATCACAGATGGTGCCCAACAGACCCTACTATATTGTGCTGTCAACAAAATCAAAAACAAACAACACGCATGTGCAAAATTAAAAAATAGAAAATGGGAACAATTTACCCACCGCATCATTATAAATAATATATTTGTACCATACCTATAAAAGGTTTCTGTGTTTAAAATACTTAATTTGTATTATACTGAAAATTTGAAATTCTAAAAATATGCCATGAAAAATTTTAAATATATCCTTTTATCCCTCTCAAATTATACTGTGCACAAACCAACTCTGGTTTGTGCAACTTAAAATGTTTAATGCTCCATGTTTTATCTACATTTTATTCCTGTTTTATAAACTACATCCGCATCCTGGGTAAGACGATAAACAATGTCCAACAGCAAGGCCTCTGACCAGGAGGTTTTGAGGAGCGTGGAACCACCTCTTAATTGCTGGTGTTCCAAGGTCCACCCTGACCCGGGGTGGTAGCACCTGTTAGGGTCCCAGCTATGGAAAAATAGTTAACCCCGAAACTGGGGTAAAAACACTATGAAAGTGTAAAAATAGGTTTTAATACCAGAAATACTTTGTAAAAAATTATTATCAGCAATAAATTTTTGAAGAAAAAAACTATTACCAACAATACGTTTTGGAACAAAAAATATTACCAGCAATCAGTGAAACATATACTGTTAGTGTGTAGATTTTGATCTAGTGGGAATAAAATATTACCAAGTGAGTAATTTGAAAGACTTTTTATGAAAATAAAACATTCCAAGATTGTAAATTTCCTAAAAGAAGTTGGATTGTACTCAAAAATATGAGTAATTGAAAAATGGTTCAAATATATATGTATACATACACACCCTTTTTTACCAAACTATTGTTATGAATCTATTTAAAAAATTTTGTTGGCATTAAATGACCTACCAAGGTTGATAAACCATACAACAAAACCAACCAACCAACCATGTTTTATCACTTAATTCTATAATATGTAGTTATACTTTGTCATTGCTTAAAAAAACATTTCCAGGGAATTTTATATTTAACCACAAACAGAATAGCAAAAATATTTTAGCAGAATAATAAATTCACATAAAAATCACCTATTTCTTAATTTCATATTTTTCCCTGCTGCATAACCTCAAAATGGCTAATGCCCTTAACTGTACAAGCAGGTAGAAGTGTTATCTCCCTGTAATAATTTTGAGGATTCTTCAGAAATTAACTGCACGGAAAGAAATACAATCAAATGCTTTCATTTCATGGAATTGAAAATTGCAGAATTATTTCCTCTTAACATATAAATTGTCATTTGAATAAAAAAATAACTTCTGATTAAATTTATTAGAAAATATTTTGTATGTATGTAATGTATGTAAAAAAAGAAAATTTATTCATATTGTCATTTTAAAGATGTACTCTCTGAAAATTTTGCATATATATGTTTATATGAAATGTAAATGTATTAGGCTAAAATAGGCTGTAAGAGAGAATTTAAAAAAAAAATGATAATGAGGTGGATACTAAAAAGTTCCTGGCCTTCCTAAAAAGGGATTAAATAATAACCGTTCATATTTTTGGGAAGTGGGTCAAACTAGAAACCTTTCAGTACCCACTTATATTAATGTTTGATTTTTGCACATTGAGAACATTTATAGAAGCTATAAAACAATGTATACAGACAATGTATCCAAAAAAAAAACAAAAACATACTGACATCATTAAACAAAGAATGAACTAATTATTACTGAATATTCATTCATAAAAGTTTATTTTAAACAAAGCATCTTATTCTTATGGAAATGTGTAAATTCTGCCCATATAAATAAATGAAGGATTAAAATTCCTTTTAAGTTGAAAACTTGTGTGAATTCAGTTTTCACAATAAGAAACAATCATATAAACTAGAGTTCTAAAGATAAAAATTAATAACAATTCCATTAAACATCATCTGCATAAACTAAATGCACTATAACAACAAAAAGGATGAAATTACAATAAAACAATATGTGCACATATTGAACCTGTTGATAAAATTATACATTTAGGAGGTTTTCATTATGAAATATTTAAAACCAGTAACCTAATATGAATAATATTATTTCTCAAATTATCAACTCCCCTACAAAATAATGACTAATGTTGTTTATGAATTTATTTGTACAATTAGTTTGTAACACCGTAAAGAGATATATATTATATATATAATATATATATTATATATATATAATATATATATATATATATATAATATATATATATATATATATAATATATATATATAATATATATATTATATATATATAATATATATATATAATATATATATATATATATAATATATATATATATATAATATATATATATATATATATATAATATATATATTATATATATATAATATATATATATAATATATATATTATATATATATAATATATATATATATAATATATATATATATAATATATATATATAATATATATATATAATATATATATATATATATAATATATATATATATATATATAATATATATATATCTCTGTGTGTGTAAGGTGTATTTTAGCATTCTAATTCTCTGAAACATGTTTGATTAAATATTATGCAAAAGTTCCCTCTATAAATTTTTTAATTTAACTTTTTAAATTTCCCCAAAAGGTTTTTGTTTTATTGCTAAATTTGCCAAAATTCATATTTATTTTTATTTTATATTATTTTATTCCCAGGTACTTTCAAATGTTGCTACATTTGTTTACAAAGATTGTTGTTTGTATATTTTTGCACAACAGTTTTCTTAATTCTGGCATTCTCACATTTGATGGAACCAATTTCAAGTCCCCTAAGGTTTTTTTTTTTTTTTTTTTTTTTTAAATAAATATACACAGAACAATCCTTGAAAATGAATGTAGCAACATCCAAAAGTACTCAGGAAGAAAATAAATATAAACATAACATAAAACAACTAATTTGGAAATTCAAAAAATTAAATAAAATATTGATAGACACAACTTGTCCATATTATTTAACCAAACATGTTTGTTTATATATATATATATATATATATATATATATATATTATTATTATTTTCTGAAAAGGATTTATTTTTCAATTACTAAAAATGTTATTCTTAGTGGGTGTGTGTGTGTGTGTGTGTGTCTAAATAGCAGTCCTATTTTTTTATTTTTTTTTTTATTATTAAACAATGAAATTAATAAAATTAAATAATAAAATTAATAAAAAATGACCTAAAGTGCTAAATTGAGAAATCATACAATGTTTCATAAAATGTTTCCTCAAATGTCAATTGGACCGGCATCCCTCTTTTCCTTTGGGGAAACCACATTTGTGTGCCTCTACTAGTTCATCCACAGAGACCAGCCTAACAGGGCACGGTTTCAGTTACCTATTTAAGGAAAGCATGTTTCTCGTTGGGACATCTATGTATCTGTATTGGCTAGCTTAATTTTTGTACCTGAAATCTAAACAATAATTTGTTTATTTATACATTTTAAAAAGATTTTTAATCAACATCTTATTTATTTAATAAAATAAAAAATCAGGGACAGCAACTGAAACAAGTGTACCCTCTAAAAATAATGTTTATTGTAATAAGGGATGCAGAAAATTAACCCACATCTCAAAATCTGACTAAACCAAATATCAGAATTATTTTTGAAAATTGTTCTTGTTCAGGTTAAATACATAATTTACTGATTTGTATGTAAATTGAGGCATGCTTCATGCTTTTAACTGCTTGTAAAATTATTAAGACCTACACTAATTGCATTTATGTGCTCAAATACATATATACATACAGGTATGTATACATACAAAATATTAAATGTCTTTAATGTTTACGCTGCTGTCATTTGAATCTGAATGGAAAACAGTAACGAAAATTTTAAAATAGAAATGAAAGAACATCTTCAAAAGGAAATCGTTGAATATATTTAAGAACACTGATGTTTAAAATATGAAAACATGAGTAAAAATATTTAAATGAGAAAATGATTATTCAAATATTTGTAAACAATACAGTCAGTATTTCTTCTTTTTTTATGGGTTTGAATATTAGAAAGTGATGCAATTTTTCTCATGCAGTAACCATGTTAGAGTGGGGGGGGTAATGAGAAAATTGATGAAAGATAAAGGTTAGTGGTATAACTAAAAAAATGGAATAAACAAGGCTTCATTGAAGGAAAACATTTTTATTGAAACTCTTAGAAGGAAAAAAAAATAAAATGAAACTAAACCAAAAAAAAGATAACATATAAAAATGTTAAATGAGTAAATACAAATTGAAAGACTCAAAAAAACAAAAACAAAAAAAAAATGAAATTCAAAAGAAATAAGCAGAATTTACCTAGAAAATAAAAATTAGAAAAATAAGCAGATTTTCTGATATTTTATTTACTTGTGAAAAATAAAAAAAACAGACCAAATTAATTCCGCTTCATTTTTAGATGATTATTTTTTATGAATATTTCTTTTTCAGTTAATGATCTTAACATATGGTTTATTATTATTATTTAATATTAATATATATTAACATTAGTAACATAATATATTAACATATGGGTTATTATTATTTCTTAATCTGGAATTTGACTCGGCTTGACCGAGAATTGCTATTCATTTTACAGCGTTTATAAATAACTTTTTTAAACAATTTAAAGTTTATTGATGCTATGGTTTCTTGTTAGAAAAATTATATAAAAGCCAATATTTTTCTTGAAAGTATTACAGGTTTCATTTTTTGTGAGAAAATGCTTTTAAATAACTTTCTTTCTTAAAATTTTAGAACTTTTTTTAACAGCTTATTTTTCCTTACACTAATCTCATCTAGAATTAAACATTTTAAAGTTTGTTTTTTTTCATTCGTGTTTCTTTAGAAATAATGCTTTGAATCTATAAAATGTATTGACATTTGCATATGTGCACGACAAAGTGAGCATTTTTGGAAGTGTGAAAAAGCATTAGATCAAGGGGAATAATCTTGTATAATTTTTAATATCTTTTCACTAGGAATATGGAGGCATGTGCACTATAAGTTTTCATGCATATTTCAGTTAGGTTCTGCCATTTCTTGTCCTTAATCATTGTGGATTCTTTATAATGTCATTGTACTATATTATACTATGCTGTCATCACTGTAATTCTTTACTCAATGTTAGGTTAATCTCTGTGTCTCCAATCACCCTATCGTTTGTCAGAGGGGACAGACAGGATTCTCAGTTCTCCTGACCATAGGGATGCAAGCATGTTTCTACTTTAATGGCAATCCACATAGTTAGTTTAGATGGACAGTGGGCAGTCACGCAGGCGTCGTGGCCAAAATATGGCTGCCACTGAAGCCAGACCAGTAGCAGACCTATTTACAGAAGAACGTAATGCTGGTAGGGGTAATGTAGGGGGTAGTATGGACCGGAGCGGACTGGTTTGGGCTTGATGGGTAAGAGGTAAAACAGGCAATGCTTTTGAAAAGAGGTATCATTCCCTCAACTGCATCCTTGCCGTCTATTGATTTTGTGTTGCAAACTGGACACTGGTCAATACTCATTTCAGAATAAAGTTACTGTTCCTCTGTCCACTCTGCATGCCTGCCACAGCCAACTCTGCTGCGGGCCACCCTCCAACCCAACACATCGTCTTCTACACTCTGGCCATCATACCATTTCTCACTGACCACTGTCTGACACATACAAGAATCAGCGCTACCATGCACACTGGTCAATATTCTAAAGAAGAACTAACCAGTATCAATGTCGGCATACACACATGTATCTACAGAGATATGCTTTTGCATATTTTTCTCTATCCATATATCAGCAGTTGCAAGAAAACACCACTGACCACTGCAAACACCTACTTCCTTACTCTATCCACTTGCTGACCATCTATGTGTTATTGCATGCGGCTATTGGCCATAGGGGTGGCATGGAGACTAAATGGTGGGATTGGTATAGTCGGATCACTGCAAAAGAAACTGATCATACTTTTGCTCTAACTGTAATTGATCTAGCCTTCACAATTACATACCTTGGCTAGGGTGACCATCAAGAAACACTTGAAGCTGAAAGGCAATAAATGTGAAATGCACAATAACATGAAACAAAGACTCGGTCTCCATTGGATCGAAGAAGCTGAAGTAATTGTGTCGAATGCAGGTAATGCAGATGTATCCTGTACAGCAGTCATAGTAGCAGCTGTGAATCTTAGATTTGTAACCTATAAGAATACAAATATAAACTGTGCAGGTATCTATGCAGTATGTACGAAAAGAAAAATTATTAAAAATCATATTTGGGTCATATTATGGACAGTCAAAGATACACAACAACCTCATTTTATCGAAATTATACCTAAATATTTTTTAAAATATTGATAAATCATATATATATATATATATATATATATATGAAGAAATAAAGTTTTAAGGTGTGCTATATTTATGGGATAAATTGCTCAATATCAGAGATAGAGCATATGTAAATATAAAAGTGGACATTTAAGTCAACTCTCAGGGGCAACAGGCAGTTTCATGCTGGACGCAATTGTCCCGCCGCCTATATATATATATATATATATATATATATATATGCAAAAACATGTCTCATTGAATAATTTAGACAAGTTTTGTCTACTTATTTTATTAAAGTAAGAGAAAAATTACCATGTGGATACATATTCATTTATTCCAAGTACTTTTAGTATTTGCATAATTTGTTTTTTTTTATATATATATATATATATATATGTATATGTAATATTAAAGAAAAATAAAAACCATTGGTGGAACCAACTGTCAACTTGCCAATGCCTAAAACTCTTATCCAGATAAAGTCTCAAACAACAATACTGAAAAAATAAAAAAAATAAGGCCTAAAGGCAAACTTACCTACTCAGCAAAGTTCTCAAAGCCTAAAATGCCTAGACCAAGCAAAAAAAAATATTTTTATATATAATATATATAATTTTAAATTTCTAGTCACCTTCTATATTCTTTCTATCTCAATTACATTTTTTTCACCAGCTTAAACTTAGTGACCCTGGTGAAGCAGCCTGTAGAGTAAAGTCCTTCGGGAATAGGCCCCATATAGTTTCTACATCTAAGTGCAAACAACTGCCATAGACCAGAAATTCATGATGCTTTCAAATTTGTTCTCTAATTTTGCCTTTGTCTAATTTTATGAGTTTAACTGAATTTCTTGCTTCCTGAACTTCTCAGGCTGAAAAAGTTTTTTTTTAATAAAAGCAATTACATAAACAATTCTCTAACAATACGAGCAAAAACAATAGTTGTTGAAAACTTTTGTAAGTGCCTGTCGTGTATATTTACTTCTGGTTGTTATCTTTCTTTAGTAGCAAACAAAAATAATGAATAAATGAGAGATGGCAGCCATCTTGTTTAATTTTTGCAAAATGTTCAGGATTAAGGATTCATTTTGAAGGGTAAAATACTGTTTCTGTCAACATTGTGAGATTTTGTTACTACAAAAATTTCCTGTGGCTAATTTAGTTTAGCCCAGAGCTAAATGAAAGAGAGAAAGTTTGTGTTGCAATAATTTCCAACTAGGCTAAAAATCAGCATTTCACACATTGGTTTTTATCTGGGCTTGAAATCCAATTGGTGTGTGGGAAATGTGCAGTTATATCAGCCACACACTAAACCTGTGAGTTTTTACTAAAAAAGAAATCTCAGTGTTCATCTGATTTCATTTTAAACAATTTATGTAAGGAATGTTTAAATTACAATAGCAGGTTAATTATCAACACTTGAACAGATATATTTGGTTTAGAAATATTAAAATAGACTCTGTCAGTATCTTGTTACATTATTATTATTTTTTTTTTGTTTGTTTGGTTCTCTCCCTTGTGCTGGCAACACCAAATGACAGTATCCTTCTTGGGGTGGATTGTTGAGATATTAACAATGCTAGGAGTGGTTTTTATGCCTTATAGTGGGGGAACATCAGTAAAAAAAAAAACCTACTCCTTCATGGAGTTGAAAAACTCCATGAAGGAGTAGGGTTTTTTTTTTTTTTTTTTACTGATGTTCCCCCACTATAAGGCATAAAAACCACTCACGGTAGAGGGGGGTCACTGTGCAAAGTTGTATTAGCATAAGAACAAGCATTAAGAATAAAGAGTTGAAATAGGCTTTAGAAGGGAACCCCGTTCTAAACAAAAAATAAGGGATAAATCTCTACCCCTGTTCAAAAACACCAGGGAGAAGTGTGAACCAGGTGATAGGTGGACATATCTACATAATAATAATAATGAAAAAATAAAACTTTCATTCAAAATACTTAATAATAATAAAGACTGAATAAAAATGTCATTTTTTGAAAGCATGAGTAAACTATTTCTTGAATATTGATGAAAAGCATTATTACGACGGAATTTGAGTCAGAAACTTTGAAAAAATGTATTATATTTTTAAGATTAAATTGTGTCAACATCTAAAGCCAAAAATTGAATCACTGCACAGAATTTGTGTTCAAATACTGCTGAAAACTTTGATTATATTTTGCCAGAATTTAAATTATCAACATTTTCATGAAAATCAAAGATTGATTGATATCAAATTGTGTCACATACAGGAAAGATAAGTGTTTATTTGTTTGATTTCTGCATGTACAGTTTGCGATGGATAAATTATCTACATTACACAAAACACTGACATCTCATTTTTACCAATATATTTACCAAAATTACACAAAAATATTTGGAAATACGAAAGTAAACTTATTCAATAAAATAATCATTGGCTTCAACTATGGCCTCTACACGACTTTAGAAACTCTTGCAACTCTTCTGGATGGTCTCCTTGTTTAAGTTGGTGAATGCTGCCATAACCATTGCCTTCAGTTCATCTTTGGTGTGACAAGGAGTTTTGTTGGTCCCTTGCTCAACTGTGCTCCACATGTAATAATCAAGGGGGGTTGCAGCCTGAAGAGTTAAGTGGCCAGATGTAAGAGGTAATGTGGTTCCAGAACTTGTCTGACAACCATGACTGTGTTCCCCTGCTTGTGTGGCATGGTACAGAGTCCTCTTGCAAGACATAGGGTCTTCCAGCAGCCACCCTCTTGACCTAGGGCAGTACTACCTCCTCAAGGCAATTGATGGCGGTCCCAGTGTTGAGTCTGAGGCCCTCACCAACAAACTTGGGAGTTCTTTACTTATCAGAAAAATTAGAGGGAATTTCCCAACTGCCGTACCTTCATAATCACCATTAGACTCATCCAACTGTTTCCAAAATCTCTGCACTGTCCTTAGATTGACACCCAAACACTCTGAATAAGAATGTCTGTATTGGAGCTTTCGGCACATGCCAAGCAGTACAGCATGCCATTTCCTAATTTCTGGTAGGGTGAATTGCATCATGGTGTTCTTTTTCTCACAGACAGTGCCCAACTGACCCTGTGTAGGCAACAACAAAAAAAAACAAAACATGATACATGCATGAAATTAAAAATATAAAATGGTGATAATTTACCCATCTTCCCCTGTATTTCAGAAGTTAATTCTTTACTTCTCTGTTACATTGGACAAAGAATAATCACTAGCAATGAACCATTTTGATAGTTTTAAATCAAGTGTTAACTGTTTTTCGATAGATGTCTTCTCTGTTTGAGAATATACTTTGTAATGTGAATTAAGTTTTATATTTTCATTAGATAACAAAAGAAGTGATAAAAATTTAAAGGTATTGAATGGCAACTAGTTTGTGCCCAACAGAAATAAAGTAAATGTTCTTTTCCATAACATTATTCTTTATCATGACATCAAGAGAGCCCCACTGGAGACTTCTGCATGATCCAAAATGGCAGTACAATAACTTCAATATTATACACCTGTTGATAGGATAGTCTACTTTGAAGTTACTCAAAGGCTTAGATCTCTATCAGGCAGATAATACCAAAACCCAGAAAGCCTTTACCTCCAGCACCCTAAATGAAGGTACAAATAATCCAAGAAAGACTATACAGGCATAATACTCTAGTGTACATTTTGTGTCTACCCAGAAATCAAGGTAACAGAACTCCTCTAGCTTGAAATGTTGTACCGGCCTCAGACCTTTGGTACTAAGACAAGCTCAATATGAAGACTAGAAGATCCACTGGGAGATGGGGGCAAGAAAGGTTGCTCAGGGATAAGTTTAAAAAAAAAATATTAGCATAATCAAAATAAGATACATTATTTACATTCAGGTTAATGGTTCCATCTTTATTGTTAGTATTATAATGTTTCAACCATTGTACCTTCAGGCTTCCTTCAGGTCTTTGTTGTACCAGGTAACTTTCAGAGAATTTTGAAATTTACTCATTATTAATCTATAGATATATATTGTTCTTGTTCTGCTGTCCATGTCTATGGATATCTCGTGTAGCCTACTGGATGAAAGTGTTGGATTGTGGATTTAGTGGCATAGCAATTGTGAGTTCAATCTCTGGATTGAGTAGTTCAGATTTGGAGGAAAAACGACTATCAATAACTGGGCGTTACTAACAAAGAAGAAAATGTGATATACCTAGATCTACCCTCATAGATAAAAGATTCAGATTAAAACTGTCTGAAGTTTGCTCAGATCAACAGACAACTAAAAAAGACAGGAGGGTACAACTGACAAGGTGTTGTGATAATAAAAACAAAGGTGGAGATATTAGTCTGAATGTAAATGAAGACAATTCCTCATTCCAGAAATTCAGACAGAAAACCGGATGGGATTATTTCCATATAAATGGCACTTCTGTGTATCTGTTCTATCCACCTCTGATCAAAGTGTCACTTTCTGGCATTTCTGCTTAAAATCGATGTAATATCTGTACACTATGGAAAGTGTAATGAACGCCGAACAAAAGGACAGAACTTTAGATACAAAATCTATCAGATTCAAAGATGGCTACACAAAAATTCAATTTTCCCTTTTCTTTCCTTCCCCAACTCGCAGCCTGTAAATAACTCTGTTGTGACACAGCAAAGAAACTAATCAAACAAAAACTCTCAACAGACATGTGTCAGAAAAGAAAGGGACTTCAATGTGGATGACAACAGTATCAACCAATGTCTGTCCATATTTCTGAGATGAGGTATTGTAATTATTTACATTGTTTTGTCTATCACCCACATCTTTGTCATGTTCACAATGTTTCAGCTATTGTACACTTCGACCTTCTTCAGGTAACTGGAAGATCAAACTGAACCCTTTATTTCATCCACCAGGGTAGATTGTTCCAGTTCCACAGGCCATGTCTTTTTCAGATGTCTCGGATATCTTCCTTTAACTCAACTCGCCAAGTTTTTGTTCACCAACATGAGGACAATAGTCTGAACAATGTCAATAATGTAAATAAGTATCAACTAATAATGAAATAGCATTAGGAGTTACTAACTGCATGCTCTTACAATAAAAGGCAGCACTGGAACCCAAACCTCCTCTCAGTTTTTTTTTTTTGAGATTGTTAGTTGGTCAGTGACCAGTATCACCTGCCTGGGATCAGACCCCAGTTTTACCCTTAGATTGGTGGCATACATGTTAGTGAAATGGTCAAATATTCATCTTTCAGGCAGGGAATAAAATTAACTCCATCTTCTCACTCTAGATATAGACACTCAAAATAAATGTCTTCATTCCCTTTCTACATGTGTTTGTTCACTATTGGTAACCACCTTCTTCAGGTACTAGCAGTAGCTGCAACCACCACTAAGAAAAACCAGTATGCAGATGAACTTCATGTGAACAGAACTGACCTTCTCTAATCCCTATAACTATTATTACATTCTACCAAAAAAACATCACAAGTTCAAACTACTGAGCACCAAAGTAAGGCCCTCTTGACACAACACAAAAGTATTATTACACTCATACGATATAGCTGTCAACTGCCTGTCTGTTTATTTTGACACAATAGAATTGAGAAATGAGTGAAAAGAAGGCATAGAGGAAAAAATGGGGAGGTAAAGAAGAATAAAACAAAAGGCCTCTTAAACTTAAGATCAGGAAAAGAAAGTTGAAATTTCTAGGGTACATAATGAGGAAAGAGGGCTTGGAAAATCTGGTACTCATAGGACAGATTGAAGGCAAGAAATACAGAGGGAAACAATGTATAACACAATTAGCAAGCTTGAATAAATGGATGGTGGAACAAGGTTTAGGAGAAATAACAAAAAGACAAAATTTATTAAGAGCTACAAAGGACATGGAATTCTGGAGGACCATGGTTGACACTACATATAAAGAAGGAAGAAATCAAGAGAAAAATTAAAAGAAAGTAGATGAAAGAAAGGGATGAAGAAAGGCAAGCTTACTATCTTGAGCTTTCTTATGAGAGGATGCTGAGAAGTTTTCAGCCTCACCAAGAAGGAAAAAAAATTTGTTATATTTTGAAAGCAAAGAAACTTTTGTCACCGGCTTTCATTTTGCATTTATTCTTTGAGTGAAATTTTAATATTTTACTTTTGGAATATGACTTAATTATGGTATTAATGTGTGTGTGTGTGTGTGTAGTTTTATAATGTGAAGTATAATAATTATATTCCAGGAGCATTTCGTAGTCTACTGTATTTAAACGACCTTAAATTTGTAAATAGTTTAATGGTAAGGAATATTATGTTGCTTACTTTACTTTATCAATTTTCTTTCTAATTTTATTATTGTGTGTAAAGAAATAGACTATGTTCATGGACAATTATTTAAATATAGCGAATAAAACCAATCCAGTTAAAGTTAACCTGTAACAAATTTTAAGAATCGGGCTAAACGATAAATGTAATAGTAGGGTTGAGTTTAATTAAAAAAAAAAAATAAAATACAACCGGCAATATTTAAACAATGCAACACTTAGGGAAGGGATTAAACTTAGGAATATTAAAGATTACCTCCTCGGTTATCCATTGAAGCTGCTATCCACTAAAGAGAAAAAAAAAAAAAAAAGCTAGTCCCCACTGCGGGCCATTTAAAAATAGTTCGCGCAGCTGATTGGTTGTACAAACAGCCAATCGGATGTGCGGAATACGTGGTCTTTCTTCGTAGAATTCTTTAAAAAGGCCAGAGTAACTGTTAGCGTTTTAAAAGTGAGGGGGAATCAGGGTTAGATCTCCCCTGATTGGGTCGATTTGGTGATGGGGAGTATGATGTTGAAAGACCCGAAACTCCCTGATGAACCAAGTCAAAACATCATTGACGACCCCCTCGAGCGCCTACTTAAAAGCATATTTTTGAATTAATTATGGTATTAATGTAGAATTTAGAGATTCATGCACTGAAGCTTTTGTAGTGTTCAATTTCTTGAGAATTTTCTTAGCTTATTCAACTCATGACATCGCAATTTAGTCTGCTTTAAAAAAACACAGCAGAAAAAAAACTTGCTGTTAATGCATCAAGTTATAAATGACTGGCTACTATTTGTTTCTGTCTCTGACCCCACATGTCTGCCAGGGCAACTGACCAAACCCTATTAGAGACACCGACTCAATCCACAGATCACACCTGTAGTTTATGCTGAGCAGATATTATTTACAGTTTCTGGGAGTGAGTGCTGTCATGATCGGCAGTTTGAAAAATGTAGTACCCTCAGACACATCTAAGTAATAATAAAAATAATACAGGTATTCATGCATATCATGGCATATCTATATATCTGCTTCTGACAATTTAAATACATTCTTCAGATAAATGAGAAACTATAACCATTCTATAGAATATTTTTTATCTATATTTGTTTGTGTGTGTGTGTGTGTGTGTGTGTGTGTGTATATATATATATCCAATTTCACTAACAAGGCTTGGGTTAACCTGTGTTATGGTTTTCATGCACTTTCCAAAAGTGTTGCACATGGGATTTCCCTCTCCAGACTGATAACATCAGGAAGTCTCTTTCCTGACAAATCAACCAAGATCAGATTTGAACCCGGGTCTCATGGTCAGAAAGTGAACATTCTAAACACTTGACACCCAAGCCTCATATATATATATATATATATATATATATATATATATATATATATATATATGTGTGTGTGCGCAGATGTCTGTGTCACACCTTTTTTAATAGGTGTAGACCAACATATCATGCCATTTTGGAATCGGTCCAACTCTGTTAGCAAATTAAAAACATTCTGCACCAGATCCAGACCTGAAATTTTGGATTCCGAAGTTTTCATGAGTGCACATTTTTTTTTTTTTTTTTTTTTTTTGTATGATAAATTTGGAAATAATTGAAATTAATTGCAAAATAATTTTATGGAAAGTTAGGACCTACATACATCAAACTGTCTTTAAATTAAGTGGCAGCAGAAGTATCATCATTGAACTTTTAAAAGGTAAGTATAAATATTAATGCAATACTTAAATGCAACAATTAGTTTTGACTTCTACTGCAGTTTATTGTTGCCAATCACATCTACTCTTCCCTACCTATTGTGATGAAGGCCCAATTAAGAATCCTCCACAGGGGTTAGCTTAAATTCTGCCTGATAGGGTAGTTTTTAAGCTTGTGTGTGTATGTATGTATGTGTATGTATGTATGACCAACTCCTTGATTTTCTACCCCTAAGATTTAAGTAAGAGGGTCTAGGTTTTATTTCTGTCTTTGATTGGATGTCCTCCAGATATGGATCCCTGCCTCTCCACCTCTGCACATGACTGATATATGGTTACATATGAATAACTACATTTAAAAAAAATATTAGATTATGTTTGTATCTGTCTACATATCACAATGTTCAATACAATATTCACATAAGAAAAAAAAATGTATATATATATACACATATACTCACACGCATACACATGTACAAATATAGACAAAATATTCATATATAGAAAGGTAAATAAGCTTATGGTTATATCTTTCTATATATCTGGAGAATATACATAAATTTTCAGTCCATCTTGGAAGCAGATATGCCATGATATTTGTATGTTCTTTTGTATTAGTTTTATTATTACTTAGATGTTTGTATTTATATTGAACTTATATTTCTACCTTTTGTAGCTTGAAGGATTTAACAGTATTTACATTAAGAAGGCCGGAGCGTACAACGGCCGAAACGTGACAAATATGGCGACAAAGATGAGGACAATAGTCCGACTAATGTAAATACTGTACATAATACCTCATCTCAGAAATATAGACAGACTCTGAAGGATTTAAGTTGTGTAGAAGAGTGTTTTTACATATTATATTTTCCATTTATTTATGTTTATTTTAAATAAGTAATTTTTTTTAAACAACCCCTGTAATGGACTGCTACACTATTACAATAGTCTAGTATATACTGGAATTTAAATTATGTAACTGTAAGTCTTAACCTGAAGATTGTGTTGTGTTACCAGTGAGGAAAAGAAATGTATATTTATTATTAATATATAATTTATAGCTCTGTTATTTTACACTGAGCACTATTTTTTTTAACACTAGCACTGAATGTGTGATTATATATATATATATATATATATATATATATATATATATATATATATATATGCACAGCATCTTTTACTTTTAGAATTCATTTCACAAAAGTTGTTAGTCTGGTTCTGAAGTCAGAGTTTAGAATAAAATTTGTGACAATTATACATTAATTCTCTCATACTCATTGTCCACCAACCCCAACACTATCTTAACAACTTTTATTTTTTTCCTCAAATTGCAATCAATAGACTACTATTAATGTCAAAGAGAACCCCTTATTTTATCCTCCATTTTCTCATTCTAATGTTTCTGAATTGAAAATTCAGAATTCTTCCTAATAGTACCAACTGTTTTCTCCACTGAGCCAGGATATTTTTCTGAACTCTTCAAGTTGCTGGGTCGTCCTGGGTATGACGATAAACTACATCCAACAGGGGCAAATGGTTAACCCTGAAACTGGGATAGAAACACTATCAAAGTGTAAAAATAGGTTTTAATACCAGAAATATTTTGTAAAAAAATTATTATCAGCAATAAATTTTTGAAGGAAAAACTATTACCAGCAATACATTTTTGAAAAAATAAAAAAATACTGCTAGCAATACATTTTTGGAAAGAAATATTACTAACAATACATGTTTGAAGGAAAAACTTTTTACCAGAAATAGATTTTTGACAAAACAAAATATTACCAACTATAAAAATTTTGACAGCATTAAATAACCTATTGAGGTTGATATGCCGTAAACCAAACAGAAAAATGCTTTGGCTCAGTTGAGAAGCAAATTGGCATTATAGGAAAAAACTGAAATTTAGAAAATCTGAAACTTGGAAGGGAATCTGACCTAACAATGGTTGGAATCGGAACATGACCTCTTGGATCAAACAAATAATTTAATCCGGCTTGTCTGGTAACTTGTTGAATATCACACACATGAAAATGCCTGCAGTATATGGTAACCAAAAGGTAGGGGGGGCGGAAAGGGCTTGGGGAAGTAACCACCTTTTTCAAAAAAAAAAACATATCTCTTTATGACTCTACCAGTTACATGTTAGTTAACTCCTTCAAAACATTTTGAGAAAAGAATCCAAAATACATGATTTTGCATCTCTCAGTTCTCATAGATGAAGAAGACTCGAGACAACATAAATGTGGTTCAAATGAACGATGCTGAGAATACTATAGATCGAACATGTAACAAGAAAGTTTAAGGAAAATGGAATCAAAAAAGGATGCTTTTTCTTAGAAACAAAAAGAAACAGTTGAAATTTTCAGGGCATATGAGAACAGACAACTTGGAGAATTTGACACTCACATAATACATTGAAGGACAAGGAAAACAGCAAGTAACTTACATAATCAGTTCATCTAAATGTATGGCAGAATAAGGAGTGGAAAGAATGGTGAAAAGATAAACTTTACTAAGACTTTCAAAGAATAGAAAAGTTTATGATCTTATGGTGTTGAAACACTGGTACCCATACAATCACTGAAGTTAAACAGGGTCTGGCCTGGTCAGTACCGAGATGGGTAACCATTTGAAAATATCAGTGGGTGGTGTAATGGATAATGGGTTGGAATTATCAAGTTCCAATTTAAGTCGGGTTCGTTATATTCATTTACGTGCAAATACCTTTGGGTAACGGTATGAATCCACCTCTTCCCCCCCCCAGCACTGGGTTAATTAGCAGGACTTGTATCACTAAATCATTATCTCTCAAAAAATTCTTATAATGTGAAATTATTTTCTGGCTTTAAATAACCTGCAGTGGGTTGATAAGCCAGAGAAAAAAAAGAATAGAAAGCTGTGGAGAGCCATAGACACTTCTGTCTTAGAGGAAAAGGCACCCAGAAGAAGAATACAAGTAGCAAGTAAAGATAAATTGTAAATATTTTTTCCCTGCTTAGTTTGTAAGTTCGCCTGGAATCAATTCAAAGATTTGCCAAAGTGTTCATAGACCTGCAAGTTAAGACCCACGGTGTCCAGAATGTGGGCAGGTAGCAGGAATTTCTCAATTCCTATTAGCAGACATTATAATCTGTTTCATCATCTTCTGACCCACTCCCAGGCTATTTACTCCATGTGTTGATGAATTTAATAAAGATTCCAGCGTTAACTCTGGGTTCACTTTTGAGAGAGATGTTGATGATTCAGGCTGATTCACTTTCTGCGCTAAAACTGTGGAATGGATATAAATGAACCTCTTAAGTTTTTGGTAAGATTCCAGCATGTCAAGATTGGAATGTCATTTCTTTTGCTTCCTGAAACTACATCACATGACACATCTGGAAGTGTAATTCTTTATCAACCTCTACTTTTAAAAATAACACTTAGCAATTATTTTTTAATTTAACTATTTAGAACTCAAGATAATGGCTGCTACATTTACATACATGCAATGGCACATTTCACAAAATATTCAGTAAAAGCTCTCTCAAACTCATCCCCAGCAAGACTGAAAAATTACTATAAGTCATAAAAAGAAACAATAGAATAATGACCAGTATACTACAAACATGTATACATATCAGCTAATGCCCACTAAACAGGAAGTGCCTACAAACCAATAGCATATAACAAGCTACTGTAAAAATGCTGATAAAAATAGTTGTGACCATGATATAAAGCTGCAGATTTTTTTATAGGTAAACTACTTTTTAGACTATCAATTTTTGAAAATAATGGTAATGATTTGTATGTGGTCATTTTTTTTTTTTTTTAGTAAAAAAAAAACAAACAATTTAAACGTAGATTTTACTAAAGCTTTCAATATTTAATAAATAATGACTTGTTTTAATGAAATTTCAATCGAGTCTTCAGTAAGCTTAAACAAGGTTTATACCAATGTAGATAGCACTAGTATCAGCCATAATGATGGTTTATGTATTATTTTGACTTTTTTTTTTTTTTTTTTTTAGTGGAGTGATTTTGAAGATTGAGCATGTGAGTAACAAGGAAATTTTAAAGAAACTGAAAATAAAAAGGATGCTTATACTTAGAATGAGAAAGAGACATTTGAAATTTCTAGGGCACAGCATGAGGTAAAAAGGCTTGGAGAATTGGACAGCCACAGGGCATAATGAAGGCAAGCACCACAGAAAGAAACGGCAAGTAACCTACCCAATAAGCTTTTGCAAATTGATGATAGAACAAGGAAGAGGAGGGATAGTAAAAGAAAAAAAACATTGCTAAGAGCTATAAAGGATAGAAAGTTGTGGAGATCCATAATCATTTGCATTCTAATGAGACATTAAAAGATTTGAAATATTTGACAACTTGGAAAATAAACAAATTGATTGGGTTGTACAAATGCTTTAAACTTACAGATTGACTGATACAAAAATCTAAGAAACAATCTCAAAATTTATGTCTTGTGAATTTTAATTCAGTTTGGAATTTGCTGCTGCAGTAAGGCAATGCTAAAATGTCCCCTCCACGGTACAGGCATAAGCAGGGTTTTATATAAAAAATTAACGCATGACTCTCTTCTCCTTGCCATTGACGTTGTCCAAAGTAGGGATGAGGACTGATATTGCTTGACACCAGTGTCATCGCGAGAGTCTTTAGGACAGCCAGCTCCAGATTTTTCTTCAGCAGTTACTCTCGAAGCCTTTTTCATGGTTGTGTACAGTACCAAAGCAATGGAGGTTTGAAATCAGTTTTCCTTCTCTTCAGTCTATCAGATCATTTTGGAATATATTGACTAAAAATTGCTGGTTTCTTGAGGCATAACAGAGAACATCAAAATACTTATCTTTTGAATCTTATTCTAATGTTCATTCTCATAATGTAATATCTGATGTCTAGTAATAAAAAAAAAAAAATACAAACTCTCCAGAAAATAGTTCACCAATAGAAATTATTATTTGAATATCTCTGAAGAGTTACTTAAGAGTTTATATTATTAACAATTAAATGAATGTCCTCATCTAGGCTTTGTTTCTTCAGGTGTCTATCCATCCGCGTAGTATTCTTATTCCACTAACATCTAAAGAAGGTCGAAAAAATTGTGATCATAACAACAAAGATAATAATAATAATCCAACTGTATATAATATAATTAACAATAAATAGTAGCTAAAGAAGAATGGGCATTGGTAGGTTTTGTGATGTCAATGAACACTTGTCACTTTCATAATGCTCATTGTAGTAGAGACTTTGTAATCACAGATACAACTATAGTACGCCATTGAACAATGCTGGTGTCAGACGCCTTTGAATAGCACTCACACTAATAGTAATGGCTCAATACAATTTGCTCAAAAAGTAATCCATATAGTGATCTGAATAGAGAAATAGTATAGAGAAATATTACAGTGAATAGAGTAGAGAATAATAGTCTGTATAGTCATAGAGGATAGAGTAGAAATGGTGATCTGTTAGACGTCACGCAACTTCCTACTTATGCGTCTCCTCTATGGTCACATGATTTACTTAATTCCATAATGGGATCACCTGTATTTGTTCACTGGTGAGCAAACACAGGTGATCCCATTATGGAATATGGTGTACAGGTGGAGTAGCAAAGATGATTTTTTTAAAAATAATTTTACTGCAAGCAAAGCTATAAAAGCCACTAAAATGCAGGAGGTTACTGAGAGTGAAAAAATGGAAAGGACAATAGAAGAAGGAAATGGAAGACGAATATTGACATTGAATTTAAATTTTTGAAGATCCTAATTGACAGGAAGTTGGAAGAGATTCCCACAGGTGAGAAAGAAACTATTAGCATAGAACTTATGTTTACAATTTGCAATTTCAACAGAGATTGCCACTTGCCAATCTCATACTGCCCTTAAATTCATGAAGTTGATATACCAAGTACAAAAGACCATCAGAGCAATTACCATGTAAATATTTATAAAAAGGGCACATAAAAGTTACATTATGGTAATTAGAAAGTGCAAGATCCAGACTCATAACATTGCAGAGTCTTCTTTGGATTTTGTGAACAATCTCTAGATACAAAGCAGAACCGCCAGACCAGATGTGGCAGAAATATTCAATACATGAATAAATTGTATACTTATAAATGTACAAGGTAGATTCTGGTGAGAAAGATTATTTAACATGATAAAGTGAACTAATTTTCCTAGCAGCAGACTTGGCAATTAATTCAATATAATCTTTCCTCTTCATGTCGGTGGCAAACGTGAGACTAAGAAGGTACAGTGTGTTGCTCTCCTATAAGTTAGCATCAAAAATGCTGTTGGAGAGTGAAAAAGGTATTTTAAGACAATAGAGAGCAGTTTCACTTTGGTGGTGTTAATGAGCAATTCTAGGCATGAACCTAAAACTAACTTTGTTCAAATTTTAATTTGAGATCAAGTTCAAATTTTAATTTTAAATCAAATTCAAAAATTACTTTTACCAGTATAGAAAAAATACCTGAGTAAATAGTCTTTCAGCCTTTATTTTTCATTCATTCATCAACAAAAATTTCATTTGCTCCCAAAATAACTTGTTCTATCCTTATAAAGAATCATTTAACAGTTTAAACAGTAATTTAGGTCTTCATGATGTAGCAAAGATGATCAACTGCATAACTCATGATAAATATTCAAGATGTAATGCATCACTGGGTGTTCCCCAGTGAGAGATTAAATTAAGAAAACCAAAGATGAGCTGATATAAACCAAATTATCATTACCTGAATGATCATGCTGATATGAAATACAGGATATTAGTCAACCGACATTGGAAATTTGTGACATACAACAAACGTGTAATTCATTAAAAGAAGAAAAAAGTTGGGGCAAATTAGTAAACCTATATTTTAATCAGAATATGAATATAAGAAAGAAAAAAAATAGTTAAAAACTCTTGACCTTTAAGGAAAGAATTTTCTAAAGCCATTGGACTCTGACAATGATTTGCAGTACCTTAATTCAACAAAAGCCATGAATGGAAGCTAATTTGATTCACTGTATGAGAGAGAACTGCTGCCAAAGGTTGACAAAACTAATACACAGTACTGGCCTTGGTGCAATAAAGACATAATTTGGCTGTCTGTGAAATATGGAATGAAGCCTTATTGTAATGTCATTGTAGGTAGCCAAGTGGTGAGAAGATTGAACTGGAGGCTATGAATAATAAAGTTTATGAAATATTTTTATATAATCAGATAAGTAATGGGCAAATGAATGGCAAAAAACAAAATATATACTTTTTTTAATGACGCATTTCATTTAGAGAAGTAACTTCTTCAGACTAATAAATTTTATGGAATCCATTTTAAATATGAGAAGTAGGAATGGAAGGAGAAAAATATGACTGTAATTGCTGTAATAATAATATTTTGACTGAATTTCTCTCCTGTTACTATAGTAATGGTAAGTGTAGCCATTTAAATACAAGAAACATTTGGCATTCAATGACTGAACAGCGTTTTTCTCTTAAAATAGTTTCTTTAGGAAATTAGACTTCTCATGACCATTAACTGTTATTGCTCTTTCCAGTATTAGAGAGAGTTTCCTTCCTAACCTTTTGTTCAAAGTAGTGTGGAAAGCCAACATATTGATTATGTTTTATTTTCTTTTTGAGTTACATTTGATGTCCATTTTAGTTGTTGCTGCTTCTCAAAGTTTCCAAGTGATATGGTATTTGTTAAAGTTCTTTATTTGTGAATCTGTACTGGAAGACAATGAAATATTAGGAAATGCAGTCCTCCCTAAGACTCATAGAGTTCATTAACATGTCGCAATTCTAATCATTTACTTGAGAAATCAATTGTATATAGTTGATAGTCTGGGCATGTGTTTTTGTGTTTGATGCTATGTATGACATCCATGTGAGAGTCAAGATCTGACAAGATTAAGAATATGGCATACACACACACACACACACACACACACACACACACACACACACACACACAGAGAGAGCAAAAATACAGTATATTTCACTGTTCTTACACAACTTGAAGGTTCATGTGAGTGAATGGTTTATCTGTCAGCGGTCACAATTGTCAGATGGTAGGAAAGGACAGGAAACTCTTTCTCATATATATATATATATATATATATATATATACACACGTGTGTGTGTCTGTGTAAGAGTGAGAAAAAATGATTCCATCAGTAAAATTGTTATTCGTCTGCAGAAGATGTTTCTCAGAATGAAACCCTTCACTAAGATTTTTTTTTTTTTTTGTTTTGTCATAGATTTACACAATAGAGTTTATCTATTAACTTAAATCTATAGTCATTAGTGGTTGGAGATTGAGGCCACAAAGTTTTTAAAATAAACAAAATCTAGACATATTCAGCAGAAACTCAGTTATTTGTAGATTGAATGGAAAGCTGAAGCATTGGTATGTTAGAAATATCAGAATTGAGATATAAAATGATATAAGCTCAGGTCTCTTGAATTTAAATCCATATACTCATGCTAATTCTAACCAAATTGTTTAGAATATATTGCTCTCTTTGTTTTTTTAAATACCATGTTCATTGATGACAAGGATGAACAAGGATTTTGCAGATTCTATTTCTTCAATATTTGTAGATTGCCACAAATTTTCATGTGCACTTTATTGGAGTGATTTTTCCATGATCTTCAGAGTTGACCTTCAAAACCAGTTGCTCTACCAAGGCTAGAAAGCCCAAACTGTTTAGATTGTTTACCCACAGCTGTGAAAAGAGAGGTCTTCATAGTTTTCTTAAGGATATTAATTAAAAGTAAATGCAATAGGTTTGGCCACAATTTGAACTCGGCCTGCTCTTTTCCGCCGTCTCGGATTCGAACTCGGCCTGCTCATTTTATTCAGAAATGATAACTGTTATGTCACCCACATGTTCATATTGCTATGCCATTTCACATTACATGTAATGATTATTGATTAAGAAATATTTACAAACTAGAAATGCTATGATTATAGTTGTTTTTAAATGTGCTGTATCTGTTATATATTAATAGTGTAGACTTCTTCCATAAAATATCTATTTAACTTCTTTCAGAGCATGGTTCTGCACATCCTTCTAATCATTACTATGTGTCCTAATGAAGCAACTTAACATTGTCAAAGTTGACCACATTCTGTTAAAAAATAAATTACATAATTTCATATAGCCACTTGTTTTTCATGCTTTCACCAAAATTATTTAAATAAAAGCAATAAAAGAATTGTTAAGTGGGGTTGTCTAAACTTAAGTCTGTATATTTCTGCTTTGCTGTTTTTTCATCATTCTTTTTTATATTCTATGTTCTTTCAGGACTTGGTAGATTATGACTCTCCAAAACTTTCTCTCTTCTGTTGCTTCTAAGGAACTTTTGCACATCTACCACACCACTTTGTCCTTGTTCAGTCATCCATTCACTCAAACTTAAGTAGGTTATTTGTCTTTTTTCCTCTTCCTCTTCTCTCCAGTCTTGCCTTTGTGTGTTAAATTCCCCAAGCCTCCTTTCCTAATTATGCATCCCAGAAATCTTGGTTGTCTCTTTCTGATAGTATCAGTTCTTTATAGTTCATATTTCAGCCCAAATTTACTTATTTCTAACATTTTCTGGCTGGTATTCCCAGAATTTGCTGGTAGAACAATATTTCTATTGCTTCAAGTTGCTCCTTCATCAGTAAGCATATTGTCCAGAAGTCACTATTTGTTTTTATTGCATAGCTGAAAAAACTATTGAACATAAATTAGCTTGGAATAACTTCTTGGAAATGCCTTGTCATAGAGTAATTGATTATTAGTTAACCAAGCTAGCAGGTTATTACAAGTTGTTGTAGCATACTTATGGACAATAATGGGTATGTCTCTATTCACATAAATACAATAGTAAGTACTGTATGTTGGTCTAGATTCATCTCCAGCTGTGCTGGTCAAACTCTCTGCCCCCGGGCAGAGAGGATTCCCAGATGAGGCTATGTTAAAGGGCAGTCTCATCTTGGGAAACATCTAGCTGATCCCATTTTGTACGGGTTTTATGGGGAATTTTTGGCTGAGCCTGCAGTCTCGGATACCCAACATTAAATTCGGCCTTGTGCCACATCTGAATGCATGGGACAGTTGGTAGACATCCTGCAGTTGGAGATTCATTGTAGAATTCACTTGACTCGCTTCTAGCAGTTGAATACTTTTACGCACCACTGACAAATCTTATATGTGTTGTTCTTGTCCTAAGTATTATCATTCATTACCAACCTTCATGTGATTATTCTATTCATAACCTTCCAGAGGTTATAACACAAGTGTAATGCATTCAATCCTCATTGGGAACATCACACTTGTCATCTTGTGCCAGATTAAGTTAAACTAAGTAATTACAAACTATAATGTTGGTAATATTCATTATTTCATCATTATTTTTAAACTGTTACTTGTAGTTTCTGTCTGAATTATTGGGATGAGGAGTTATCATTATTTACATACTGACTATTGTCCTCATCTTTGTTATTGTTATCATAACCTTTCTGCCATTGTGTACTCCAGCCTTCATCAGATGTATGTCAATCTGGGTCATTCAAGGAATTCTGAACTGTTTTAGTCTATGATGGTAGACTGTTCTCATTCTGCAATACATGTCTATTCATATCTCCTCTAGTTCATATTTTTAGGACTGCTCAGTTATTGCCCTGTTTCCACAAAGACAAGTACACACTGCCTGGCATAGGGATTAAACTAACAATTACTTTGTCACCAAATTCATAAACTCTTTAATCAACTTGTTCTTTTGTTCTCCACAGATTCCTTTTCTACATTACCCATTTCCTCAATTCAAAAGATGATCTTAAGCATTTTTTTTTTTCATGTTGTACATTTTCCAGTAAAATTAAGTATGGCTTTTAATGTTCTTTTTATTTTGCTTTAATTTAAAACAGAAAAAAAAAAATACTTCACTATTTTCCAGTAATATAATTCACTTTTGGCAGTATTCATCTGGATAGCCATTTTGTCAGCCTATTCAACATGGCTGTCTGTTTATCCCTGAATTCAAATGTCATCTGCTGTTCCTCTGCAGTGGTCAAACTCAAATATCAGATTCATGCTCTGTCAGTTCCAAGGAAAACTGTAGCCAGTATGACGAAGTTAGCAAACAAACTGACCTCTAGAGAAAAGCCATATCTGTTGTGATGGTCACTTAGTAGTGGAAGTAATAACAAATGATGCAACATGGACAGCAAAAGTGACATGCTGCTAACAAAATGACTTGTCACAATGGGTAGTCAACATTGATGCCTTAAAGATAGTATGATGCTGTGTGTGGCAGAAACGCTTGGTTTAGTTCAATGAAGGATGCTGGAAACAAGTTATTTACCAATCTCACCGAGAAGACCCATAAGTTATATAAATTACAAAAAAAAAATCAGTAATACAAGAGAATACATTTTATAGAATAGTTTTTGGGAGTGAAGTTATTGCTTATTTCTTTCCTTTTTATATGAGGAAAAAACAAAACACAAAGTTCAGAAAAATGATTTATTGACAGGATACTTAGTTGTAGTATGTAATGGATATCGGCATAAAAAATGGAATTGGCATGCCTACTTCAAATTCTGGTTTAGTCTCTTGCCTTCACTTTTGCACAAATTCCCTTAGTAAAGACATAAATCCATCTCTTCTCCCACCAGCTATAGGTTAAATAGTAGGGTAGATTGGTCTTTCTAGCCAAGTGTTAACATTTTAAGCAATTGCATATCCAGGAGCAAATGAAAATATCATGGCGCAAACTTTTTAAAGGGTATACATTTAAATGTTATGAAATAAAACCATAGATTTAAAAAAAAAAAAAAAAATACACACAAATATAAACCTACTGTATTTCAAAGTTTCTATTGAACTATTTGTGCAGCTTAATTAGTGTGAAACCTGTGCCTGGTATTTTTTTGTGATTTCTTCAATGTTTGGGTGAATGTGCAATAAACAGGCCCTCATTTCTTCTTCCGTCTTCCTTGCTTCCTATTTATGATGTTATTTAAGGTTGAGAAGCCTAATTTGCATAAATAAGTAGAAAATTGCAATAAAACTGATAAAGACTTTTTAGCTAATGTGGGGTATTCCTTTCATATCGAAACCCAAAATGGGTACCGCCAAATGTTTTATGTTGAGTTATCGATCACCAGAAATGGTGGCCAATTCTTCTTCTCTACTGAAGTACAATATTAAAATTTTAAAGAATTAAAAAAATAAAAATACTTTTTTAAAGAACAAATATTAAAACACAGTATTTAAAATAACGTAATTGAAGAATATTGAAAAGAATTATTTGAAAAAAAGTTTAATACTTATTCATTTATTCAAATACTAATGCTGGACCATTACTACATTCACACACAACACGCACGCATATGTATGCCGTGACAATATTTTGTGGCACATTAAGAGGATCATGGCATGGCATTTGGGAATCACTGCTCTAGCTTTAGGCTGTATCTAGTTTAAGAAAAGGAATTTCAAACTATTAAGAAGGTAACAGGAAACCACTCCACTATATTTCCCAAGAAGGCATGGCAATTCCCAAATAATAAAGAAAAGGAATCTATGGAGAGCCATAAACACCTATGTCCTGAAAGAAAATGTCATTTATAAAAGAGATATAGAAAAATTAATGGACATATATTTGAATATTAATAAGATAATTCTTTGTGTGTTTTAGAAAAAGTAAACGACATATTAATGTGTTTTGCTTTTATTTATTGAGGACTTTACATATACTGAGATTTATTTGAACTATTGTTCTCACCTTTGTTTGAGTGAAACGTCAATGTTTCAGCCAATTTCCTCTATGACCATCTTCAGATGTTTATTGTTGGCTGAGAATAAATAGGTTATTATTTGATAATTGTGATGATATTTATTATTTGAGACTTTTGCACAGACTTAAAAATATTGCAATCATCCAGTGATCAAGAGTTCAATATTTGTATCAGGTAATGATAATGGTAATATTAGCTGTTTCCTTGTAAGGAAACATTTGGTTTTCATTGACTGTGCAGTTAGTATTGCTTAGTTTAAATTTCTAAAATTTTTGTCTTCAAAAACCTTTTCAAAAGAAAAGGTTTCTCAAGTCCAATATTGGTGGGGGTTTCTTCCTTAACATTTTATTTAAAGTGTTGTAGAATATCCACATGTTGACCATGACGAGACTATTTAAAAAAAATTACTTGAGTTTTCAGGTTAATATTTTAGTTTTTGGAAATTTGTAGTGTTGGGTGAAACTACTACTTATATGACCTGTTCTACATTTAATTTGCTTATCTCCCATGCTAAATTCATTATAACTAATCCATACACCAAGTGGGAGGTGTCCTGGGTAAGATGATAAACTACATCCAACAGCAAGGTCTCTGATCAGGAGGTTTTGAGGAGCGTGGAACAACCTCTTAATTGTTGGTGTTCCCAGGTCTACCTGAACCCGGGGTAGTAGCACCTGTTAGGGTCTCAGCTTTGGGCAAATAGTTAATACTCAAACTGGGGTCAAAACATGTAAAAATAGGTTTTATTACCAGCAATACATTTTTGAAAAAGAGAAATCATCAGCAATACATTTTTGAAAAAGAGAAATCATCAGCAATATATTTTTAGAAAGAATATTACCAGCAATAAAAATCTTGTTGGCATTAAATAACGCATTGAGGTTGATATGCTGTAAAACAAACCAAATCAAACTAACCAAGTGGGAGCATAGGAAACAACACTGCATAGTGACTGTCAGTTTCACACTTCAATATAATCTTCAGACCAGTGCACTGAAATGTGAAACTGACAATCTCCAGGTGGTGTTCATTCTTGTCCTGTCCATACTGTCTCTTACTATAAACACTCAAGCTCCAATGTTGAGTACACCTCTCTTATAAATATGACAAATTTTAAACAATATATATTTAGAATTAGCATTTTAACTTTAAAATTATAGTTTTCTTTAAAAAAAATTGTGGTTGGTGGGACTATGACTTTTAAAATTATAATGATTGATTCATTCATATTCTAAAGCTTATCAACCTTTTATAGATTATTTAGAGCCAGAAAATATTTTAAGAATTTTTTTTTTTCTTTTTTTTAATTATAATGGTTTAGGGATAAAAGTCTTAGTAATTAACCCCTAGTTGGGAGGAGAAGTGTTGGATTCATATCTTTCTCAAGGGTATTTGCCCATAAGTGAATATAATGAAACCAACAGGAAGTGGAAATCTGCTCTCTGATTAACGAGTCCAAGCTCTCATCCATTACATCACCTTCACATCCAAACTTACAGCATCGGGTATTCCCAAGCTATAATAAGAGTCATGTATTTAATTCAGAATAGAATTATAAACCTTACCAGAATCTATCTTGGACATTTATAAGTCTACCGTTTGTCCATGTACTGAATATTGCTGCCACATTTGGTCTGGTGCTTATGCTATGTATTTAGAGGTTCTTGATAAAATCCAAAGAATCTGCAATATTATTGGTAGAGACCTGGCATTATGGCTTCAGTCATTTTTCTATCACTGTAATGTTGTTTCTCTGTGCCGTTTCTAAATTTTTTTCATGGTAATTGTTCTGACGAGCTTTCCTCTTTGGTACCTTGACATTACAAATGATAATTGCTCAGATGAGCTCTTTGCTATGGTATTTTGACATCATTAATTTAAGCACAGTACTAGACTGGCATCGAGATCTCATCAATTGACAGTTGACCTGTTTATGTATTTTATATTACCTAAAGTCATTTGATGATGGTAGAAACAAAATTTCTAAGGATTTTCAGTGAAATCAAAATAAAATTTAACATCATTACCAGAATGTATGCTTGCTTGTTATACAATATTATCAATCATACATTGACTGTTTAAGGGACAGATCATATTTTTTTTGCAGTTGCATTTATCTTTAGAAAAATTTACACTGTCTTTGTTGAAAATATATTTGTTTAATAGAATGTTGTTATGTTGAGATAAAGATTTGTCTATTTTATTAATGCAGCTATAGCTGATCTTAACATTATTTTTGTTAAAATCTTTTTTAGTGTTCATGAATTGTTAAAGTGCTTATGAATTAAATTTAGGAAAATTCTTCCAATATTAGTTTGAACATTTCGATTAGAAGGTGAATTAAACCATATGAAGTTGTGTTCATGGTGTTTATGTTTAATTTTATATTTGTTTTTTTTAATTAAATAGAACTAAACAATCAAAGTAAATTTAGGGTATTTAGATACTCTAAATTTACTTTATGATTGTGTAATTCTATTCAATTTTATTATCAAATATTTCCTTATTGCTGGAGTTGATAATCTAATTTGGACTTATTTATGTAATATATTCAAAATTTGGTGGTTGTGGTTTGATTCTTAACTGGTATATCTATGGTTATATAGAACTTTTGTTTATGATGTACAATAACCATTATTAAGGTCAAAGGTTACATCAAGAAATTTTATCACTTAAGCATTGGTGGGATAATATTTAGTTTGCAATCACTAAAAAATTTGATCTATATCTGTCTCTGTCTCGCTCTCTCTGTCTGTCTCGCTCTCTCTCTGTCTGTCTCGCTCTCTCTCTGTCTGTCTCGCTCTCTCTCTGTCTGTCTCGCTCTCTCTCTGTCTGTCTCGCTCTCTCTCTGTCTGTCTCGCTCTCTCTCTCTGTCTGTCTCGCTCTCTCTCTCTGTCTGTCTCGCTCTCTCTCTCTGTCTGACTCGCTCTCTCTCTCTCTCTGTCTGTCTCGCTCTCTCTCTCTCTGTCTGTCTCGCTCTCTCTCTCTCTGTCTGTCTCGCTCTCTCTCTCTCTGTCTGTCTCGCTCTCTCTCTCTCTGTCTGTCTCGCTCTCTCTCTCTCTCTCTGTCTCGCTCTCTCTCTCTCTCTCTGTCTCGCTCTCTCTCTCTCTCTCTGTCTGTCTCGCTCTCTCTCTCTCTCTGTCTGTCTCGCTCTCTCTCTCTCTCTCTGTCTGTCTCGCTCTCTCTCTCTCTCTCTGTCTGTCTCGCTCTCTCTCTCTCTCTCTGTCTGTCTCGCTCTCTCTCTCTCTCTCTGTCTGTCTCGCTCTCTCTCTCTCTCTCTGTCTGTCTCGCTCTCTCTCTCTCTCTCTGTCTGTCTCGCTCTCTCTCTCTCTCTCTGTCTGTCTCGCTCTCTCTCTCTCTCTCTGTCTGTCTCGCTCTCTCTCTCTCTCTCTGTCTGTCTCGCTCTCTCTCTCTCTCTCTGTCTGTCTCGCTCTCTCTCTCTCTCTCTGTCTGTCTCGCTCTCTCTCTCTCTCTCTGTCTGTCTCGCTCTCTCTCTCTCTCTCTGTCTGTCTCGCTCTCTCTCTCTCTCTCTGTCTGTCTCGCTCTCTCTCTCTCTCTCTGTCTGTCTCGCTCTCTCTCTCTCTCTCTGTCTGTCTCGCTCTCTCTCTCTCTCTCTGTCTGTCTCGCTCTCTCTCTCTCTCTCTGTCTGTCTCGCTCTCTCTCTCTCTCTCTGTCTGTCTCGCTCTCTCTCTCTCTCTGTCTGTCTCGCTCTCTCTCTCTCTCTGTCTGTCTCGCTCTCTCTCTCTCTCTGTCTGTCTCGCTCTCTCTCTCTCTCTGTCTGTCTCGCTCTCTCTCTCTCTCTGTCTGTCTCGCTCTCTCTCTCTCTGTCTGTCTCGCTCTCTCTCTCTCTGTCTGTCTCGCTCTCTCTCTCTCTCTGTCTGTCT
>OZ038483.1:40494640-40518049 GCA_964036315.1 Acanthosepion esculentum | reverse complement strand
TCTGTCTGTCTCGCTCTCTCTGTCTGTCTCGCTCTCTCTGTCTGTCTCGCTCTCTCTGTCTGTCTCGCTCTCTCTGTCTGTCTCGCTCTCTCTGTCTGTCTCGCTCTCTCTGTCTGTCTCGCTCTCTCTGTCTGTCTCGCTCTCTCTGTCTGTCTCGCTCTCTCTGTCTGTCTCGCTCTCTCTGTCTGTCTCGCTCTCTCTGTCTGTCTCGCTCTCTCTGTCTGTCTCGCTCTCTCTGTCTGTCTCGCTCTCTCTGTCTGTCTCGCTCTCTCTGTCTGTCTCGCTCTCTCTGTCTGTCTCGCTCTCTCTGTCTGTCTCGCTCTCTCTGTCTGTCTCGCTCTCTCTGTCTGTCTCGCTCTCTCTGTCTGTCTCGCTCTCTCTGTCTGTCTCGCTCTCTCTGTCTGTCTCGCTCTCTCTGTCTGTCTCGCTCTCTCTGTCTGTCTCGCTCTCTCTGTCTGTCTCGCTCTCTCTGTCTGTCTCGCTCTCTCTGTCTGTCTCGCTCTCTCTGTCTGTCTCGCTCTCTCTGTCTGTCTCGCTCTCTCTGTCTGTCTCGCTCTCTCTGTCTGTCTCGCTCTCTCTGTCTGTCTCGCTCTCTCTGTCTGTCTCGCTCTCTCTGTCTGTCTCGCTCTCTCTGTCTGTCTCGCTCTCTCTGTCTGTCTCGCTCTCTCTGTCTGTCTCGCTCTCTCTGTCTGTCTCGCTCTCTCTGTCTGTCTCGCTCTCTCTGTCTGTCTCGCTCTCTCTGTCTGTCTCGCTCTCTCTGTCTGTCTCGCTCTCTCTGTCTGTCTCGCTCTCTCTGTCTGTCTCGCTCTCTCTGTCTGTCTCGCTCTCTCTGTCTGTCTCGCTCTCTCTGTCTGTCTCGCTCTCTCTGTCTGTCTCGCTCTCTCTGTCTGTCTCGCTCTCTCTGTCTGTCTCGCTCTCTCTGTCTGTCTCGCTCTCTCTGTCTGTCTCGCTCTCTCTGTCTGTCTCGCTCTCTCTGTCTGTCTCGCTCTCTCTGTCTGTCTCGCTCTCTCTGTCTGTCTCGCTCTCTCTGTCTGTCTCGCTCTCTCTGTCTGTCTCGCTCTCTCTGTCTGTCTCGCTCTCTCTGTCTGTCTCGCTCTCTCTGTCTGTCTCGCTCTCTCTGTCTGTCTCGCTCTCTCTGTCTGTCTCGCTCTCTCTGTCTGTCTCGCTCTCTCTGTCTGTCTCGCTCTATCTATGTCTGTCTCTGTCTATCTATGTCTGTCTCGCTCTATCTATGTCTGTCTCGCTCTATCTATGTCTGTCTCTGTCTATCTATGTCTGTCTCGCTCTATCTATGTCTGTCTCTGTCTATCTATGTCTGTCTCTGTCTATCTATGTCTGTCTCTGTCTATCTATATCTATCTCTGTCTATCTATATCTATCTCTGTCTATCTATATCTATCTCTGTCTATCTATATCTATCTCTATCTATATCTATCTCTATATATCTCTATCTCTATATATCTCTATCTCTATATATCTCTATCTCTATATATCTCTATCTCTATATATCTCTATCTCTATATATCTCTATCTCTATATATCTCTATCTCTATATATCTCTATATATCTCTATCTCTATCTATCTCTATCTATCTCTATATATCTATCTCTATCTATCTCTATATATCTATCTCTATCTATCTATCTCTATCTATCTATCTCTATCTATCTATCTCTATCTATCTATCTCTATATCTCTATCTCTATATATCTCTATCTCTATATATCTCTATCTCTATATATCTCTATCTCTATATATCTCTATCTCTATATACAGTAATAGAAACAAGTATAAGACACCACATGAAATTGTTAATAATTTTCTTATTACTGCACAAATTCCTCTGAAAATGTGTGTGTGTTACGTAGATCCGATGGTATTAGTATACATATTCGATTTTTTAACAACTTTCCACCAAAGAAAGTTAAGAAAAATACGTTTTTGAAGGTGGAAATAAGTATAAGGCAGTTTTGATAATTTTTATTTAACATCAAAATTGTACAAAATTCAATATTTACATTTATTCCCTTTCAATTATAATACTTCAACACACCTGTTTTGCATTGAATTAATAAGTTTTCTGAGAGTTTCAGATGGAATTTCATTCCAATACTGTTCAATGCAAGATTTTAAAGTTTCTCTATTTTCAAAGTGATGTTTATTTTTGTATACTCCTCTTGACAAAATTCCCCACAAATTTTCTATTGGGTTTAAATCTGGGGACTTAGTGGGCCAGTCCAAAATTTCAATATTTTTTGTTTTAAACCAGTCTTTCGTGAGCTTAGAAGTGGGTATGGCTGCATTGTCCTATTGAAAAATGGCATTATTTGTGTCTAAATGATTCATAAATGGGACAAGACTTTTTTCCAACACATTGATATATCGAGCAGAGTTTCGTTTCCCTTCCATCACTACTAAATCAGCCTTTCCAGATGCAGAAAAAGCTCCCCAAACCATAACAGATCATCCTCCAAATGGTCTTTTTGAAAACAGCTGCTTCTCCTTTCTTAAATCATGTCAATAACACTGGTAGCTGTGGGGCCCATCCAAATGAAAATTGTTCTTCTCAGAAAACACCACGGTTTCCTATTTCTCCTTTGTCCATGTTACTTTTTTCTTTATCCAATCTACACGCATCTTGTGTTTAGCGGTTAAAACAGGGACTGTCTTCTTGTTTTGATACACAAAATTTGGCAATTCCTAGAGAAGTTGAATGCTTCTTGGAGTGATGGATAAATTCTGAGACTTTTGCAGATCTCTTGAGCTTGATTATCCTTTAGAAGCTTCTCAAAAAAGTTGACGTCTGTCTGCATTTGTAATTTTAAGTGAATGACCTGGACATTTTCTGGTGCCATACTATTCAAGGTCCTTTAGATAATTTCTCACAACTGTTCAGAACCTCAACAGTTCTCTTGCAATGAAACTTATAGATTTTCCTCCCAGTTTATAGGCAGAAATTTACCCTTTTTCATTTTTATTAAGGGGGAAGTTCGTAGGCATTTTGCAGTAAATGTATTCAATTACGAAATGTTTAAATAGGACTCATGTGGCTTAAAATCATAAGAGTCTTTTTATAATCTGTGCATGCACTTATTCTTCATTTGGCATTCTGAAGTAAACCAGATATGCAAATTTTCAAAATTGTCTTATTATTTCCACCCTCAAAAACAAAGTTTTGTTAATAACTTTTTTGGTGGAAAGTTATTATAAAATCGAATATATACACTAATACCCATCAGATCTAGGTACCACACACATATTTTCAGAGGAATTTGTGCACTAATAAGAAAATTATTAACAATTTCATGGGGTGTCTTATACATATTTCCACCACTGTTTGTGTGTGCATATATATATATATATATATATAATCTCTTAATTAAGCTTAAATACAATTAAGTAATTTTGAAAAAAGAAGTTCAGCTGAAGATCAAAGGTCAGTTGGCAGATAAGAACTGGTCAGGGCACAATGAAAACAATCAGCCAAATCTTTAAAAACAACCTAACCCCACACAAAATTCATCACCTCAAATGAGCTTCTGTCATAGAAAATAACTGATATTTAAATGGTAACAACCAAGATCTGTCTTCCACACACAATGGTGTGCACTCTGGTTCCATTCACAGGTTTCAAATAATCAACAATGATAAAACACCCCTGACTACTTCATTGGATAATGTTCATTGTTCAGCCAATATAACAATCACTTAAATACATATGCCATAGTTTAAGTTACTCAAAATCAAAATGGTCCTTCAACTGTGAGTAATGTCCTGATATTAAAACCACTTTTATTTCAATACAGGCTTATACAGCAGACCCAAATGTGTTGCTGGGATGGACCACCCAACTCGGCACCCTCTAGCTATACTACTGATTTTATGTTCTGCTAAACTTGATAAATTTCTTAATTATTCAATGCCAGACAGAATGTTACTTGCTTAGGATTTACTGAATGTAAGAAAATGCAATGTAACAAATTTTTCATATTAGACTTTAAGAATGCATTGTAAAAATCTTAAATATTGACATTATTATATTCTGATGGTATATCTAGCCTTACGATATAACACACAAAGTGTACCTTGTATATAGTCTGCTTGTTACATCTGTAATTTTTAATTTTAGTGCAAGGGAGATATTGATTTTTGTAAAGATGAATGGTGGTCTAGTGTTAAGTCATTTTACAAAAGCTGGATGGATAATAAGAAAATCTATTGGTACAAAAAATCATTATCTGGATATATTTCTGAAATGAGGTATTGTAACTATTTATCTGTCCAACTTTTTCTTCAGCTCTGCTGTGGCCAGGTATTGAACTCACAACTCTTTGGGTTAAGTAACTTTTGAATTACTTCAACCAACACTTTTATCCACTGAGCCATGTGTTCTTGAATGAAAAAGCATTGGTTGAAGTAATTCAGTGACTTGACCCAAAGAGTTGTGAGTTCAATACCTGGCCACAGCAGAGGTGAACAAAAACTGGGAGAGTGGAGTTACTAAAGGGAAATAACTGAAACTGAGATATTCAGATAAGGTATGGCATGTGGAATTAGAACAATCTACCCTGGTGGATGAAATAAAGGGTTTGGTTTGAATTTCCAATGTATATCACCTGAAGAAGGCCAGAGCATACAATAGCTGAAACATTGTGAATATGACAATAAAGATGAGGACAATAGTTCAAACAATCTAAATAGTGTAAATAATTACAATACCTCATCTCAGAAATATAGACAGATCCTGAAGAAGACCAGAGTATACAAGGGGCGAAATGTTGTAAATATGACTAACATGAGGACAACAGTCTGAACAAGTAAATTAGTAGAAATAAAAAGAAGTCATTGTAATGCTTTGATTTTTACTCAACTCCATCTCAACAAGGCTCTAAGTGTGAGGCAGCCAATAAGAATAGATGACAGTTCAGGAATAATGGCCTTCTAAACTTACTTCCTAACAAATATCCTATGGCAAGTCACACTTTTTAATCATCCCATCTCACTCAATGCATGTCCTGTTGACAGGAATAAGACCATACCCAAAAAGAGCTACTCTACTTACCTGTAGAGTCTAGTATAAATATGCTTACCATTTACCTGTAGAGCCTAGTATAAAAATGTGCCTGCCATTTACCCGTAGAGCCTAGTATAAAAATGTGCCTGCCATTTACCCGTAGAGCCTAGTATAAAAATGTGCCTGCCATTTACCCGTAGAGCCTAGTATAAAAATGTGCCTGCCATTTACCCGTAGAGCCTAGTATAAAAATGTGCCTGCCATTTACCCGTAGAGCCTAGTATAAAAATGTGCCTGCCATTTACCCGTAGAGCCTAGTATAAAAATGCCAAGTAAGCTACCAATAATTTCCTGCAGATTTAAGTATAATTGAAAAAAAAACATTTTGTTATTTTATTGATATTGTTTCTTATAGCACAATGCCAAGTGAGCAATATTTAATGTTTATGCCTCCAAAAAGAAAGTATCAAAAGGCTGGCTATTCCCTTGACACCACTATTACTGTATACACTTTTGACTCTCCAGGTAATGTTTATTTACAAGATTATAAAATTATGCAAACCAAGTACAATGTGATATTTCTTATTTATATAAAGAAATTAATTTGAAAACTCATTTTATTTTAAACTTTTTTAAATTATGAAATATGTAAACTAACTCCGATGCAATATTTATTATTTACCATTTTATAGATAACTATGAAAACAATTTTTTTATTCAACCTAATAAGTAAATAGACTTTAATATCTTTGTCATTTCTCAAGAATAAAGAAAATGTTTAAATCCACTTTCATATGTTCAGATTTTATCAAAATTCTAATCATCACTTTTAAAACCAAAAAACGTTGCTGAGAGTTTTTTTATTTTTTTTTTTAATCCATTCTCCTCAAACAAGGCATTAATGCCACTAAGACACAAGAGTCTACTGGGAGTATAGGGTAATGAGACATTAGAAGAAACTGGAAACCAAATCTTAAAATGGGAACAAGGGATAAACCTCTATTCCTGTTCCAAAGACTGGGGAGGAGTGTGAACTGGACGAGTTTACAGTAATAGCAGTGTCAAGAAAAAAATTGTCCATTTGATACACCGTTTCTTTTTTTTTTTTGTTTTTTCCAAGACATGAAGTTTAAACATTGCCAAAGTCTCTGATTCAATAATTCTTACTTTAGACAGGTTTTGAGCACATTATTGGCAGACATTCATTTCACGTTCATATGTACGGAATTTTATAGTTTTACCTATATCAATAAGTAGCTTCATTATTATTTTATTCTATCTTAAAAATGTAAGTATTTCTCTTTTGCTTAGAATATTTTGAAAACTGTTAGAAAAGCCACCAGAATGGTTCATAAAATTCATCCCACTTCTTGTTTTGTCTATAAAATATTAATTACTTTCAAGTATATTTTTTCTTTCTCATCAGTTCTTTGATTTTATTCCAGCTGATCCATAACGAGTTTTCACTGAATCAATTTCTTTAAAAGAACTAAGGAAGTAAATAAAACTTGTAGAGGTTAACGGGATGTGTGTTTGTGTGTATTTTAGGTGAAGGTGCATGTTCAGTATGTAAATAAAGTAGATAGAAGCATACAAAACTTGTGTTTCTACTACAGACATTCTTCTCGTGACTAGAGAATCAAATTTCTCAATATTTCTTGGTTATATCAGTTTTCCATTTTGGCCTAGAAGTAAATTAGGATAACAATGCTTAAAATGGTCAACCTCAAGTCAGCTTTGTGCAGAGTTGGAACAGCCAAAGGAAAGTTTCTACTCTTTCACTGGGAGATTTAAACATGGATATGGGATGTGCATTTTTTTTTCTTGGTCCAGAAGTTAAGGCAAGTCAGTATAAACATCATTACTATGGTCATGTTAAAGTCAGCTTTGTACTGAGCTGGAACAACCAAAGAGAAAGTTTGATGTTTCAGAAAAATGTGTGAGTGCTATGCATTGGAAAGTGGAAGAGTTCAGTTTTCAATCGGCCGGGGAAACTAACATCCCCCAGTGGGAATATAATTACCATGTGGTTCACATCCTGGAGCAAGGAGTAAAAAGAGGGTTAGACATGAGAGGTTTGCTCTTTATATAGACTTTAACAACACTACTTACTGGCATCTTTGAAGCCAAGTAGGGTAATCATATTTCCAATTCATTTACTGAGGAAAATGTATTTTTTTTATTATTCATTATTATTTCACTTATCTATTTTATTTAATTTTCCCACAAACTCAGTTTTCTGTGAAGATGATGATGGAAAAAGGGAAATAATTCAGTTGTCAGATAATGTGAGAGATGATCTCATCTTCAATATTGTTCCCTCTAATTATTTCATGGTCTGTGTAAGATGAAAACGCCAGGTGTCCTGGGTAAGACGATAAACTACGTCCAACAGAAAGGCCTCTCATAAGGAGGTTTTGAGGAGTGTGGAAACACGTCTTCATTGCTGGTGTTCCCAGGTCCACCCTGACATGGGTCCCAGCTATGGGTAAATAGTTAACCCCCAAACTGGAGTCAAAACACTATGAAAGTTTTAAAATAGGTTTTAATACCAGAAATACGTTGTAAAAAAAAAATAGTACCAGCAATAAATTTTTAGAAAAAAAAATATTACCAGCAATAAAAATCTTGTTGGCACTAAATAACCCATTGACTATGATATGCCATAAAACAAACCAAACCAAACCAAAAGGCCTGTCAGCCAATGAACAAATGTAATGTACAAAAGAAATTTTATTCTAAGACTTTAGTTTTATTTTTTGCTAAATTTTTACAAAGAACATGTGAATTATTTTAAAATAATATGAATGAGAAAAGAAATGATCCCTTTGGTGTATTTTTATTGCTTATTTAGTCTTATATTTTACTTTACTGCATAAATTATATTCAGCCAAAATTTGATTTAATGTATTTAAGCATTTGGAGAAAAAAAAGAAAAATGAATATTCGCAAATCTGAGTATTGCTTTCCTGAGTCTCGGCATCTACCAACCTGCCTCTCGACACTAGAAAATGTTTTCCTTATATACAGTGTAACCCGGATATAAGAGACCCGGATATAAGAGAGATTTTCTCTGGTCCCAAATTAGAGCCTGTG
Organism: Acanthosepion esculentum; assembly: GCA_964036315.1. NCBI lineage: Eukaryota > Metazoa > Mollusca > Cephalopoda > Sepiida > Sepiidae > Acanthosepion > Acanthosepion esculentum. The sequence continues at coordinate 40,509,938 of OZ038483.1, read as the reverse complement.
TTAATAAAACAAAATAGAGCAAACCCAGATATAAGAGACTTAGTCTCCGGTCCCGACAACTCTCTTATATCCGGGTTACACTGTACTTCTAACCAGAACTACAAGTTGGCTATTATTTGATAATGACCATTATCCTGAAAATTAGCTCAACTGCCATGCAATTTTTGCATTAATGCCATCTATGCTAAGAGACTGTCTGCTTCAAACAGCCAGTTATTCAAGAGAATACACACTTACCTAAAATATACACTCTGGCTGAGATTTGTTTTATATTTGACATAAAAATTCTCATACAATAAATATATTACTTTTAATAATAAAAAAAAAGTCCTTGAAAAGGTTAAATTGAAACTTTTTTTCTTAATCTGAAACTTAATATTTATACATGGAATTAAAATATCTTTCAGGCTTAAGTTTTTCTTCTGTGCAGCTAAAGTTGGAGAACAGTATTCTGTTTTTATTTTGTATTTATTCTTTTCCCATGCTTTTTCTCGGGACTTATCATGTCCAATGTCTCTCCAAGGAAGTGAACTGAAGATGCTTCTTGTATATCATTTGTTTAATGATTTTTCATGAACAGCTGCTTTGTTCTCTCAATGTCCAGTCAAACTTTTGTAATAGAAAACTACCCATCCCAAGTGGGACTGAACTCAATATGATAGACAGACACAGAAATGAACTGTACATGGAAACCAATGTCTCTCTTTTTATAGAATCTGAAATATGATCAATTCAAAATTTGCTTCACTAGAATTAAAAGTACAACAAATAGAGATCTCTTAAAAAATTGGGCAGCTTGACTGAAATTAAAGCATTGGCAAGAGTATATGATCTTGTTTTATAGTAAATATAACCTGTAAGTCAATATTGCAATAAACAAACGAATAAACTTGTATGGAACTTTCTTAAGCAATAAAACTCTGATACTGAACACATTTGATGGCATATAACCAGTGGCCAAATTACAACTTATGAACCATATATAACTATTTGACATTTAATGTCTTGTTTGCTGGGCTTCTTTTCAGTTAATACAAAATGTGAATAAAAAAGATATCAAGCTTTATAATTATTTACCATGTATAAATGTCAACTGCCATTGCTTTTTTTTTTTAATACTATTGTTCACTCGATACAAGATCCAAGAGTCACTCAAGATAGAGGGTTACTGAGTGAGGTCCTTGTAAGTGTTTACAAGGTGTAAGAGGCACATATTAAGAGGATAGACCTGGACTTGAACAATTGTTGTGATAGGAAACATCTTTTTGATGCCTGTTCTGTAACAGTTCTGGGAACGTTGATGGGGTGGAATTTCTTCCTTACCATTGGAATACAAAGAGAATGAGGATCTGACGATTCTGTGTAGATTGTATGGTGGGTCTTAGCTGTGTAAGTCAGGAATAGTGCAACTAAGGGACACAGCTCATCTGAACGATTTTGATGGCAATGAGAGGCTAACAATGTTTTGTTTGTGGGGGAAAACGGGCTGTAGGTTGGAAAAACATTTATCATCGATGAGGCCACATAAAATCTCTAGGAAGGGTTACTGAATGAGGACTAACCAAAACGGAGGTTGGAAATGAAATGGTAATCTTTATAACATCAACAAAATACAATACTTGACAGCAGCGTGAAGTCAGTAAACCACTGCTAGTGGTGGACTTCTTAGACAGCATATTACCCCCAACTTACAATAGTGTCCAACGTATTTATGAGGATTGGGGACATACCTATTAGTGTCCATAGGTACGGTATATAACACACCTGAAGGTTATTATCTGTGGCACTTACATTAAACAAATTCAGCCGAACACATTTTAGAACTGAATATTAAAAAAAAGATGCTACATCAAATGTTACTGGAAATTTATCCATGCACCAGATGAGACTCAGTTCCAGACAAGTTTTTATGGTGCATGTATTTAACACATGGATGCCAACTGTTCCATTTGTAATAGGTATTAATGGGTTATATAGTGATTTTCCAAGTGTAGCTTAGATGTGGCACAAGGCCGAAATTATGGGGCACCCAGTGAGGATCGAACTCCCTATTCAGTCATAATTGTTCTAGCAAGACAAGCTTGCTAACTATTACACTGCCTCGGAGGTGGCCTAGTGATTTTCTAAGCATAGATTAGATGTGGCACAAGGCCAAAATTGTGGAGTACCCAGTGAGGATTGAACTCGCCATTCAGTCATAATCTAGCATGACAAGCTTGCTAACCATTACACCATGTTGAGGTGCACAATTAATGAGTTATATAGAGGATTTTATGGTGAGCATTAATGGGTTATCGGTAGGATTTTAATGGGTTATCGGTAGGATTTTGTGGTGGGGATTAATAGATTAAAATTTACAAAATTCTCATGTGCAGAAATATACATCTAAAATGTTATCAAATGTAGTATTTTTAATAGTAAAACACAGAGCTTAATATGAAGTTCAGGGGGCAGAGAAAATGTACCAGACAAATATTTCAAGTAGAGAGAAAAAATAAAAATAATGACAGAAGATATTTAAACCACCAAAGCAAGTCCATCTACTCTGTTTACCATAAAGTGTTCACGAAAATAATACTTTTTCTAAAGATATGCTTTCTTGGCTATAATGTATTGGCAAAATCTATTTTAAACCCTTATCAATAAAAGGATTGTTATTATTTTTTAAAATGTCAGGATTGATTCAGTGAAGCATTAAGAAATTGATGCCATTATTGTATCTTCACTGATGTGCAAAGAATTCTTTTAGTACTTAAGCTTCCATCTCCAAAACTTCTTTGTAAAATAATTACATTTCATATTGAGAGAAAGAAAAAAAAAATTAAGCAAGGCAGGTAAATTTTTTTTACAGATGTCTATTAAATGGAATTGACTAAATGAGAACAAAGTGTTGATTCGCAAATCTGACCTTGTTTGGGACAAGCAAATTTGAGGTGAAATTTTTATTTCTTTTTAGTTATTTCTCCCTAAGCAAGGAAATAAAGCCACTAAGATGCAAACAGTTACTGAGTGTGACAATATGAAAAAAAGAAAAACATTGAAAAAGAACAATAGAAGAACAGGAATTAAGACAGAAGATTTAAATTTTTGAAGATCAAACAGGAAGCCGGAAGAGAGATCCACAAGTGAGAAATGTAAGAGGAAACTGTGAGCACAGGACTTACATGTAGCAAATCCAACTGTAAAATGATGAGACGTTGCTGCCAATCTAGTACTGCACTTAAATTCATAAAGTCTAGATACCATAGAGGAAAGTTTATCAGAACAATTACCACGAAAATATTTATAGAAAAGGCACAGGGAAGCTATGTTATGATGGTGGAAAAGTGACTGGAAGCCATTAAGACAAAAGCAAGAAAGGCAATAGAAAAACAAGCTGTTACTGAGTGTTAAAGAATATAAGAAAAAATAAAACACTATTAAGGAAAGAGAACAAAAGACCAGGAATTAAGAATATGGAAAATAACAATTGACATTGCATTTAAATTTTTGAAGATCAATATTGACTAGAAAGCAAGAAGCCAGAAGAGAATTCCACAAGTGAGAAATGTGATAGAAGAATCTATTAGCATGTAACTTACAGTTACATTTAGCCATTTCCACTGTAAAATGATGAGACCTTGTTGCCAATCTAGTACTGCACTTAAATTCATAAAATTTAAGTGCCATAGAGGAAAGTTCATCAGAACAATTACCATGAAAATGTTTATAGAAAAAGGCATAGAGAAGCTGTTATGATGGTGGAAAAGTGACTGAAGTCGAGATGCCAGGTCAGTACCAATAACATTGCAGATTCTTCTTTGGACTTTATCAAGAATCTCTAAATGCATAACAGAAGCACGAGACCAGATGTGGCAGCAATATTCAATGCATGTGTGAATGGTAAATTTATAAATATTTAAATTCCTGTTAAGTATGATATTACCACAAGCAAAATCACAGAATTATGACGAATGAAATAAAATAGAAGTATTAATAAAATTGTTAAATTTTATGCTCAGGAACATTTTAATGTTTTATGAAACCTTGATACTTCAATTTTGGAAAATAGAAGACACAAGAATCGATGCAGTCTAAATTATTAAACTGGTGTAAAAGCTTTTTACCTTATGTTTATGTATATTTAGTGAGGTTTTAGGTATATTTTTGGAAATTGGTATTGCTTGTATAATCAATTACAGTACATACTTTACAGGGAAATTTATAACACTGAGAAAATGTGTTTCACATAAACTTTCTGAAGCAATAATATTCATTATTTAAATGCTTGTTCGCTTTTTGGTAAATATCAACTCCAAATCATCTTCATTCCTGTTAAAGGAACACCTCCCTGATTGATCAAGTCTTCAGCAGTGTAACCATTCTAACAATGCTTGGCCGGTTGTAAGTCGGTGAGACTATTTAACCCATAGTTGGAGTTTTGAATTCAAAGTTGTCCTTCTCCTAGACCAGTTACCAACCAAGGCAACTGGTCTGTTTTATATTCTGCCACACTCAGTAACCCTTTCAAGGCAACTGGTCAGTCCTGCTATATTTACTAATAGCTGGGAGTAGCGAGAAGAGATAGAATCATACGTTTCCCAATGATATTTGCATGTAATTGAATATAATGGACGCTACTGGAATTTGAATTCAGCTCTCTAATTCCTCAATTGAAAAAGTAATTTCTTGACATATGGTCAGTGGTAATGCAAAATGGATTTATTATCAGAATCTGAAATGAATGAATTCAGGAGCCAGAATAAACTTCAACATCTCAACTTAAATGGAATCTGTTAGTGAAAAAAATTGTCTTTGGTAGGATTCAAACCTGATCCTTTAAATTGAAAGAATCTAAACAAATTATTATGACGCAATGTCACAGTAAGCAATTGGCTTGTTTGAATGACACATTTGAAGAGGCGTCCTGTGTATGATGATAAATTACATCCAGTAGAAAAGCCTTTGATTGGGAGGTTTTGAGGGGTGTCGAACCACCTCTTAATTGCTGTTGTTCCCAGGTTTCCTCTGACCCAGGATGGTAGCACCTTTTATTGTCTCAACTATGGACAAATAGTTAACCACCAAACTTAGGTCAAGACACTATGAAAGTATAAAAATACATTTATACCCAGCAATACATTTTCACGGTAAGATTACCAGCAATACATTTTTGTAAAAAAAAATAGAAAAACAATAAAAATTACCAGTAATATATTTGTGCACAAGAAATTACTAATGCTTCAAAGAAAATTAAATTTTGGCATTAAATGATCCATAAGGAATTGATATGCTGCTGAACAAACAAACATTTGAAGATACAAGGCATTTTTTTCTGGGCAAAGAAATTGAGAGTGAAGTAGGATGTAAAACTCAGCATAGATGGTATTCTCCTGACATGCCGACTTCAATGGACCATTCTATATAATTCTACTCTTACTAGTAGTCCCAACTTCAAGATAGCAAAAACCATCTTGAAGAACTCATAAAATCGAAGCTAAAATGGCTCTTTTCTGATGAAAAACACATTCTCTGAATGGTGTGGCAAACCCAAGCAAAGCATATATTTGATGATGGAATAATGATCAGACAAATTTATCATTTACACTATTTATATTTGGACTATTGTCCTCATCTTTGTTTTTGTTATCACAACATTTTGGCTGCTGCACCCTCCAGCCTTGCTCAGGTACATATTGATATGGATAACTGTTGTAACCTAGGGAAGGTTACTGAATAGAATAATCAAACAAATGTTGGTAATGAATGATAATACTTAGGACAAGAACAACACATATAAGATTCGCTAGTGGTATGTAGAAGTAGTAGTCAACTGCTAGAAGTGAGTCAAGTGAATTCCATAATGAATCTCCAACTGCAGACCAACATACAGTATTTATTACTGTATTTATGTGAATGGGGACATACCTATAATATTGTCCGTAAGTATGCTACAATAATAACCTTGAAATTTGTACTGATCCCTTTATTTAATCTACAGGGGTAGACTGTTCTCATTGTTCTATCTAGGGATATCATTTAGTTTTTTTTTTTAATTTTTTATTTAGTACTGTTATTGCTTGCTCATTTTCACTGAGTGTAAGTACACATTGCCCCACCCAGGGATTGAACTCCCAGTCACTGTGTCACCAAATTCATACACCAGTGCTTTAATCCACTAGGCCATTTTCTCATTGTCCAATAGTGTAAATAAAAACTCCTCATCCCAGAAATTTATATTAATATGAATATTTTACTCGCAATACTGGGAAATGTTTTGCAAAATATTAAAGTAGATAATATTTGGAAACAAGTAACCTCTCACATGGTATTGCTGTCTTTAATTTATTAGGCCTGTAAAAATTGATTTCTTGTATTTTTTGTTTATTATAATATAATTATTATAATATTAAAATTATTTATTATAATACTTTATTATGTTTATCATCATTGACAAGATGAGTAGTAATGAAAAAAAGAAGAAATTGTTCCTTGTATCCCAAAGTGAATAGGCTTACAGCTATATCAAATTGAAACATTATTTCCTCGTATGATCACCAAAGTTAAGCCACATCGAGCCTATTCAGTACCTAGATGGATGACTGCTTGCGAAAACCAGATGCTTTAATTTTTGTTGTGAAAGTGATGTAATGGATAATGGTTTGGAATTGTTAATTGGAGAGCTGAATTCTAATTCCCATTGGGTTTGTTATATACAGTTATGCACAAATACCCTTGGGAAAGGTATGAATCCACATTTTCTCTCCCAGCAATGGGTTAATTAGTAATACTTGTATCCCTAAATCATTATCTTTTTAAAAAAATATTCTTACAATCTAAAAATATTTTCTGGTTTAAATAACCTGCAAAGATCTGATAAGCTGTAGAAAAGGAATCAGTCAACCAACCAAAGTCCAAGATTGTTTTAATCTTCAAATTGTACAAAATCGAGGAAACAATATTTCTAGAACAAATTGTTATTTTAATTAATCTTCTGAATTCAACTTTCATAGTATTTTGTTTGAGTATCATAGGTGATGGAATATAGTTATCTAACTTTAAGTTTGACTTTATATTTAAATTAATATTTATGCCCAATACAGACAGTGAAAGTAAGGATTTCCTGAGGCTGTCTTCGTGTTAGTGGCATATGAAAACCGGCTTCATTCTTAATAACAGATTTTTCTCTAACTGCTGTTGATGCAAGGTTAACTAACCTGCAGCACTTTTGGACACTTGATCCTCACTTATTTGCTTAAGCTGTTCAAATAGAACACAATCCTTTCTTTTTGATTTCCTCCCAGTTTCATTTTCTTCTCTGATTTTCATTTTAGCTTTACTTTTACTTTCACTTTCACTAATTTCAGTTTTCTTTCTGTTTCCACTTTTCTTCTCAACAAATGATAATTGTGCAAACCATGCTTACCTCCCCCTGTTCCTGATATATTTGCCTGGCATTGAATTGGTACATTATTGTTTCTAATAGTGCACACAAATGATTCCATAGTCCCTTAGGATATATTGGCTTCTTCTGGCCTAGACATCAAGTGTACCTGATGAATCTCATCTCTAACAGAAGCCATATATGATGTTCTCAGGCCACCACAAATTTGTACCTCATTTCATCATTTCCTCTGGTTTCAACTGTGATGATGATGATGGAGCTGAGAGTGGAGTGGTGCCACAGAGTCTGTCTTCATTAGAGCAAAATGCAATTTGAAAAGGATATTCTGTTGATGTTTCTGGTTCCTTTTAGTGCCAATGTAAATAGCTCCTATTTGCATCATATCTTTTGTATTAAACTTGTATTGTCTGCATATTAGACAGACAATGAAAATCATAGTACATAATTTAGCCATGAGAAGATGGCTGAGACATTACATAATACTAGAGACTAACATTAGTGACTCAACTGCTGAAACTTACATAAGATTTCGGAGACAGTCAACATATGAATGATTCACGGTTGAATACATTAGTGTATATTTCAGTATATGTTTGTATTAACAAATTAATGAATTGCTTTCCTTACTGCCAGCATTAAATGGAACCGTGTAGAAGAGGGTAAGGGTTAACCTGACAGTCCAGACAATTGGCATTCATTCAATAATGGTTTATTACAAGAGAAACTGGGCGGAGGCAAAGTTGGTGACTCCCTGCCAGGGATTGCAGGCCTGTAAGTGTTTCAAAAGGTCTGTAGAGTCAGTCGAAAATATTAAGATATTTAATGCTGTGGTGTTAATGTGAATTAAAGAAGCCCTTAACTTCATCTCTGGCTGTCAATCTCCTATTTTTTCCTCAATTTCAGATTTGCAAAATTAGTAATGATTGCTTGTAATGGCAATTAAAAAAAAAAAACTGAAACTAGTTATATTTAGTTAACTGATCAATAGAAGTTATGTTTCAGAGAGATGACGGCCATTCGCAAAATATTTTTCTTTTATGAGTATTACTTATAGGTATCATGTTTTGTGATGTGTTCCTTCAGGATGTTGTTGATCACTACTCTCTGCAACTTCCTGTCCTTTGTAGCTCTTAATAAATGTTGTCTTTTTGTTGTCACTCTTAAACATTTCTCTGCCATCCATTTCTTCAAGCTCACTAGATAGGTTATGTGTAGTTTTCCTCTATCTATCTCACCTTCATTTTGTTCTGTGAGTATAAATTTTCCAAGCCTGCTTTCCTCATGATGTGCACTAGAAATTTCAACTATCTCTCCTTGATGTTAAGTATAAGTTTCCTTTTTGTTTCCATTTTTTTCTAACACTTCATTATTGCTCACAAGTTTGATCCATGACATTCCATAAAACATTTCTGTTTCTTCAAGTCTCTTCCTTATCTGTGAGGAGGTGGTTCAGTATTGGCTGTCATATATGAGGACTGATATTGCATAACTGTTTAGTATTATTGACTTTCATTCTAACATATTTTTTTCTGTTTATTGATATCTTTTGATAGGTTTGTGTTTAAAATGTCTCGAGTCCATTAATAAAAAAAAATAGAAGATTGTTTCTTTCTAAAAGTGAATTACATCACTGTAATCCTTTGTGTATCACTACGGAACATAAGACATGGACAAAAAAAAAAATGCCTGTTTTCATCTATAAAACACACCTGATTTTAGAGCAAAGAAACTGATCAAAACTTATGTAAAAGAGGATGAAAAAAAAAGCAGGACATTTTTTTACTTCTGTGATTCATAAGCATTACAGAACATCAGTCAGTTATGTGCCATGCGTGATACGTGCTCAGGCGATCATCTATCTTTTGATACTTGACTGACAAGGAAGATTTTTTCCCACAGTTGGTTGCCATTTTTTTTCTGCGGTAGATCAGTTACCATCCAAGGCTGTAGAACTCTGTCTGTTCTGCTATTTTCCCATAGCTGGGCAGTTGGGGAGAAGAAGAGGATTAATACCTTTCCCAAGGATGTAAGTGAATGTAATGGACTCTAATGAAATTTTAACTTGGCTCTCCAATTCCTCAATCCGAGCCACTATCCATTACTCCACCGTGCCTCCTCACCTACAAAAACATAAGGAATGAAAAACTTGAAGGTGTTTATTGTGAAACAGTCATTAATTACCTTTTAAATAAAAAATTATTTTTGATGACTTTTTATTTTGAAATTATGCATCATTTTGCATTTATTTTTTATATTTTTTATTCTTAATTAAATATTTTTTACCTTTTGAATGATTTCCAAACTCACATATGTGTCTAAGCTCAACAAAAATCCAGAAAATGCATGGTACCATACGGAACTTAGAAAAAAAAAGAAAAGACATTATTACAGATTTATTACCCCTTCTTGCAATACACCATTCAAAAAATATTATCACTCTCGTAAATAAATAAATAAATCCAATCTGATCAGATTTTGTCCATTTTTAGTTCTTAAAAAAAAAATAGGCTTGATTTCTAAACTAAAGTATAAGACACAGTAGAAAGTTGGACACGATTTTGGAGGTAAAAAAAAAAACTGCACTTTATACACCCAGGATGACGCAAATGTTTTCTTCTGACTAACAAGACCACTTATTATTTCTTCAAGATTTTTAGTCAAACATCCTTAAAGACATTGTTTCTTGGATATACTGGCAACCATTCTTTGAAAATTAATTTAGACCAGATTGAAGTTTTTATAAACTGACCTTCGAAATTTTCTATGGAAGAGATGTTTTTGGAAATATATGTCAAGATGAGAACATTTAAACTGTTCAAGATATGTTCTCACACTCTCTTAATAATGAAAAAGAGAATAACTGTAGATATTATAAGACATTAATCCTCCAACCACCAGCAAAGAGAGGAAGAACTCTGTTGAAAAAGAAAATCACTTTTTCTGTAATGGCAGTAGTTTTAAATATGGCAGAGGGAGAAAAATAGTTTTTTGCAGAGTTAAGAGCTTACCACATGTGGATTAATTAATGATACGCTTGTGTTGATGACTTATTACTTCTATTCTTTTTAAGTCTTTTTTTTTTTATACAGCTATTTAACTGGACAACTACATTTAAATGTAAATTGTTGCAGTTTGGGGAGATACATTTGAGGTTTGTTACTGCTTTTGCGAATTCATAAACTTGTTTTCAGTGGTACCTATGGAAATCTACCGTGAGTTTATATCTTTATACCGAGTTATTTAACACAAGTCATCTATTGTAGTTAGTTGAATTGTAATATCCTTAATAGTTGTTTATATACTCTAGAAAAAAACAAAACTATAATAAAATCTTTACTACAGAACTGATCTTTAAACTTTGAAATTGATTTTCTATCATCAAAGATGATCTGATATCCAAGATTAACTGATTTGATTATTTATGGTTTATTAAGTCTTGTGTGTGTGTTTTTTGTTTTTTTTAGCCTGAAACACGTTTTGGATTGTAGGAGATTGTTTACAGTACCTGGTGTTCCTCATCTAAGTACTGACCAGGTTCAACTCACCTGTGACTATATAAATAATGTTGTTCTTTTTTTTCCTTTTTTTATTATTAAAACGTACAGTAAAATGATATGAATCCAAATTTAATGTAAATATAATAGTATTTTTAGAGCTTTGATTTTTAATATATTTTGTGGTGAACAGTCCCATAGAAGCAAACGAGCTAGAGTGGCTTGAATCTGGTGCAAAGGAAAATAAGAGTCTTACCTCAATATGTGGTACTTGGCATTGGCAATTTTGCTCCTTGAGAAAGGCATTACTCTTTCATCTAGCCATTCCAGCAGTATGTGCAGTAATAAGAGTTTTCATACAGTTCGGCATGCTTTGACCAATAAGTCGTGTGATGATTGGTCGAACTGGAGGACGCTATTTACCTGGGTATCTGAGATTAAAAGTGAAGAACGCTGATTGGTTGGTCAACTGTAGTGTTGGTCTGGTGAAAGAGGGCTGAAGCAGTGAGAACGGGAGAAAAAAAGACGGATTTATGTTTTGAAGTGTGTGGAAAGCAGAAATGGTGGATTGAACCAGCGGTATCTTGAATTGTACAAGCGATGTCCGAGTAATAGAAACTCATTTAAGCTACATATATGTAATGTCTGAGGTTAATGGTGGATATACTTATGTTTTTCTTGCAACTCTTTCAAAACAAACAAAAAAACTGTATAATATGTAATACAAATTCCAGCCGATGAATGTAAATAAGCAAGTAAGAAAAGTAACATTTAACCCCAGTAGTAATAGTAGTAGTAATAATAATAATAAGAGATGCTGAAAAGTTCTCATTCCAACTAGATGCAAGGATATGAAAATGAATCATGATTTCTTTCTTTTCTTTTTATGTGCCATGTCCTTTCACGATGTAGGCGATCATGGCTCTCCGCCTCCCTCTATCCCTTGCAACTCTCAGCAAGTTCCTTCCCTCTGCATACTTCCCCAGACCACGCTCTGTCATCCACCTGCTCAAGCTCACCAGTTATGTCACACGCTGCTTTTCCTTGTCTCTCTTTCCCTCTATTCAACCCATGAGTATCAGATTCTCCAGGCCCTCCTTCCTCATTATATGTCCCAGAAACTTCAGCTGCCTCTTTCTGATGTTAAGTATAATCCTTCTCCTTCTTTGTAACCTCTGTAAGATCATTGCTCACATGCTCGGTGCATGATATCCTTAGCATCCTTCTGTAGAACCACATCTCCGTCGCCTCAAGTCTCTTCTTCATCTTTGAGGAAATCATCCAATATTCGCTACCGTAAAGAGAGACGGATGCGGCTAACAACTCGGAAATCATGATTATTATGACCAAAATTATCAGCTCTCTCAGAGTGTGTTAAACAAAGGTAATTCCTCAATACTTTCTCTCTTCACTCAGTTTGAAGTGTTGTCATGTACTGCTGATAAAGTAAATTGCTATGCTCATAGTTTTTTTTCCAAATCCACTCTTGACTAATCAGATGTATCTTTGTCTGATTTTCCATTGAGAACAGAATATCTACCAAGTGGTACAAATAAGTTCTTCCATGGTTTCTATCATCTCCAGACTAGATCCCCATAAGTCGTGCCAACTTGATGGTATCCTAAGGAAATGTGTTCCTGAACTGACTCCTGTTCTCTCTAAACTCTACAAAAAATGCCTCCCTACATGTTAATTTCCAGCATGTTAGAAATCCTCTTCTGTAGTTGCTGTCTTTAAGAACTTCTGATCATTTGAATTATTGTCATATTAGTCTTTTATCTCTTTTTGGAAAAGTACTAGAGGCTCTAGTCAACTAGTTATGCATGTTACTTCACACAGCCTTCGTTCAAATAATATAGATTTTGCTTCTCTAGGTCTACCACCAATACATTAATGGTTATTACTGAAAGAGTCTATCAAGCCTTAGATCAGATCAGTGAGGCTTCATCCTGGCTATGACAATAAACTACATTATACTCGCATGATATTCAAATACTAGTTCCCGAATGATCACCAAAGTTAAGCAATGTTGAGCCTGGTCAGTATCTAGATGAGTGATCATTTGGGAATAGCTCGTGCTTGGATGTGTGGATGGTTTAATGGATAATGGCTCAAAATTGGAGAGCAGAGTTCTAATTTCAGTTGAGTTCCTTATATTTGTTTATGAGCAGGGAAAGATATGAATCCACATCGTCTTCATCATAGATATGGGCTAATTAGTATGACTAATATTAATAAACTTCCCTGACCACTACAATCTTAACCCATTCAAGTCTAACATTAACTGCTATCTTTCCCACATATCCTCATAAACTGCACCTTTTACCTCCTTACTCTTTTCACTCACACAATTCCTTCAGTAACTCTCTACCTTGAATGTCTCTTTGGCCTTGCATAGGGTGGTCATTAGTAAAAAAATAAAAATACAAAGCAAAATCAGTGAAACAGTCACAGAGAACAATTTTAATTTGCTTGTGTATTAAGTTTGAAAATTTGATTATAATCAGTGTTGCAGTGTTACAACACAAGAAACTATTGGTGGTAAATATCCATGAATAACAATTATACTTTGTAAATCTTAAATTTAAAGTATTCACATCAGTTACAATTAAATTCTGCCTAGAAAGAAAAAAAACTTTAAACAATATTTTCTAAAATATCTACTCATTTAAATAAAAAATGATTACCAAAATCATTTAAGAAACAGATGTAGATGTCTAAGATAGAAGTGTGCTTAGAATGTTTAATATCATGTTAACGTTGGCTTCTTTGGCTTTTAGCGATCATGGTTATAACCAAGAACAGGATAGAAGTTTATTTGTGTTTCCTTTTTTCTGCGTGCTGTTGTACAGAATACAGCAAAATAGCATAATTATTAGAAAATAAATTTCAGAATAAATCTTTTTATTTTTTTTTAGTATTTAAGATTTTTATTACATTTTGTAATTGAAAAGAAGCTTAGTTTAAATTTTTCTTTTAATATTTTTCAAGAAATTTTCATTAAAAATTATCAAAATTGGAATTTGAAAATCGTGTGCGTAAATTTGATTTTGCCTAATTTTTCTACTTTCTTTTATTTTTTTCATTTTCTGTTCATTTTTACTTCTTTCCTGTGCTTTTTATTTTATATCCTTCTTCACCCACTTTTTCTCTCTTCTATTATTTCCACACTTTTTTATCCATTTTTTCTCTCTCTCTCTCTTCTCGTTTCTCTCTCTCTCTCTTCTCGTTTCTCTCTCTCTCTCTTCTCGTTTCTCTCTCTCTCTCTTCTCGTTTCTCTCTCTCCTCCTCGTTTCTCTCTCTCCTCCTCGTTTCTCTCTCTCCTCCTCGTTTCTGTCTCTCTTCTCCTCGTTTCTGTCTCTCTTCTCCTCGTTTCTGTCTCTCTTCTCTTCGTTTCTGTCTCTCTTCTCTTCGTTTCTGTCTCTCTTCTCTTCGTTTCTGTCTCTCTTCTCTTCGTTTCTGTCTCTCTTCTCTTCGTTTCTGTCTCTCTTCTCTTCGTTTCTGTCTCTCTTCTCTTCGTTTCTGTCTCTCTTCTCTTCGTTTCTGTCTCTCTTCTCTTCGTTTCTGTCTCTCTTCTCTTCGTTTCTGTCTCTCTTCTCTTCGTTTCTGTCTCTCTTCTCTTCGTTTCTGTCTCTCTTCTCTTCGTTTCTGTCTCTCTTCTCTTCGTTTCTGTCTCTCTTCTCTTCGTTTCTGTCTCTCTTCTCTTCGTTTCTGTCTCTCTTCTCTTCGTTTCTGTCTCTCTTCTCCTCGTTTCTCTCTCTCTTCGTTTCTCTCTCTCTCCTCGTTTCTCTCTCTCTCCTCGTTTCTCTCTCTCTCCTCGTTTCTCTCTCTCTCCTCGTTTCTCTCTCTCTCCTCGTTTCTCTCTCTCTCCTCGTTTCTCTCTCTCTCTCCTCGTTTCTCTCTCTCTCTCCTCGTTTCTCTCTCTCTCTCCTCGTTTCTCTCTCTCTCCTCGTTTCTCTCTCTCTCCTCGTTTCTCTCTCTCTCCTCGTTTCTCTCTCTCTCCTCGTTTCTCTCTCTCTCCTCGTTTCTCTCTCTCTCCTCGTTTCTCTCTCTCTCCTCGTTTCTCTCTCTCTCCTCGTTTCTCTCTCTCTCCTCGTTTCTCTCTCTCTCCTCGTTTCTCTCTCTCTCCTCGTTTCTCTCTCTCTCCTCGTTTCTCTCTCTCTCCTCGTTTCTCTCTCTCTCCTCGTTTCTCTCTCTCTCCTCGTTTCTCTCTCTCTCCTCGTTTCTCTCTCTCTCCTCGTTTCTCTCTCTCTCCTCGTTTCTCTCTCTCTCCTCGTTTCTCTCTCTCTCCTCGTTTCTCTCTCTCTCCTCGTTTCTCTCTCTCTCCTCGTTTCTCTCTCTCTCCTCGTTTCTCTCTCTCTCCTCGTTTCTCTCTCTCTCCTCGTTTCTCTCTCTCTCCTCGTTTCTCTCTCTCTCCTCG
>OZ038483.1:40467140-40489640 GCA_964036315.1 Acanthosepion esculentum | reverse complement strand
GGGTAGGGAAATCAATCTAAGAATGGCAATGCAACATCTTTATTACAAGAGTTACTATGAAAGACAGCAGCCAGAAGAGAGCCACTTTTTTAAAAAAAAATTGCTATTCAGCAAAGAAAGTAGTCTTGGAGATTTTACATAGTTACATTATTTGCATGCAGACTATTGTCCTCATCTTTGTTGTTACCATGACGTTTCAGCTGTTGTGCTCTTCTTCAGGTGTTGTTGATCCAGGTAATCTTCAGGGAATTTTCAGCTGAACCCTTTATTTAATCTATGGAGGTATAGTGTACTTTGATTCAGTGGAAATAAAGGTGGGAAATAACAGAGCAGTATCAAATATGAACTCAACAAGATGTCCTTGAACATGGTCAGCAGAATGAGAAAAAAAATTATCTATACTTGTAGATTAAATAAAGTGTTCAATTCAAAATTTCCTGAAGGTTATATAGATTGACAAGCACCCGATGCACCTGGAAGGCACAATGGTTGAAAAGTTGTGATGACAATAAAGATGAAGTTGCTAGTCCATATGTAAATAATTAATTCCAGAAATTCAAAAAACATTTAACATATTTTGATCTTTTCAGATCAGTCCTGATGAGGTGAAGTTTCAAGTTGTAGAAATGATGAGTCAGGAATCTTTTCTGCAGTTTGATTTCTTTATCATGCCCACCCCATATATAAAATGACGGTTATTTGGTTTCTGATTAACAAGACTTAAATTAATGGTCATACTTCTCTTCTTCCAATGCTTTTACACTCAGTTATTCATTTACTATTTTCTTAAATAATATATATATATATATATATATATATATATGTGTGTGTGTGTGTTTAAATTATAAAATAAAAATAACTGTTAAGGGGTCTCCCCTTTTTCACACAAATGGACTCAACCGAGGAATACATATACTACCACCAGTGAATACCCGGGAGTATGTTAAGACAGTCTGTATCAGAGGAGGGTAACACAAGAGTCACTGTCACAGCACCTAGACTCAGTAAGGAGTCATACCGCGATACTTAAATACCAAGACAGTATATATATTATTGCTACTAACTCGCATTTCTGGATCTACTAACCCGTATTACCAGTTTGTATTATTACGTTAATACATTTATTTTCCTTATCTATTCCTGGCGTTTGTTATTTATTGATATCGGATTTCATCTCAGAATCCACAGTAATAACTAAAATGAATTAAAAAAGATATATATATATATATATATATATATATTCTCTCTCTACTCTCCCATCGAATTCGACATACGAGGGTCAAGCAGATCAGTTCCTAGGAAACTGACAGCCCAACAACAGCACATGAGATTTGATTATAGTGGTGAAGGTTTTGTGCAGAACCATCCACACTTTTTGAAGGTCCGAATACAGAGACCTGATACACTATGTGCCACAAGGTCCTCAAACGATCCTCCGCAGGTTTTGACTTCAGAGTTGTCCTTCTCCTAGACCAGTTGCCATCCAAGGCCATAGAACCCAGTCTGTCCTGCTATTTATCCATAGCTGGAGGGAGAAGAGGATTCACATCTTTTTTAAGGACATAAATGAATGTAATGGATTCGAATAGAATTCAAACTCAGCTCTCCGATTCTGCAATCCAAGCTGCTATCCATTACTCAACCATGCCTCCTATATATATATATATATATATATATATATATATATATGCATATGAACTTAACAAAATGTCCTTGGACATGGTCAGCAGAATGAGAAAAAAAATATATATACATATATATATGTATATATATATTTATATAAATAAAAAAATTAAATTAAAAATAATTATAATATAAATTTAAATTATGAATTACAAAATAACTTTAAAATAAATAAATAAAAATATATAAATAAATTAAATTATAAAATATTTAGTTATTATACATCTGTGCATAATTATATGAAAAGAATATTTATCCATTAGTTGGAAATACAATAAATTAAAAATTTCTATGTGTATGAATATTTGTTTCTGCCCACTGCATATAAATTTAAATTGTAAAATATAAAATTATGAAATATCACACACACAAACACAAGCGTACCCCAAAACTTCACATCATTATGTAGCCTAATCACATTGTCAATTCTCGCTCAAATAAACTTGAATTTTAACAAAATGTGTAAAACTTAAGCTGACTGTATGAAATGGAAAGCTATATTTGTTTATATCCTGAAGGTGTTTAAGAAATTTTTCAAAGACTGAAGCTATTTTTCTGCATGTTAACTGCCTGAGCATTGAATGAAAATTTTGTTTGCGGTTTCAGCTTTTAAAGGAAAATGATGCAATAAGGAAAATCTTTGCATTAAACACACAGCTTATAATTCATATAGACATTTCTATTTATGATCAAATACCAAGTTTTTTTTTTTTTTATGCCATTCTTAAAAACTCTTAATTTTCTAGAAGATGCAAAAGAAAACATTATCCACAGGAACCAAACACAACCAAATTTTTAGCATTTTCATGAATCATTACCGTTTCTATAGACAATATTTGTCTTGTATTTGATAAGTGATTCTAACAATGTTTGTAAATGGCAGGCTTTACAAACTGTTGAACACAAAGAGAGAATGTTTATCATGAACAAGTTTCTGGTTGCTTAGAATAACATTCCATCTCTAATAATCAGGAATTCCGGGAAAGAATGAGATAAATGCTCTGGGCATGTCTGAATATATAGAATATCTTGAAAGTTATGAAGACAATTGGTGTACTATTTAAAGAGAAAATAAAACAAAAATCCTGTCAGTAGTCAACGTTGGTATTTTGCTCAGATATTAGTCATTTAGCCTTGATATATCACCTCGGGCTCTCTCTCTCTGTGTGTGTGTCTAGACTAAACTCATAAATATTCTTTATAATTATTTTCTTAGACAACATATATTGCATTTGGGTTAGGTTGAAAGAAAGTGAAGGAAGTGAAAATCTCTCCATATAAACAATACATGGAAGTGTTTATATATATATATATATATATATATATATATATATATAACACACACACACACACACAATATTTTGCTTGATTATATCAGCTCACCACCGGATATGAAAGAATATCTTGACTGTAAGTAACAAGATACTGCTGATGTCCCATAGACTACCCATGGGGCTGAGGAGAGATGCCATCAGATATGGGATGAGGAAGATGATAGTTGACACTCACTCAGACCAGATTAAACAACAATGCATTGGGTAACAGTGAAGAAATTACAAGATAAAAGAACTTTGGGGATTTTTTTTTTTTTTTTTGTTTCTGTGATTCTCAGGATGTATTCTTACTTTTGTAACTTGTTTCAGACAGATGCCTGAAGCCAACAAAACTTATGCTTTGTAAATAAGTTTGCATTAATGCTGGAGATACTAACAATGAATCATTATTACTTGCTTTGATAGGAAATACGTGATCTTATTGAAAACGGATTTGATACAATGGTATTTATTAGTATGTTAAATGTTAAAGACAAATTTTATTCAGTTAAAATAGATGTTGTATATTGAAGTTCTCTTTTTCTATGCAAGTAAAAAGAAAAAAAAAAGGATGAACTGATCCCATTTTCCTGACAATATGCTAAGTAATCTGTGGTGAGATTACCATCATCATGCACACCATTTATTACATTAACTACCAATTTAATCTAATATAAATATTGTAGTTGGCAAAAAAGCTAAAGAAACCTTAAAAAAAAACCTTTTTTAATTAAAATATCTTTTCATAAGATACATTTTTACTGATTTAGCCTTTTTTTTTTTTTTTTTTTTACTTGAAAGTAAAAATCCCTGATACCAGAAGAACAGGTTTCAATTTTAATATAATGACAAAGCTTAAGTCTTCAGAAAGTTTATTTCAATCTGAAATATTTTTAGAGATTATCATCATGACACATAAGCCGATTTGGAATAATATCCTTATTGTAGTCAAAACATTTTGGCTATTGTACCGACCAGCTTTCTCCAACCAGGACCAAACCCTTGATTTATGAGGTCAGATTGTTCTCATTCCATTATATATGAGAATATTTCATTTCTTGTTAGGATACATTTTTGAGCTGGAGTATATGACTTTTCAATATCGAGGAGATTTACTCAACATAAGTTATCTCCTGTTAATTTCCCTCTGAAAAGGCAGTGGAGAACTTTCAGAGTGAAATTAACAGGAGATAACTGATAACTGACATCCATTAAACATGGCACATGGAACTAGAACAGTCTACACCAGTGAGCAAAATTAAGGGTTCAGTTCGACATTCCAACCACCTAAAGAAGGCCAGAGCATACAACGGCCGAAATGTTGTAATAAATATGGTGACAAAGATGAGGACAATAGTCCGAATAATGTAATATATATATATATAACAAGGAAATCCAAAATTACCTCATGAGTATAGACTATTTCAATCAACGTCAGTATACTAGCTTTCTTCAACTCTAATGCTGGACTATTTTGGAACTCGAAATTTAAAATTTAATATTTGCAGAGAATTGTTGAAAGAATTGGTACATAGCTAACCAATGACATAGCAGACAACATAAAAACTGCCTGAGTGGTGGTATGGGGAAGGCAGATGTTGTGTGGCTTAAATGAAATATTCACTACATAAATTCAACTAGATATGAAATTTAACACCCCCAGTTGTGGTTATAAGAAGAGAAGATGAAAGAAAAGAGGTTTTTAATATGAAAATTATTAATTATATAATAACAAAAAAAGCTTCTAACAATCAAATTTACTAAAATATGCTTACAAATAGAATAGAATAGATTAAGATTAGCAAAGAAATAGTTTTTATATAGTTTATATTAAGAAAAACTAATTTAAAAAATTATATCAACCATTTAAAATT
Source organism: Acanthosepion esculentum (assembly GCA_964036315.1). Taxonomy (NCBI): domain Eukaryota; kingdom Metazoa; phylum Mollusca; class Cephalopoda; order Sepiida; family Sepiidae; genus Acanthosepion; species Acanthosepion esculentum. The sequence continues at coordinate 40,484,770 of OZ038483.1, read as the reverse complement.
TAAAAATAAATTAAAATATTAAGAATACAAACAATACCCAGAATATATATATATATATATATATATAAACCCTTTTTAAAAACTGTTTGCAAATTTTAAATTGAGTTCTGGGATAGTCCACTATTTGAGTTGAACAAAGCCAGTGTATTGACATTGGTTGAAGTAGTCTGTCCTCAAGAGGTAATTTGGGATTTCCCTGTTATGTAATTTATATGCTCCGTTATAATAAATACATAGAGCTTTTTTTGTGGATCAGTTTTAATATTTTATATTATTAGGATCCACTTGGATTATATACCAAGAGATTTATTACCTGTACTATATATATATATATATATATATAGTATAGTACTGTACATAATACCTCATCTCAGAAATATAGACACAGACATATATATATATAGTAGTTTCTAATCCCGGGTTTCATGCTTTTGCGATCAGCAGACAAACTGGTTTATTTTTTCAAAAGTGGCTCTATTTCTGCTTATTTGTGTGTGGTGCATGGGGAATTTTCTTCTGTGTTTGTTTGGGATGACACTCATACATACATAGACACGCACACACACACACAGGTGTATGCATTTTAGTTGGTACAACAACACCCTTATAAATAATGCATTCGAGTACACATATATATATACGCAATTCTTGACACTGAAATAGAACAATTGCGTATATATGTGTGTGTGCTCGAACACATGGATGTGTAACTGCATCTAACAACTCTTTGACACAAAGCCCAGTGGATAAAGATTTTGGTTAGATCCAGTGACTAGACCCAGAGTTGTGAGTTTAATACAAGGCCACAGCAGTGGTGAACCAAAAACTTGGAGAGTTTAGTTAAAGGGAAATAACTGAAACATCTGGAAGAGGCATGGCATGTGGAACTAGAACAATCTATCCTGGTGGACGAAATAAAGCGTTCGGTTCAAAATTCCAGTCACCTGAAGAAGGCCGAGGCATACAATGGCCGAAACATGAATATGGTAATGAAGAGGAGGATAAGTCTGAATAATGTAAATAAGGCAAGTAAAATAGATACCCATTTTTTAAAGTTTAGGAAATTTTTATTTGTTAAGTATAAAAAAAAAAAAAAAATCAATTTTCAATTACTATGGATAAACTGAAGAATGTTTTACCCTCACTAATTTAGTATTATGTATGCACTAATCGGATTTTGTTATAAAAAATCTCAGTGCACTAATTGAAAAACGAATTCATCAAGTGTACATGAATTGAGGCACTCCTATATATATATATATATATATATATATATATATATATATATATATATATATATATATATATATATATATATATATATACTCGCCATTATCATCCTAAGGAAAGATTTGATTACCCATTTAATAAAGTTAACTTATGCAAATGGACTCCCAGGGCCTAAAGTCACACTTATGAAATAGTAATGACTTTCTCAGATGGAGATGTGGATACAGGTTCAATTTCTGTTGGGAGGCACATTTTTTTCAGTAGGACTTCTCAGTCTAGGCCTGTTGAAATTAATTTCATTGTTTCAGAAAATAAAAATCAGTAATATCAACACAAGCATGTATATCCACTAAAAATAATGTTTACAATAACAACATTGGATTAAAATAAGTTAAAGATTGATGTTTACATTTCAAACACGAAAACCAAGCTAGGAGAGATAGATTCAAAATGTCACAATAAGAGGTGTACATTCATTAGATAATTGAACATTGCCTAATGATGGTCTGCCATGGCCAAATTGGCAATGACATTCCTCACACACACACACACACACACACACACACACACACATATATACACGAAAGAATTACATGTTATATATGTATAGTTGTGCTAATCTATGTTGTATGTTTCTTAATAATTTTTCATAATTGTTTCATCTTTTATTACATACATGAAATGCATGACTAGTCATTTTTTAGCTCATTCGAAGAATAGCTGTTATTTAATACCTCTTGATAAAATATGATAAATGAAATAGCTTGAAACTGTTACGATAAAAATAATTTTCAATTAATATTTTTATTGATACCGCATTACTGTTTTTATATATCATTTGCTGCTTTCTCTTGACAACTCACATGAAACCAAATCAAAATGTAACACCCGTTTCAGATAATTAAATATACAATATTCAAATCCTTAAAAGGTAACTCAGTTGAAATCAAGTGTTATTTAAATGCAATTGTCTTAAATTAAACAAATGAATAATTTCATTATTAATGGTTAATTTTCTTTAATTTTAGTTGCTTTTTATTGCAATAATTTTTGTTTTTTTTTATCAATTTACCCCAAGCAAGGCAATAATACCACCGGGAATGAAAGAGAATGAGAAGATGGAAGAAGGAACTAGAAACTTAATCCTAAACATGAAACAAGGGATAAACCTCCACTTCTGTTCAAAAGACCAGAGAGAAGTGTGAACTGGACTTAGGTAACATGGGTATAGCAACTAACACTGATGATTATAATTACCTAAATAACAAGCAGAGATTCATTAAAGATACTATGTCTGTGATAAAATGTACTGTGTACAATATGAAGTACACAATGACAGATTATATATATTAAGTAAAATACAGAAACTAAACAAAAAAATTATCGTACTATTTTACAATAATTTCAAATCTGACCAGAAATTATTATTAGTAGTAGTAGTAGACATAGTAAAGCCTGAAAAATCCCCTATGGAGTATAATCACAACTTTATCATGCAAGTTGTTGCTACCGTACTTTCTGCAGCAGATAGCTTTCAAACCAGTTTTGAATTCAGTTGTACTTCTCTTAGACTGGTTGCTAACCAAGGTTAGAAAGTCCGATCTGCCTTGCTATTAATTACTACCTGGAGGGGGAGAATTGGTCATAACTTTCCAAATGCAATGACCTTGGCTGGAATTTGAACTTTGCATGCCAATCCTATTTTATATGCCAGTAATCACGATGCAATGTGCACATCCTCTGAGATATATAAAAGAAAAAATAGATATAAAAGAAAATTTAAATGAAAGATTATCATACATAGGTAGGAACAAGTAAGGACTATGGTAAACTAATTTTTATAAATGAAATGTTAAGCTATTTTTTTTTTTTTTTTGGGGGGGTGTTGAAAAGAGAAGAAATTGTTTATAAGTATTGTCATAAAGGTGTTGTTATAAAACATGAAACAAACCAATAAAAAACTGTAGTAGAGAACAGAAACCACATCAGGTAAAGACTTTAACGACAACAGTAGCAACAACTAAAATAGATGACACATGTAACTTGAATAGAGAATAATGAGATAATAAATATGCTGATATTCCACTCTACTTCAAGCAAAAGGCAAGGAAGGAAACCCCCATCAACAGTGGGAACAGCAATAAAAGCAGCCGGACTTGAGAAACCTATTTTCCTGAAAAATTGTTATCAGAGTAAGATTTTATGAATTTCAACCAACACCAGCACTGAGGGCTCGGTCAATTAATGCTGAATGTTTCCTTATAAGGAAACAAAATATTATCATTACTGACACAACACTATGAGCATCATGAATTAATAAACTCATTTCATTTTAAGATAGCATTGTTATAAATTCCTTCTTCCTTCTCCTTGATTCAGAGGCCAGACATTGTCACCATATTGGTCAAACCACCAAAATACAACAGATTTAGTTTTTCATTATCAAACCCTCATTTTAATTAGAATTTTGTTTAGAGAAAGGATATATTGAACTAGTTAGAGGGATGAAGTTTTGTCTTTCAGTCAAATAACTGGACCACCATATGGCAGCAGGATTCAAGTGAAATTCAACTCTACTATTTGGGGTGACATCGGTGCAAGGTTTGCGACTTCCTCAGCTTCTTTTTTTTTTTTTTTTTTTTAAGCGTATCACCCCAAGCAAGGCTTGTGGCCACTATCACGCATGGGGTTACAGAAGGGTTGGAGGAAGAGCAGATAGGAGTGGTAAAGGAGGGGATGTGGAGAAAGAGAAGGACGGAGGGTCGATCAAGGCAAGGGGGTTACAGGAGATTTAGAGCGAGAGCAGATAGGATTGAAAGATGAAAGGAAGTGGAGAAGGGAAGTGGATAGATCAAGGCAACTGGAGATGATGATTGACACTACACTTAAACCGTTGGAGATTGTATTTGTCAGGGAAACAGTAATAGGGAAGGGAGTTCCATAGGTGAGATGTGCGAGACATGAAGCTATTGGAGTAGAAAAGACGTCTACATCTAACAGTATCAACTGTGAAGGGGTGGGAACGGGATGCCAGCCTCATAGGACGCTTAATTCATGAGGCTTAGGGACAAGCGAAAGCAACTCCTCAGAGCAATTACCGTGGAAGTACTTGTAGAAAAGGCAGAGCGATGCAACATCGCGTCTGTGAGAGAGTGACTGCAGACGAGATGACAGATCAGGGCCAATCACATTGCATATCCGTCTCTGGATCTTATCAAGAACCCTGAGGCAACATGCAGGGGCCCCAGACCATAAATGGCAGCAATACTCTATGCAGGGGCGAATGGTAGATTTCTATTGGGTGATTGTTAACAGCTTCCTTTGCTGTATATAAAATCATCTCAACTGATTAACTCCTGTTATATATCTTCTTTTATACATGCTCATAATCAAAAATATTTAATTACATGGGAGTTGATCACCTGCCTTCATTTCATTGGATGATATCTAACATTGATGTGTACATTCATGAACTTCTGTAGTCATGACACATTGTAGAAAATCTTGGAATAATGTCTTATCAGTGACATGCCACAATGGGTAACGGAGAAGAGGAGTTAAATTAGTACTTTTCTCTCAATGTATAAACTGACAAGGAAGTAGCCACAAAATACTCTTATCAATATAGACAATATTCACCCTGTAAAAGGCCCAAGAGCCACTCGTGTTAGAGGGTTGCAGATTAATAGGTAAGGGACAGAATTGATGAGGATATGTGGGCAAGTTAACAGTTAACCTTAGAACTGAACAGGGACTACAAAGGAGGCCTTTGAACAAGATGGAAAGCAGGAAGCAGCAAGGTAATAGTTGTGGAGTTTGGAGAGAACCGAGTCCAACTCGGAGAAGAGAGAACTCCACCTCTCTTATATCAAATATTAAAAAAAAAAAAAAAATGAACATACAATAACAAACAAGACTCAAAACTACCCCATGAAATTTGAAAAATAAAAACAGACACAAAACAATATAAAAAAGTACAAATTTTACATATTTTTATTATAAACAAGGAAAGCTAACATGACAAAATTATAGAAATAATTGGCTCTAAAAAAGATTTTTTTCAAATCTTGAAAGAAAAAATACTTTGAGAAGGTGATATAAAAACCACTGAAATTAAGAAAAAATTACTTAAAAATAAAGGTACATCCACCTAAAAGATGAACGAAAAAAAATCTACGTTTTTCCTCGGAGTCTCTGGGAAGTTTAATGACATTTTTTAAATTGTTGTTTGGTTTTCTTTCTACTTAGCTTCCATGTGTTTCTTTGGCCTTTGTTTTTCCCACAAGTCTCCAGGAAGATCATTGTTGTGAAATGTCTTTTGTCGGCATAGTTTTTAAGAATGCCAAAACCTTTCCGCAGCCAGTTGGCATTGTCCCTTCTGTGTGATGTATCACCCCCTTCTCCTATCTACAGACAGCCAGCCAGCCTGCTTCACATCTAAAATTCTTTTGTATCTGCTGACCCATGTTTTTATGTACTCTCAGGGGTGGATCAAACAAGTTTTAACTTTAAATTTACAAAGGTTTAAAAAAATTGGACAAAAAAATACGAGAGTAATATATTTTTTCAGAAACTAAAAATCATGGAAGCATTCTCTTGGGAGTCAGTTCCACAAAGTAGTGGTTTGTGTGAAGAAGCAGTTCAAATGGAATACAAAAGAAATGTGGGTGATTTGCTAGAATGTGCAAGCTATTGCAGGTCTTAGCTGTGAAGGTCAGAACTGGTGGAACTAATGAATATAGTTTGTCTGAACACTTTCCATGGAAATAGCAATGGAGTAAGCTTGCAACCTGTTGTGTTCATAACACACAGGGAAGAAACTTTCGCTATCAATAGAACCATTCCTTTGTAGTCAATGTATCATTACTTAAAAAAAAAGGAAAAAAGAGAACCCAAGATATTAAATGGCTGCCACACAAGTTTCATGTTTCTTGTGCCTGAAGAAAATACAGAATTGACTAATAATTTGATCCCTGGATCAGGAGTGGCTCACAATAAAGAAATAAGCAAACACTGCATTTGCTCATCAAAAGTAGTCATTACTTCTGACAAGGGCTAATCAGGAAGTCAAGATAAGAAAAATGACTGTGGTTTAAATATGTATCTGTGGAGGATGGTAAATATCTGCCTTTGGCTAGCTATCAATAACATCCAAACAAAATTTACGTATATGGACTTATGCCATTAACTCACATTAAGACTGTTCCAAAAAGCATTTTATAGCAAAGCTATTTGTGTGATTTTCTTATACCTTATTAAAGAAGCAAATAAAATGCTGTCTTCTGCTTAATGAATAATAATAAATTTGCTGTGTTGATTGATTGCTTTGAAGATCATGTTTCTATCTTTATTTTCTCTGACCTATATAGCCAGTGATGGTGGGGGAATACAGAGCAGGGCGAGGAGGAAGGAAGAAGTGTGTCACTTATTATCAAGAATTCTGGATTTGGCACACTTATTTTTCTTTATGTGCCATATCCACTCAGTACGTAGGTGATCATGGCCCTCTACAACTTCCTATGATTTTTAGCTCTTAAAAAAAACTTCCACCATTCAATGCCAACTTTATAATATCTTGCTTTTTATTTCTGTACAGTGCAGTAATGGATAGTGGCTTAGATTGAGGAATCTGAGAACCAAGTTCCAAAGGTATTAACACTTATGTGCTAAGACCCTTGGAAAAGGCATGAATATACTTCTCCCCCCCCCCAGCTATGGATAAATAGCAGGATAGCCTGGGTTCTTTAGCCTTGGATGGTAACTGGTCTACCGCAGAAAGAAATGGCAACCTACTGCGGGGAAAAAATATGCCTGGTCAGTCATGTATCAAAAAATACATGATCGCCTAAGCATGTATCCCACATGGCACATAACTGACTGACTGAGTTAAATGCTGGTATCTGATTCACCAAAAGATTACTGATCTTCATTTACCAAAGTTAGCAAATCTTTGTTTTCTGCAGTTCTTGTTGGTCAAGCTTTTAAGAATTTTTCTTTAATGTTTTCTGTTCAGAAACACTTAAGAAATATTTATTATTAAAAAGTGTTCTTGTATTACTCTGAAATATATTTGTAAGGCCATTTTGGAAGTTTTTCAAGATTTTAGTGTGGCACAAGGCTAGATATGAGAAGAATAGTGGTAAAAAGAGTGTTCTAAGTAAGGAAGGGCTTGTTGACCTTTTTTTTCCATCAAAATCATTGATGTTTTAGTGAGCCTCCTCCATACGGTTCTACTTCAGAGAATTTAACTATGAAATAAAAAGCAATTATTGTACATGGATTAATTCAAACTGGTATCTTCACCTGAGCTGTGAGAGTTACATTTTAGCTGTTGTACAATGTTATCTTCAGAACTATGGCATAGTAAATATAAGTATTGGTTAACAATCAGATGGGAACCACTGTTGAAATAATCACTTATCCTCATTATATATAAACATATCTCGGCAATTCAGACAGAAAGAAGAACTTCCTTTAATACTTAGTTTTCGCTGTCTCAGTCAAAGTTGTCCTTTTTGATGTGTAGACAGCAATGAAACAAAAATAATGCAGTTTACACAATTTACATCATTTAGACTGTTGTTCTCATTACCATGTTCACAATGTTTCAGCTATTGTATGCTCCGATCTTTTCAGGTAATATCCGTTGGCCACATGGCCCATTGCATAAAAGTATTGCTTGAGTAGTCCAAAAAATGACTTGACTCATAAAGTTGAGAGTTCATTATCTGGTCACAGCAGAGAGAACAAAACCTTGGAGAGTTGAGTTACTAAAGGGAATTAACTGAAACTGAGATATCCCAAAAAAGGCATGTCACGTGGAATTAGAACAATCTACACCCGTGGACTAAATAAAGGGTTCAGTTTAAAATTCCAACTTACATACACGGAGAAGGTCAGAGCATACAACAGCCAAAATATTGTGAACATGGCAATAAAGATGAGGACAACAGTCCAAATGATGTAAATAGTGTAAATAATTAGAATACCTCATCTCAAAAATAGACAAAAATCATGCTTAAAAAGGTGGTTTGTATGTACCATTGGGCTGATAGACTTATGTGTAATGGTCAGGCCATCTGACAAGGATAGGTGCCTTCTGAAGGCCCTCCTGTTCACTTCGTAAGCCTCTGGCTAATTAGATAAATAGTGCCCTACTGAAAAGATATAAGTACTTCTTGAAAAGAACCCTCATCTCCTGTGAAGGCAATAACTATCATTGGAAAACAGAAGCAGCCAACAGGGCAGCATGAGATCTATCAAGAAAACTCTCTTGTCAAATCAAGTGGCGGGGAAAAAGAACAGAAAAGAAAAGTTACCTCTCTAAGAGCGGAACTTCTACTGGCTGTCAAACCTTCTCTATCATTCTCCAAAGACTCCTATTTCAGGAACTAATTTTTGGCCAATAGAGAAATGGGGTCCCATTAAAGAGATACAAGAACTCCTTGAGAAGGGCTCTCATCACTTGTGAATTTGACAGCCATCAGTAGGAAATAGCAGCAGTCAACAGGGTAGTGGAAGATCTATTGGACAATTTCTCTTGGCAAATCAAGGAGCAAAAAAAAAAAAAGAGCAAAAGAAAAAAATGGCAACCACCACAAGACCAGAATCTCTTCAGAGAGAAAACTATGCTCACTCACTATGAGAGCCTGCAACTGACCTAAAAGACCTTCTCAAATTCTTCTTAACAAAACCTTGATAATCAAAAACATATATGGTTGGGAATTCAATGACAAAATTGAAAAAATCTGATGTAACAAGTTTTATTCTCTTGAAGGACATTTTCAGACTAAATAGTGTTTTTACTGATAGAATCATCTATGTAGGAAGAACCCTTGATATTGACATGATGAAGAGAAATACATTAAAAATACTTTTAAAATCTTCCAGTTATTTGATATTTAATGCTTGTTATAAAGATCATCAAATTCATAAAATTAGAAAAGTAAATATCATGAATAATATTGATAAATCTAGGCACCTTATCATACTTACCAACTCAATGACTACAAGTGAAAAGACTGTATCTAAACTTAATATAAAATTTGTTAGAGCTACTTAAAAAAACAATTAAGAGATTTGATTAATACAAAACAAAATAACAACCTAAAGCAGCAATGTACAGAATAGACTGTAAAAATGTTACATGAAATATATGGGAACATACATCTTTATTAATTTCAATAAAAGAAAATCTGAACATAAAAGGGATCTTTTACAAAATAATATACTGTATATACTTGTCTATAAGCCGACTTCATAATTAATGCAACCCCTGAATTTTTTTTTTTTTTTACATGAACTTTAACCCCCTCCAGAAAAGATTTACCTGTATATAGAGCGACCAGTCATCAAAAATGCATACTTCTTAAACTCTTCAAAAAATTACCTTGGTATGGTGTGACTCCCTATTTTTGTGTTTGAAAAACTGATCATAGAAACGGACCCTATAATTGAGTATGCATGATACTTAGTTCATTAGTTGTTCATTGTAATAAGTCTGTCTATAATTTGCTGTTTTAATTAAGAGAGAAAGTAATCAATTTAGGTGAAGATGTATAAAAAGTCTTCTGATTTCTTTCATCCAGGATCATGTAGTTTATTGCCATTCTTAAAAAAAAAAAAATTACTATCAAAATGTGAGACTTTTAAAACCAAAAAAAATGCAGTAGAAGGCTGAAATGAATAAGGCAGGCCAGGCAGTGCATGTAAACACTGGATGTAAGAAATGTAACATTTAAAGTGTCACTGCATTTTCAGGATTTCTCTCAATGTCTAACCATAATTAAGATTTGTATTTTCTTCCTCCCCCCATCCCCCGACACACACTCAAAATTCCAGCAATAAGAACCTTAGTCTTGTGAAGTCTTTTTCAAAGATGAAACCTGTTACATCAATTGTTTTTTCCATTTTTTGTCATTCAATTCCCACCATTAGTCTGATATAGTTTATATCAGAAACCCTCTTTCTTTCTCCACACACACACACACACATATATATATAAAATCCACACACAAACTATAGGACTGAAGTGTTGTGATAAATATGGCAACAAAGATGAGGATGATAGTCCGAGCAGTGTAAATAGTGTACATAATACCTCATCGACAGGAAATATAGACAGATACTGAAGAAACTGGACATGCTGTTTTGGAAAGGCCTAAATACATGTGTATCTAGCCTTTAGAAATTTTTACAAATTTTGTCGTCCAGCAGCTATGAATATGTTATATTCTGTGCTAATAGGAATATGGAATGGACAAACACGGTGGATAAATAGTAACAGGTTTATTGTAGAAACCAGTACACCAAGCAAGGAAGTAATAGTTATGCACACGGTCGTCGCAAGTCAGTACAGTTGTGTGCATGCTGTTATCGGAAGGCTGCTAAGCTCGACTCCCTTGTCTGCTGTCCTCACAGATACTTATAGGTGGTTACCACCTATAGTGCCGCCACTCATGGCGGTGGCAGGTTATTCCATCACATCAGAACATAACAGACGTTTTGGTAAAATTTGAATATTTATATCATAAACTCAGATTCTTTAATATTCACTTGGCAGAGAGAGTGAACATTTTTTTTTTTTTTTTTTTTGATGGCAATAAATATGTATCCTGAAAATGAGAGGTTGATTTGTGTAACTAGTCCAACTATGATGCATAAAAACATGAAATTGACAAGATTTTTTGGAAACCCAGCTTCTTTGGCCAATTAAAATATTCCATCGACTAAGTCCAAGCCACTATTTTTAGTTGAACACATGAAAACTTTTAAAAAAAATAAACATGTTTAATCCAGATTTTTTAAAAAAGTATCTGTAATCCTACCAATAGACAAGGAAAGATTATGGTGTTTTAATTGTAATTCTAGAAAACACTTTGCGAAAGACTTATTGGTATGAAGATAATAAAAAAATCACATGAAATTAACATAATACTATTAAATGCTGAGCTTCAGTTGTGTATGTTGATTAAAAATTAATTTGGAATGGGAATACTAGACTTTGCTTGTACAAATCATGTTCAATCCAATAAGTTTTTGTTTGATGTCATATCAACCCCAATGGGTCATTTAATGCTGACAATTTTTATTGCTGGTAATATCCTTTTTTTCAAAAATGTATTTCTGGTAATATTTTTTCTTCAAAAATGTATTGCTAGTAATATTTTTTTTTTATAAACTATTTTTGGTATTAAAACCTATTTTTACACTTTCATCATGTTTTGACCCCAGTTTGGAGGTTAACTATTTGCCCATAGCTGGGACCCTAGTAGGTGCTACCACCTTGAGTCAGGGTGGACCTGGGAACACCAGCAATTAAGAGGTGGTTCCATGCTCCTCAAAACCTCCTGATCAGAGGCCTTGCTGCTGGACATAGTTTATCATCATACCCAGGATGGCAATCCAATAGGTCTCGCAAAAGACTTATTGGTATGAAGATAATAAAAAAGCACATGGAATTAACATAACACTATTAAATGCTGAGCTTCAGTTGTGTATGTTGATTAAAAATTAATTTGGTGTGTTTGAAGTACAGTGTAACCCGGATATAAGAGAGTTGTCGGGACTGGAGAAGTCGTCTCTTTTATCCGGGTTTGGTCTATTATATATACATTAACACAGGCTCTAATTTTGGACCAGAGAAAACCTCTCTTATATCCGGGTTTCTCTTATATCAGGGTCTCTTATATCCGGGTTACACTGTAGTTACTTTTGAACTGTTATTCATGTTGCAGAACAACAACAGTATGTTTTAAAGAAGGAAATGAACTGCCCTATCCTGAAAATGCTAGACTGTTAACAGCTGATCAAGAAAAGTCACAGGATGTAGTAGATGCTAAGGAGAGGAAACTGGCAAAACTTGATCAGTAGGGATGTTACTTTTGAAAATCAAGTAAGAGTATCATATCATCAAGTTATATCTGAAAAATATAAAGACAGTGGAAAGAAAATTAAGGCAGATGCAACTCTGACCAAGTGGAAAATTAAAGCAAGATTGGTAGCATATAGTTTTGAGGAAAATATTATTAATCTCTGGAAAGATTCTTCAACTTTTAGTAGGGCATGCCTTCAGTTGGTATTTTTAATGGCATCAACAATGGGCTGGCAGCTACAAACTATTGATCAAACAAAAGCATTTCTGCAGGGAAGTTTCTTAAAAAGAGAAGTATTGCTATGTCCTTGTGTATGTAAATTCTGAAATGCATTTATGGACTAAATGATGCTCCTTGAGAGGCAAGGTTAGTGCATATTATAATGTCTTGTTCATGTTGCATGATAAGAGTGGCTCACTTATAGGAATTTTGTTTAGTCCTGTGTATTGCTTAGCCTTCAGGGTAATAAATTTTTCTAAGAACAGATTATAGAAAACGTTGAAAAAAAAACACATTCAAGTTAGGCTCACATGCAAATGTATTGTTTAAGCATCTGAGATTAGAATTTCTACAAACTTCAGAAGAGGTGACAACTAATCAAAACTTGTATATCCCAACAATAATTCCACTTAATATAACTCAGTCACATGGCCAAGAAAAATGTGAATTGACTCCAGAAGAAAAGGCTGAGTCAAAATGCTTCAGTGGACAAATGATATGGTTTGCTTCAAAAACAAGACTAGATATAAGCTATGAAACATGTGCTATGAGCAAACAAAGCCTTGACAAAATTGAAATCCAAGAATAGATTATACAAAAACTGAAGAAAACATTCAAGGTGGGCACACATGAAAATGTATCATTCAAATATCTGGCTTAGAATTTCTACAAATTTCAAGAGTGACAATTTGTATATTCCAACAATGACTCCAATTAATATAAGTCACATGGCCAAGAAATGTGATGAATTGACGAGGAGAAAAAAAGAAGCCGAGTTGAAAAGTTCAAGTTGACAAATAATGTTGGTTGCTTCACAAAACAAGACTGGATATAAGCTATGAAACATGTACCATGAGGAAACAAAGCCTTGACAAAATTGAAATCCAAGAAAGCTGCTCTCAGATTTCCTGAATTTGGTAACCTTAAAAGTATGACGATTTCTTGTCTATTCTGAAGCTACATATGCCAGCCTTCCCAGGGTGATATGATTATTTTTATTCCAGGTAAGAACAAGAAAGTGGCACTAATCAGTTGGTAATCAAAAAGGTTACACAGGATAATCCAAATGTCCATTGGCTTCAGAGATTTTAGCATTGAGTGAGGCAACAGACACTTGATTTTTAATTGCTCCTTTGGTACAAGAGAATGAAAATATGCTGCCTAAAATATATATATATATATATATATATATATATATATATATAGGCAGCATATTTTGGTTAAATAATTTAGACATATTTAGACTATTTTAGCTTCAATCCTTTCAAGTTCACAAATTAATTTCTTGGTGACTATCAAAAATTAATTAAAATTTCAAAATTTTCTTCCAAATAATTTTTATTTTCCCAAGTATTTTCAGTCTGATCTCAGACCATCTTCAGGGATTGCATATCTATGGAGGTGTTATGCATTAACACCAGAAATTCAAAATATTATCTTGCTTATGTTGTTTTAAATGAGTGCCTAACTGTGCCTGTGTGTTCCTGTCTGTGCTTGCTCTGAGTCTCCTTAATGGTTTTTGGGTGCATTCTGATAGTCTTCAAATGAAAGCCAAAATTGGTTAGGATGGCTTACATGGTGGGCTGACTGATCGTCCGCATCAGACGACAATAATAATTTTGATTTTAAATGTCTATTTTTAGACTTGAGGAAATTGGGAATTTGAAATTGTATTTTTTTAAAATTTATTTTTTGTTTATTTTCGATTTTTCCCACCAATAATACATATAGTGATTTTTTTCCGAGCATAGCTTAGATGTGGCACAAGGCTGAAAGTAGGGGGCACCCAGTGAGGAACAAACTCACTACTCAGTCATAATCGTTCTAGCGAGACAAGCTTGCTAACCATTACACCACCCCTAGGTGCCCCAATAATACACATACATATATATATATATATATATATATATATATATATATATATATATATGTGTGTATGTATTTATATGTATTTATATATTTTTATATATATATATTTATATATATATACTTAAAAACACAGAGCTTAGATTATTTAGTCATAATGATAAATAAAAAGTGATATTCATGTGCCTCCTTTTCAAATAGGGTGATCTTTCAAAATCTGCTTTCAAAATCTTAGCTTTTGACATGGACTGGAAATGAAATCAATAAGCAAAACCCAATTCCAAATACAATTGTTCTTCCATTGATATTTACTATATTTGCTTTTCACTTCTCTGTTAATTTTTGAGAGATTCTTTTCTTAGATTAATTTTGTCATTAATGACTTTTTCGTGCAGGTTAGCCATTATGATATAAATACTTACTGTTGGATTTAGGAAGCATGTAAAAATTTTAAATTTGGTCTGATCATAAACTGGAACATGTCACCATATCTTGCAAAACTGCATGTGTTTGACAACTAGCTAAACCTCAGGAATCTACTGTTTTCACCCCCACCTACCCCCAAATATGAAAACCAAGTGAAATACACTGCTGGCATCCATTTACCTATAATCTCTCGCTCCTCATTCCTCACCAAGCTGGAAGACGTTTGCCTCAAATTACAACAGGTGGAAGAACTGAAGAGAGTTGATACCGATTCCGAAAGAAGCCAATGAAAAACTCTCAGAAGCAGTAGAAATATCAGAGTTGGTATATTCAGACTCAAAGGGAGAAACTAAAAGAAGTCCATTTAAACAGTTGACACATCTAAGCATGGTGTAAATATTAGTTCTGATTTTGTGCTTAATTACAAAGCATGTGTGCATATACCCAGGAACTTTCATACATAAATCAGTTCTTTGAATGGTGTGTGTGTATAAATTGGTATACATATTCATGTAATTACTTAAATCCAAAGATGTCTTTTATGTACTAAATCACTTCAAGATGTAAATGATCATGACTCTCTACAGCTTCTTTATTTTTTTAGTTCCAAGCAACATTTGGCCTCTTAATATACTTCCCAGTCCCTGCATCTGTCATAAAATCATTAGGTAACCTATTCAGTTTCTCTCTTGCCTTCTTCAATATGTTCTGAGAATTTGAATTTTTCAAGCCCTCTTTCCTCCCTATGTTTCCCGGAAATTTCAGTTTTAATTGTCCTGTTTTCATTTTCCTTCAGCCAGCCTCATTGCTTACATATTCCATCCATGGTATTCTCAGCATCCTTCAGTAGAATCCCATCACTGTTGCTTTAAGTTTTCTTTTCAACTTACGAAGAAAGTGCCCAGCATTAACTGCCATATAAAAGGATAGTTATCATATAGCATTTCATGGTAAATTTGATCTTAAAAATGATTCCCTCTAACATTCATTTTCTCTTGTTTCCTTCAAGGAAGTCTCGTTGAGCATATATATGACAGTCATAAAAAAAGATAGAGGAAAAGACGCAAAAGTCTGGATGATATTCAGATTTGTCTATTTCCCAGATGAGATAATGTAGCTATATACACTATTTACTATTTGGATCAAGTCACTGGATTACTTCAGCCAATGCCTTTATACACTGGGCCATGACCCAAAGAGCTCTGAGTTCAAAACCTGGCAACAGTAGAGTTGAACAAAAACTTGGAGAGCTGAGTTACAAAAGGGAAATAATTGAAACCGAGTTATCCAGAAAAGGCCTGGCATGTGGAACTAGAATAATCTATCTTGTGGACTAAATAAACAGTTCAATTTGAATTTCCAATGTATATCATCTTAAAAAGGCCAGATTGCACAAAGGTCAAAACATCGTGACTATGACAGTAAACATGGTGACAATAGTCTGAACAATTTAAATAGTGTAAACAGACAATCAGATAATATTCATATTCATTGAACTGTTTGATAACACCACACACATGTGGGCAATAATGCCTACAAACAGTATCTACACTCTCTTCATCCATATAAATATGTCAGGATCAATTACAGACCCTTCTTTGAATTTCATCAAGAGTATCACTATATATTGCAGGAGCACCAAATGAGATACGGAAGCAATATTCAATGTATGGTCAAATGGTACATTTATAAATGTGCGAGAAAAAGTGTCTGGCATGACACAGCAAATCAATTCTCCTAGCAGTAGACCTAGCAATTGATTAAATATAATCCTTCCACTTCATGTCAGCAGAAAACATGGACCCAAGGCGTCACAAAGAGTTACTCTCCTGGAAGTTAGTATGAGCCATGCTGATAGAAGACAGAAAAGGTTCTGTATAGTGATTAAATGAAATGATAGTGGGTTCAAGGATAGAACCCTGGGGGGGACCCCTACATGAATCGGAGCTGATCTAGATGAATGCTATAACAGAAATGTTGGTTGGTATTGCATTTAAATTTTGAAGATTTTAAGTGGTAGGGAAGCAAGAAGCTGGAAAGAAGTTCACAGGTGAGAAGTACAAGAAAATAAATTATTAGAATAGAACTTAAGGTTACATCAAGCTAGTTCAACAGTAAAATGGTGAGACTTAGTTGCCATTCTAGTAGTACACTTAAATTCATGTAGTCGAGGCACCAAGGAGGAAACCCCATCAGAACAATTACTATGAAAATATTTGTAGAAAAGACAAAGGGAGGCCATATTATATCAGTGAGAAAGTGTGCTAGAAAAGAATGAAGAAAAAAAGCAGTTATCTGCTTCTTCCTGTTCTATCTCTATAAAATGTACCAGATTTTTCTCGTAACCATGACCATGGTCTGCATGCCACAGTTACAATGCCATCCACTGCCACTGAGATTTTATATATATATATATATATATATTTTAAATATGATTCAATTGTGACACAGAAATTACTACGTTTCGAAACTGACTCAAGTCCTGAAGTTTAATTTCAATATTAAACTTAAAATTTAGAGCACAGTTTCATCCTCAACAATGTTTAAAACAGAATGTTTAACTTTAAGCTCTACTTCTTTATCGAGCCCTGTTTTTTAAAACTAAAAACTTAAATACTAAAGATCTTTGGATCATTAATCGAACTGTTCTTTCCTATTACATCAATACATACACACACACACACACACACACACACACACACACACATATATATTATAGTGAGGTTCATCCTTTACAAAGCCTGAGGGTGACTCAAGGTAGAGATTGTTTGGGGGCCATTTGTGCATATAGGAGTGGAAGATAATGATTAACCCTAGCCTTGAACAGGTTAAGATTGTAGTGATTGGGAAAACACCCAGTTGAGAGTTGATTCCACAGGAAGCTGCTCGAATGGAATCTACTTCTCACTGATGGAATACAGAGGGAATGTGGGTGGTTTGCTAACATGCAGGTGGCATGATGTGTTTTTACTAAAAAGGTTTGCCTCGGAGGGACCAGGAAATGTAGTGTGTCCA
>OZ038483.1:40404640-40454640 GCA_964036315.1 Acanthosepion esculentum | reverse complement strand
TTAATTCTTGAAGCTATTGTCCCTGAAGAAGACTGGATGATGCAACAGCTGAAGCATTGTGATAGTAACAATAAAGATGAGGACGTTAATGCAGCTGTGAATAATGCTAGTTTCTCATAACAGAATTTTTTTTTTTCAAAATTGAATAAAACATTGTTTAAGAAGCCAGATACAAATATATACAACCTCAATCAAAGAATCAGCCTAATGGTGATTTTGTAAATGCAACTTAGATGTAACACAAGGCTGAAAGAATGGGGCACCCAGTGGGGATCAATCTCACTTCACAGTTGTAATGGTTCTAGTGAGACAAGCTTTCTAACATTGAGGTGCCTAAGAATCAGTCTAATGAGCGATGTAATGAAACTTATTTGAATTCCGATGAATAAACTGCATAGCAGAATTAAACCAGAAATAACACAAGAATAGTGTGGGTTCATTAAAGACACTGGAACAGTAAACGTAATTTTTACATTGTGAATCATATCAGAAAGAGCAATAGAAATGTAGAAGGATATATACCTATGTTTTATAGATTATGCAAAAGTATTTGATATAGTATAACACAAAGAACTGTTTAAACTGCTAGGTAAGCTGGATTTATTTGGAAATGATATTAGAATAATCTATAACTGGGAGAAAACTAGGGTGTCTTTTTTCACTGGACATATTCAACGTTTACAGTGAAGCAATCTTAAGATAATTAAAAGTTCTATCAGGATTGATTATTGGCAACCACAATATTAACAACATCAGATATAGTGATCACACAGTATTCATAGCAGACAGCGAAAGAAAGCTACAGGCACCCCTACAGAAGAAGAAAGGACAACACATCACTTGTAAGAAGGCAGAATGGACGGTTGTCAGCAAGAGGAACAGCCCAAGATGCAAACTACGAATTGGAGACACCAAAATCAATCAAATAAAAAAAATTTCAATCTCTAGGAAGTGTTTCTACAGAGTACAGAAAATGTGACACTGAAATCGGTAGGTGCATTGGGAGAGCAAAAGATGCCTTCCAAAAGCTAAGCATGTTATTAAGAAACAAGAAAATTTTGTTAGAAACAAATACGAGAATATCAGTCCACCTATATGGCAGTAAATGCAGGATTATCCCCTCATAGATAAAGAAGACAACAGAAATGTGTTTCTACAGAAGGATACTGAGAATAATACGGATATAACACATGAGCAATGATGAAGCTTTAGAGAAAATGGGAAAAAAAGGACACTTATACATATAATCAGAATGAAACTGTTGAAATTTCTCGCGAATATGAGGAAAGAGGGCTTGGAGAATTTGTCACTCACAGAACTTTGAAGGCAAGAGGGGCAGTGTAAAAAAGTGAATAACTTAAGCTTGTGTAAATGGTTGGCAGAACAAGGATTAGGAGAGATAGCAAAAAAAAAAACGAGTATTATTAAGAGATAGGGAATTGGGGAGAACCGTGATTGCCTTTGTCATGAAGGGACACAGCACATAGAAGATGTGATGTTTAAAGTTTGCATAACCGAATATACAGTCTCAGATCTGTAGATATTCATGATAGCATAGTGACTGCAAAAATATTAACCTTGATAATTAAAGAGAAATACTTAAGTATACAGGATCGGTTTAATGTCAGAATAATTCCCTTTTTTTAATTATTGGATTTGTCAAGTTTGTTCCTACAGAAGATTATAGATGAAGAACTTAATAAAAAAAAAAAAAATGTTTGAATTCACAAAAAAATGAATAAAATGATCTCCTCTGTTTTTAGTGAGGTCTTTCACTAATCCCCCTGAAGTACATACTTGTGATTTATTTTTATTGTAGTCTGGTGCAATTTACTTTTTCTGTAAGAACTTGATTCTGTAGCAAGTTCTACAGGCTGTTAGTCAGATTTCCGGCGATTAGAACTGCAAAAGAATCCTGCAGTGAAACTAATGTAAATCCTTGTAGTCATTATTAGTAGCCGGTAGTATTTATTTTTCTCTCTCATTATGCCTGTATTTGTCGGCTGATTGAAAACTGAAGCAGAGAGGTGAGGCTTTTGCACATTTATCATTGGCATCTATACAGCTTAAAGAAAGCCTCCTGTCCGCCGCTATCGTAATACCTTCTTTATTGTTGTAGTTAACTGGTCACTGAATCAAGCAATAAATCAAAACTCCCAATGTGAGTCTAGGGTGTAACTGGCATCTTTTATGTTCCATGTCCCTCCAGGACATAGGCGATCAAGGCCCTCCACATCTTTCTGTCCCTTGTAGCTCTTAATGAGTTTTAATATTTCTCCCGAACTCTGTTCTGCCATTCATTTGCTCAAGTATGTTATGTGCTGCTTTCCTCTGTTCCCTCTTGCCCTCAGTCTGTCCCATGAGTATCAGATTTTCCAAACCCTCCTTCCTCATTTTGTGCCCCAGAAATTTCAACTGCCTCTTCCTGATAAGTATAAGTGCTCTTTTTGTTTTCATTTTCTCCTAAATTTTGTTGTTGCTTATATGTTCAGTCTATGTCATCCTCAGCATCCTTCTGTAGAACCACATTTCTGTTGCTTCAAGTCTCTTCCTCATCTTTGAGAAGATTGTCCAGCATTCACTTCCAATAAGGAGGAGAGATATCGCATAACAGTACAGTACTCTTTTCTTTACATTTTCTAAAATAAGTAGCGGCTGTTTTTTTTTCTGAACATTGTAACAGCCTTGATTTTATTTATCATAATAGTAAATATTTAAAGAGATACAAAGATATATCATTATGTCTATAACCTAATGATGAAGAAAACATTTATTTTAAACAAATATTTGTCACTATCATGTTTTTTTGTCAAGGCAAGTAACTCAGTATTTCTTCATTTAACCATCTCTTAATACAATGGGGCCTTGTCGCAAAGTTAAGACTGTGGGGTTTTCAAAAACTCTATTTAAACAATTATAGATCATTTAATTCTTGAGGACGCATGGTGGAGTAATGGATAGTGGCTCTGATTGAGGAATCGGAGAGCTGAGTTCAAATTCCAGTTGGAACCATTACATTCACTTATGTGCTAATACACTTGGGAAAGATATGAATCCTCTTCTTCTCCTTTCATCTATTGGTAAATAGAAGGGCAAACTGGGTTCTATAGCCTTGGATGGCAACTGGTCTACTGCAGAAAGAAATGGCAACCTACTGCAGGAAAAAATCTGCCTCATCAGTCATGTATCGAAAGATACATGATCGCCTAAACGTGTATCACGCATGGCATATAACTGACTGACTGATAATTCATTCTTAATTTTCTTATCACATATTGTTTTCTGTCTTCTTTATGATTTTTATCAGATAAGTAAAATTTAAAAACAAATGTTTTATTTTAACTAATCAAATTAAAAGGCCAATATTAAAAATGAATTTATAGTAATAGCAACAAATAAATTACTAAATAGTCCCCAGTTACTAGACTATGTAGTAGACTGGAATCAAAAAAATTAATAATAAAAGAAAAAAAGAAAAGTTAAGTAATAAAAATACTTTGAAATAAAGATAAGAATGGTAATTAACAATAAAGAAAAAAGTTAGATTATGAAAAAAAAATAGTTAAATATTCCCATGATGCATGAGAACAAGCATTTGACCATCAAATGAAATAAAAATAGAACTTTCTCTTTTTTTGTTTTCAACCACAAAAGTAGGCATACATCCTGGACAGTTCTCTAATAAAACATGTTGCCACCAACAGATAAGCAAAACTTCTTTATTTCTGTATACATATGTTCTCTATAATATGCAATCATTTCACTTAAATGTATATTAAGGCATTTTATCATTTTTGCCTATGCTTATTCTGTTGTATTTCATATATGATTTTGTTTGTAATTTTATAATCTCATTGTGGGCTGATGATACCATTTTAACTTGCCAAAATACATATATAAAAAAAAATTAGTCATGCAAGAAAAACATCAACAGAACACCCCACAACAAATTTGTAAATTTAAAAAAATATATAAAAACAGGCTTAATTTTATTTTCAGTAAGTTGCACAAAAATTATGACTAAAAACAGAAATTTTTTGTAATTATTTGACAGAGGTATTCAGAAAGCTACTTTACTAATTATGAAAATTTGTCTTACTACTTAGTAAATATTAAGGAAAAATATTTTTTTAGTTCAAACACTCTCCAGTACTAAGGGAGAGTTAAAAGATTGGTCATTACCCTATTGGCCCACTCTCATAGTTATATATGATAACCCATTAGTTCTTTTATCATTCCAAAACTGAATAGGTTATATATATATATATAAATCTACACACACACAGTTGGTGCGATGGGTAAAATTACACCATTTTACATTTTTAATTTCTCACATCGGCATTGTTTGTTTTTGATTTTGTTGACTACAGAGTATAGTAGGGTCAGTCAGGCACTATCTGTGAGAAAAAGCACCATGATGCAATTCAATCCTCAAGAAATTTGGAAATGGTGTGCTGCACCAGAAGCTCCAATATAAACATTTCAGAGAGTTTATCTGAGGATAATGCAGAGTATTTGGAAAGAGTTGGATGAGTCTAATGGCAATTACAAAGATGTTTGGAATGATCACTAGTGCTGATGACATTATGCCTCCATTCATCTTCCCACAAGTCCTCAGGCTCAAAACAAATGCCTACATCAAGTGGCTTAAGGAGGTAGTACTACCCTGGATTAAGAGAGTGGCTGCTGGAAGACCCTACATCTGGCAACAGGACTCTACACCATGCCACACAAGCAGGAGAACCAAGCCATGGAAGTCAGGCAATTTCTGCCACCACATCACCCACTTAACTAACTCTCCATGCTGCAACCCCCTTGATTATTATGTGTGTAACACAAAAGATGAACTGAAGGCAAGCATTATGGCAGCATTCACCAACTTAAACACGGAGACCATCCAGAAGAGAAGCAAAAGATTCCAAAGTCGTCTGGAGCCTGTGGTTGAAGCCAATGGTGATTTTATTGACTAAATCTATTCTTTAATATTTCAAGATATTTTTATGCAATTTTGGTAAATATATCTTTTAAAATGAGATGTCAGTGTCATTTTCATTTTTGTGTAATTTAGACAACAAATTATCCATCTCAACCTACATACATACATACATACATATATATATATATATATATATATATATATCAAGAACAGTATTTAGGAAATTGTAGGACAAAATTGAAAAAGTTTGTGAGGCATTTCAATTTTTAAAATAATTTTTGCAATCTCACCAAATTCTTCTGTATTATTTTTCTTTCCATGATCTTTGTTTTTAAATATCCCATATTGTGATGAAAGAAAATCTGCTAAGAATGGTGAAACATTGTAAGAACATGGATAGATAAATTTATTGTGACTCAATTTGCAATATTAGCACTTTCAAGACATTTTTGTCTTCATGAATTATTTTCTCTTTTAGTTAGAGTAGCATTTTTATGTTAAAATTGTTGTCAGTTTTGTTACGGTGAACAACCAATGCATTTTATGTGTTGTTTTTTAAAATGTCTCTCATGTGTTCATATAGTCTTTTCTGTCTATATTTCTAAGATGAGGTATTGTAATTATTTACACTATTTACATTGTTTGGACTGTTATCCTCATATTTGTTGCCATATTCACAGCGTTTCAGCTGTTGTATGCTCTGACCTTCTTCAAGTGAATGGAATTTTGATCTCGCACACAGATACATTTGTGTAATTTTGGTAAATATATCTGTTAAAATGAAATGTCAGTGTTATTTTCATTTTGCATACTTTAGATGACAATTAATCTATCACCACCCATGTGAATATATATATATATATATATATATATGTGTGTGTGTATAATCATAATATTATTATTTGATAATTAATATGGATAATTCCAAAGAGGATATAAATCCAAAGAGAGGTCAATGTAAGGACAGCAAATGATAATGATGAAAGTGGATATTTTAGAAACACATGGTAATAGTTTATTTCGAAAGATCGAATAATCAATCTCAACAGACCAAACAGGTTCGCAGGAATAAATGAATTTTAAATTTATCCAGGCACAAGCAAAAAAAAGTGATTTTCAAGCAAGATGGGTTTTAAAATAAAGTTTTAATATGGGAGAAGGGAAAAAAAGGTAAAGTGGGAGAAAGAGAAGGAGATATGCATGTCTACAGAGAAATATATAGGGGAGGGGGAGTAATATAGGAAGAGAAATAGTTGTGGAGACGAGCTGACAGCTTGACCTCTTTTCATCGGATATAAGAAGTAAAGTAGGGAGAATATAGAGGAAATATATTCAGAAAGGAACAAAGGAAAGAGAAAGGAAGAAAAAAAAAAAAAATAAGAGAGGCAATGTGGAACTGACAAATAACAGGGTTTAAAATTTACAACACTCAATATATTCATAAGTTGTCTGTTCAATGCATGTGGTTATTTTACGTCATCACTATACCTGTTGTAATTTAAAAAATTTATTTTTGTGCAATTCATTTTGAAGAATAGGATTTTTTTTTATTTTTGAGAGTTAATAAAAATAGTTACTTTTTTCTTCATCATGGTATTTAAATTACACTCATGTTTCATGTGTTGATGACTTTTCCT
The DNA here is from genome assembly GCA_964036315.1 of Acanthosepion esculentum. Classification (NCBI taxonomy): domain Eukaryota; kingdom Metazoa; phylum Mollusca; class Cephalopoda; order Sepiida; family Sepiidae; genus Acanthosepion; species Acanthosepion esculentum. Next base: position 40,448,067 of record OZ038483.1, on the reverse strand, counting down.
AGCCACTATTTATAAATGTAAAGTCATTTTTTTTATCATTTTATCCCAAGAAAGGCAATAAAGCCACTAAGATGCAAGGAGTTATTGAATGTGAGAGACTAGGAGAAAAAGAAAACATTATAAAGATAAAAAATAATAAAATAACAGGAATTAAGAAGACAGAAGATAATAATTGACATTGCATTTAAATTTTTGAAGATCAAAGTTGACTGGGAAGCAAGAAACCAGAAGAGAGTTCTACAAATGAGAAATGCAATAGAACTGTTAGTATGGAACTTACTGTTCCATCTAGCCATTTCGACTTTAAAATGATGAGACCTTCTTGCCAATCTAGTACTGCACATTAATTCATGAAGCCTTAGTACCAAAGAGAAAACTCCTCAAAACATTCGAAATAAGAGACTCATCCTGGGTAAGATGATAAGCTACATCCAGCAGCAAGGCCTCTGATCAGGAGGTTTTGAGGAGTTTGGAACCACCTCTTAATTGCTGGTGTTCCCAGGTCCACCCTGACCCGGTGTGGTAGCACCTGTTAGGGTCCCAGCTATGGGAAAATAGTTAACTATTATCAGCAATACTTTTTTGAAAGAAATTACCACCAGCAATAGAATTTTGAAGGAAAATTATTACCAGAAACAGATTTTTGACAAAATAAAATATTACCAGCAATAAAAAAATGTTGTCGGCATTAAATAACCCATTGAGGTTGATATGCTGTAAAACAAAATAAACCAAACCAATCTAAACCAAAGAATACATATTCTATTCATATGAATCTATCCTAAAAATCTTGTCAGCATTAAATAATCCATTGAGGTTGATATGTCATAAAAAAAAATAAACTGCACCAAACCAAATAAGAGACCTAGGAATTAATTCAATATAACTTTTCTACTTGATTTCAGTGTAAAATGCTAGCCTTACAAGGTGCAAAGAGTCACCTGATGATTCTCTCAGATGATTAAAAGGAAGCAGTTTTGTTTTGGGGGCATCAAAATTAACAGCTCCAGTTAACAAAAGACTGTAGATCATTTTTTTTCTGTCAGCTGCCAACTTAAACTCATTGAACCCATTAGACTTAACGTTGTCAAAAGTAAATAGTTGTCATCAGCATACATACTGAATTGAGTATAGATCATCATTAATGAAAAACAGTAATAACATAGGTCCAAAGATAGAGCCCTGGAGGACACCTGCATTAATGCAAAAAGATCTAGAAGAGTGGCCATTCAAGACAATTTCATTTAACGATTTGATAAGAAAGATTAAAAATTTGTCCAGAAATACCATAACCTTTCAATTTGTAAAGAAGATCTGCATGCCAAACTCTGCAAGATGTGCAAAGGAACATCCTGTGCTTCACCATTCTTTTCTAAAGCTTGATTGACTCTTTCAGCAATAACTGTTAACGCATCAGCAATTGACATAGAGAAGTGAAAGCCATATTGCTTCTCTGAAAGAAGTCTATGTGAGGTGAGATGCTTAACCAATTTGGAGTTTATTAGAGCCTCTAGTACATTGCCAAAAGGAGGTAGAAGGCTAATAGTCTGATAGAAAGATCAGAAGGTTTGCTTGAGTTCTTAAAGTCTGGAACTATAGAAGAGGATTATCAATAAGCAGAAAAACAAAAAGCAGCAAAACGTTTATTGTAGAGTTCAGGGAGAACAGGAGCCAGTTTAGGAGCACATTTCTCAGGGACTATTTCAGGGAAACCCATAGGTTCACATGCTTTGCTGGTATCCAGTTTGAAGATGATAGCAGGAAACATGGAGGGCTTTATATGTATATCACTCAGTAGGGACTCAGTTCTAAGTGGAAAGTCAGGCAAAGATACTCCATATCAGTGAAGAGTAGAATTTAAATAGAATCTATGAGCAGAACATTCTGCTTTATCAGCAGATGTTAACATCTCAAATTGAATGAAAAGGGAAGAATAGAAAACTTACTTTTTATTTAACATGCTATTACAGATCTGCTCGTAGTCATAAAAACAAACTTGCTTAAGGCTATACAGTGCTTCATTCTGTCAGCAAACAAAAACGTGTCTTCTTTGAGAGCATGTTTACAATTATTATGAACGGACACAAGGAGAAGTCTGTTGTGATCTGAACTGTCACACCAGTACAGCTGGAAAAAGTGATTCCACTATAGTGGCTGGACAGCCTGGTATGAATCAAGGAGATTTCACCTGGTATTTCTGAGAAAGTAAAAGGAATTGATGCCAAGTATCTCTGTAATAATTGTAGGAAAATGAGTGTGTTATGTGTTTTTAATGAGTATGAATGAGTTAACATTATTTGACCAATGTATGTCATATTCTTTACCTATGTGGGAGACATAATCTTGTTAGTGGGTAAGAAATTAATTACATGCTCTCAATAAGGGATTTTACAGACCAGGATTTATTATTAATGGTAAGTGGAAGCGTTATATTGACAAACACAGATATATATTGAGAAAGATATAAAGCCATTCCTTCTCCTTACCAGCTATGGATAGATAGCAGAACAGACTGAGTCCTTTAGCCTTGGGTGGTGAACGGTCTCATAGAAAGACAACTCAAAGCCTGTGGAGGAGCGTTTAGGTATATTGTGACATACTGTGCACTAGTTCTCTGCATTCAGCTCTTCAAAAAAGTGCGGTTGGTTCTGCACAACCCTTCACCACAAACTTAAATAAGTATGGGTAGTCTGGCTGTTGGTTTTAAAAACTGAGTTGCTTCACCCTCCTACATCAAAACTGACCAGAGAGCCCAGTGTGTATGTGTATAATATATATATATGGTGAAGTAGTGGATAGCAACTCAGATTCAGGAATTGGAGAGCAGAGTTCGAATTCCAGTTAAATCCATCGCATTCACTTACGTGCTAATACCCTTGGGAAAGGTATTAATCCTCTTCTTCTCTCTCCAGCTGTGGGTAAATAGCAAGACAGACTGGGTTCTGTAGCCTTGGATGAAGGACAATTCTCAAATAAAAAACCTGCACATGGTCATTTGGGGACATTGCGGCACACACTGCACCAGGTCTCTGCATTCAGCCCTTCAAGAACTGTGGTTGGTTCTGAACAAAGCCTTCACCACTATAATCAAATCATATGTGCTGGTGTCTGGCAGTTGTTTCCTAGGAACTGAGCTGCTTGACTCTCATACATTGACTATGACTGGAGAGTCCACTATATATATATATATATATATATATATATATATATATAATGTGCGTGTGTGAAGTGGAAAGATTATATCAAATCAGTTACTAGGTTTGCTACTCAGAAAATTGGTTTACTGTGTTGTGCTAGACAATTTCTCTTGCCAGAATCTATCTTATATATTTAATAGTCTGCCTAGAATACATGCACTGAATATTGTTCTTGCATCTGGTTTGGTTCTTCTGCTCTGTATTTAGAGATTCTTGATAAAATCCAAAGACAAATCTGCAATGTTATCAGTCATGACCTGGAATCCCAGCTTCAGTCACTTTCCCACCATTGTAATGTAGCTTCTCTCTGCCTTTTTTTAATACATATTTTCATGGTAATTGTTCTCTTGTGCTTCTCCTCTTTGGTACGTTGACTGTTTTTTTTGTTTGTTGTTTTTTCAGTCATTTCACCCCAAGCAAGGCAACAATGTCACTAAAACATAGAGGGTTACAGGGAGTGAAATTGAATGAGAAGATTGAAAATGGGGAGGATTGAGGAAAGGACAAAAAAGTAACAGGCTTCAAGAAAACAGAAGATGGTGATTGATGTTGCATTTAAATTAAAGATTGTAGTTATCATGGAAGCAACAAATTGTAAGGGAGTTTCACAGGTGAGAAGTGTGAGAAATAAATGCTGAGTAGAAATGACAGTGGCAACTATCTAGTTCAACAATAAAATGGTGAGACCTAGTTGGCAATCTAGTAGCATGCTTAAATACTTGTATTCAAGACATCAGGAAAATAAAAACATGTCCAAGCAGTTACCATAAAAAAAAATTGTAGAGTAGACTTTACAAATTTAAATGCAATAGTAGATTGACAGTTAGGTCTCATCATGTCACAGATGAATTGTTTCGATGTAACCATCATTTCTATGCTAAAAGTTTCTTCTCTTGCACTTTAGATTGTGGAACTCTCTTCTAGCCTCTTCCTTTCCTGCCAACTTTGATCTTCAAAAATTTAAATGCAATTGTTATTCCTGTTCTTTTATTGTTCTCATATTCTCTCTCACTCAGTAATCCCACTGTATTTTAGTGGTTTTATTGCCTTTCTTGGGGTGAAATGATTAAAACACAGTTAAATTTTATAATAGATAATAATTTGAGGTGTATCTAAACATTATGGGGCATGTGTCTGAATGGTAAGAACGTTCACTTTCTGACCATCTTCAGATCTCACCATAGTTGATTTGTCAGGAAGGAGACTTCCTGATGTTATTGGTCTTGAGGAGGTGATCTCAGCATGAAAAGTGCCTGAAAACCATACCATAGGTTGACCAAAGCATTGTGAGTGAAATTGGGTAGACAGAACCTATGGGGCCATCGGTAGTTGTGCTAGCATGAAATCAAACAGTCATCATGACTGAGAGCTTGAGCGTGCTAGCCTTTTTCAGACTGTTAATCACATTAGATAATGCTCTCTCTCCCAGAAACTGTAACTAAGGTCTGCTCAGCATAGTTGCTGTATAAACCACAGGTGGGCTCTGTGGGTGTTGAACAAACACAAATGTGCCTGAGCAGTCTAGAAGACTGGCATCCTCAGATTCGAATTGCTGCACCATTTACATCTAAACATTATCTTCATCATGAATATTTAATCTTGTTTAGAATTTTTTAGTCCTTTGCTTGCCATAAAATAGGTTTATTATTTTTGTCATAATTATTGTGTTCATTACTGATCTACTTTTAATTTTATTTGTTTATCAAATGGAAAACTTTTGTTAACACATTGATTGCCAAACACGGGTTAACTCACTTTGCAGTTTTTATTAGGATGCCAACTCTGAGTTACCTTATGCATGACATTTTACAATAAATTTTCTTCTACAGGCACCAACAAGTTTATTTGTGGTGATAGTTTTAGCGTGAAACTGCTGTTAAGACTTCAACTGAAGGTATAAATCAAATCATAAAAATTTTTATTGCCTAAGTTGCCTTTTATAAAGTTGACGTATGAAGTCAGATTTTGTAATTGATCTCTGACAGTCAACATGTTAATGTTTTGTTGTTCTTTTCCTTAGTGAGTCCTTTTTTTCAATATTGTTCAAGGGGAATTCACATAATCACTGTTGACAAATTAATTTTATGATCTCCCTATTTCTTGTTCCTTCAGAACATTAGTAATAATTACTCTACAATTTTCAGTATTTTGTTGTTCTTGATAATACTTTCTTGTTCTTCCATTAATTTGCACAAACTTTTCAAGTAGGTTTTATGAAATTCCTCTGCTTCTCTTGCTTTGCCCTCTCAGTGTTAAATTCTCTAACCCTTCTTTTCTCATTATGCGTCCTCCAAATTTCAACTCTCCTTTTCTTAAATTTCAGAAATTGTTTTGTAGTTCCTATTCATTTTAAAACTTCCTCTTTTGTCACATGCTCTGTCAGTTGTATTATTAAAATTCTTCAGTTGTACCACATCATGGCCGTCTTAAGTCTTTCTTTCATCTATGACAGAATTCTCCAGCTTCTATTGGTATAATTTTAATGTTATTTTTTGATCCCTATTTATCTTGTCACACTTTCTGTTATCTATTATTAGAGATTCCAGATAGTTGAATTTCTGCACTTCTATAAGTTTGACATCCCCAATATGTAACTCACATTTTGGGCTATTCTTTTGCTCACTGCATTGCATTCTGTCTTCTTAGAATTAATGATCAATCTTTCTCTCTCATTTGTTGTTTTCTCCCTTTCTCAATAGTTTTTCTTCTTAACTCACGCGCGCCTGATTTTTCTTCTCTCTCTCGCACCTGATTTTTCTTCTCTCTCTCGCACCTGATTTTTCTTCTCTCTCTCGCACCTGATTTTTCTTCTCTCTCTCGCACCTGATTTTTCTTCTCTCTCTCGCACCTGATTTTTCTCCTCTCTCTCGCACCTGTTTTTCTTCTCCTCTCTCTCGCACCTGTTTTTTCTTCTCCTCTCTCTCGCACCTGTTTTTTCTTCTCCTCTCTCTCGCACCTGTTTTTTCTTCTCCTCTCTCTCGCACCTGTTTTTTCTTCTCCTCTCTCTCGCACCTGTTTTTTCTTCTCCACTCTCTCGCACCTGTTTTTTCTTCTCCACTCTCTCGCACCTGTTTTTTCTTCTCCACTCTCTCGCACCTGTTTTTTCTTCTCCACTCTCTCGCACCTGTTTTTTCTTCTCCACTCTCTCGCACCTGTTTTTTCTTCTCCTCTCTCTCGCACCTGTTTTTTCTTCTCCTCTCTCTCGCACCTGTTTTTTCTTCTCCTCTCTCTCGCACCTGTTTTTTCTTCTCCTCTCTCTCTCGCACCTGTTTTTTCTTCTCCTCTCTCTCTCGCACCTGTTTTTTCTTCTCCTCTCTCTCTCGCACCTGTTTTTTCTTCTCCTCTCTCTCTCGCACCTGTTTTTTCTTCTCCTCTCTCTCTCGCACCTGTTTTTTCTTCTCCTCTCTCTCTCTCGCACCTGTTTTTTCTTCTCCTCTCTCTCTCGCACCTGTTTTTTCTTCTCCTCTCTCTCTCGCACCTGTTTTTTCTTCTCCTCTCTCTCTCGCACCTGTTTTTTCTTCTCCTCTCTCTCTCGCACCTGTTTTTTCTTCTCCTCTCTCTCTCGCACCTGTTTTTTCTTCTCCTCTCTCTCTCGCACCTGTTTTTTCTTCTCCTCTCTCTCACCTGTTTTTTCTTCTCCTCTCTCTCTCGCACCTGTTTTTTCTTCTCCTCTCTCTCTCGCACCTGTTTTTCCTTCTCAGTTTTTTGTTTCCCCACACTTGTTTTTTCTCTCTCTCTCATGCACTTGTTTTTTTCTCTCTCTCTCTCTAATGCACTTGTTTTTTTCTCTCTCTCTCTCTCTCTCTCTAATGCACTTGTTTTTTTCTCTCTCTCTCTCTCTAATGCACTTGTTTTTTTTTCTCTCTCTCTCTCTCTAATGCACTTGTTTTTTTTCCTCACGCACTTGTTTTTTGTTCTCTCTCTCTCTCATCTGTATTTTTATTCTTTCTATCTCTTACCTGTTATTCTTCTTCCCTCTCTTACCTGTTATTCTTCTTCCCTCTCTTACCTGTTTTTCATCTTTCTCTCTCTTAGCTATTTTTTCATTCCCAATCTTACCCTTTTTTCTTCTTTCCCTAGCTTACCTGTTTTTCTTACTCTTTTCTTACCTGTTTTTTTTTTGCTTCATTCCCTAGCTTGCCTTTTTTTTCATCTTTCCCTATCTCAGATGTTTTTTTCATTTTTTCCTATTTTATTTATTTTTCCTTCTCTCTCAATGATACTGAGACATGTAATAATTTCTTGTTAATTATTTATCGTGAGTTTTAATATTCATTTAAATTCACGATAAATTAAACTGAATCTCTGGAATACTCCATGAGCATATTGAACTTCTCTTGGCCTGAGCCTCTTTCCAAAATCTGAAACTTCTTCGTCAGAGTGAAATTTTCAGCACCTCTTCTACAGAAGTAAATTGATACTGAATCATATTAATAAGTTTATAGTACTATCTGGAGAATATCAGCCCCTTTCCCACTCCTGTTCCAAAATATGACCTACAAACTATGACTATTATAGCACAAAGGCTAACTAGTAACTGTGACACCAAAATTGTCTTAACTCTATTGTTGATGAGCTAAGTCCTAAGTTTGATAGTAACAAAGGTAACTGATTTTCAGAAATCAAATTTTATTCAGCATTTCTGTCATAGATATTTGACATGATTGTCGTTCAAAAAAAATAACTATAAAAATAACTATAGATGAAACAAAATGTTTAGATGTTCGATGAATACTTGGTGATGTTCTATTTACAGAAATGTTGATACAAAAGTTATATTAACAGTTATAAATCTAAATCGAATTGGTTAGTTGGTTTGTTTTCTTTTATAGCATATCAACCTCACTGGGTTATTTAATGCTAACAAGATTTTTATTGTTGGTAATATATTTTGTTCAAATATGTTTCGCTGGAAATATTTTTTGTTCAAATATGTATCGCTGGTAATATTTTTTGTTCAAATATGTATCGCTGGTAATATTTTTTGTTCAAATATGTATCGCTGGTAATATTTTCTGTTCAAATATGTATCGCTGGTAATATTTTCTGTTCAAATATGTATCGCTGGTAATATTTTCTGTTCAAATATGTATCGCTGGTAATATTTTCTGTTCAAATATGTATCGCTGGTAATATTTTCTGTTCAAATATGTATCGCTGGTAATATTTTCTGTTCAAATATGTATCGCTGGTAATATTTTCTGTTCAAATATGTATCGCTGGTAATATTTTCTGTTCAAATATGTATCGCTGGTAATATTTTCTGTTCAAATATGTATCGCTGGTAATATTTTCTGTTCAAATATGTATCGCTGGTAATATTTTCTGTTCAAATATGTATCGCTGGTAATATTTTCTGTTCAAATATGTATCGCTGGTAATATTTTTCCAAAAAATGTATAACTGGAAATATAAATGTATTGTTGGTAATAACTGTTTTTACAAAGTATTTTTGGTATTAAAACATATTTTTACACTTTCATTTGCTTTGACCCCAGTTTGGGGTTAACTATTTGCCCACAGCTGGGACCCTAACAGGTGCTAACACCCTGGGTCAGGGTGGACGTGGGAATAGCAGCAATTAAGAGGTGGTTCCACACTCCTTGAAAACTCCTGGTTAGAGGCTTTGCTGTTGGATGTAGTTTATCATGTTACCCGGGATGTGGGTTTAGTTTATAGTCATACCCAAGATGTTTGCATTGGTTAGGTAGTAATATTTGAAACCAAAAGCTTGCTTGATTCTTTGAAATTTGAGCTTCAATAATTGAATAGTATTTGACAGTGAAGAAAAAAAAAAATTCTCATTAAAAAGATGTTTATTATATGTTCTCTTTAAAATGCGTTTTCTGTTGCTTTTTTTACTCTCTATTTGTTTTGATAGAAAGCTGAAGCGATCAGTGTGACTATTTCTTTGTTTGACTATAAAAGTGCAGTTACCCTTGCTCATTTTCTTCCACATGGGAATGATTCTCTGAATGTATATACCAGACAACACGTATAGTTACTTGCTGGCATAGGCCATGGTATCCATCAACTGACCAGAGAATAAAGCTTGTGCAGAAACTTCCTTGACATTAAAAACACTTTTTGTTGTTGCTTTATCTCGGATTCCGTGACAAGAAGTAATGAAATTCGGATTCGGTTTGTTTGAGAATTTTTCAGTTGCAAGATAATGAAGTAAGAAAGGATTAGACTTGTGATGGCAGATTATCCACTGACCACCCACCAAACCCCCTGACACAGACTTGTAATGACTGCTCTGGTACTAAATGAAATTTATGTTTGGATTAATTCCTCACATTAGCCTGGCCAATGGCTCTGGCTGTGTCTTGCACAGACATTGATAAATGGTCAGTTACATGTGTTCTTCACAAGATTTTCCATGTAAGTAAATCTTTCACGAAAGACACACGAATATATTGAAAACTTTCTATTAAACATTGGACAGATGCTGTTTTATAACCTTTAATCTATATTAATATAACGAGTAACTTTCTCTTTCGAGTAATCACCTTCTCTACAAAATGTATTATTCACGTCTGTTTATCTTTTGCCTTGTCACGTATTATACACCACTTCTTTGTCAATTGTGCACACAGTCTTCCAAGGTTTTGTAACAGTAAGAATAGAAAGTTAAAATTTATAATAACCAAATTTTTCTGATAACCTCAGCTATGGTGATACAAAAGGGAAAATAATTATCTACCCATCCTAGAAGAGATAAAAAAAAAATTAAAATGTCAATGTTAAGATTTTTGAAAATGGTTCACAAGTGTTGGGATGCACCTATTAGGTGTAGTGGAAGAAGATAGCAGGTGATATGGAATGATTGAAAGACAATCGCATATTTAGAAACAGTTTCAAAAAATTCACATAGCAAAAATAAATATGATTTCAAAATGTAAACTATTATTATGGATTACATGTAATTGCATACATGAGTCCCATTATAAATAGTTATAAATAATTATTGTTTGATTTTTATCATTGTGATATTTTTGCACAGTGGAGGAAGCATGGTGGAGTAATGGATAGTGGCTCAGATTGAGGAATCGGAGAGCCGAGTTCAAATTCCAGTCAAATCCATTACATTCACTTATCTGCCAATACCCTTGGGAAAGGTATGAATCCTCTCCCCCACCCTAGAAATGGGCAAATAGCAGGAGAGACCGGGTTTTATAGCCTTGGATGTCAACTGGTCTACTGCAGAAAGTAATGGCAACCTACTGAAGAAAAAAATCTGTCTCATCAGTCATGTATCAAAAGATACATTATTGCCAAAGCATGTATCGCATATGGCACATAACTGACTGATATTTTTACATTATATCAAGCATTAAGAATATAGTAACTAGGGTCCACAAATTAGAGGAGAGAGTTATCAATGATAATGTTCTGACTTCAAAAACACTGTTATCTCTCTTTAACTCTCAATCTGTTTTTTTGTTTTTTTAATTTTTAAATGTAATTTTTATCACATAAAATTTGGTGAGGCACAAGCAAATTTTCATTCCAGAAATGCAGCCTTGAGAAAAAAAAAAATTGAGGATCACTGGGTTAGGGTAAGAACTTGGAAGCACTTTCTTTTAAGCATTATAATAAAATCAGCATTTAATGTGACTTATGTTTATTCTTATTAAACAGATTTTTTCTGGCGCATCACATATTAAGATCTGCTCTAGGGAAGTAAGATTATATACTATTGGTCTTGAAGAATTCCTTCCAAAATAATCCAAACACTTTAACCCAGCAAAACACAACTAGGGTTACTATACTGGGCTATATTTGACAGCCCAGTGCTATTAAAATTTGAATTGATATAATAGTTCAAGCTAGCCCAGCTTATTTTAAAATCAACCTAATTCTACAGGATGATTGAAAATTAACTGCCTATTTTATGTATGATGGACTCTCCCATCTTGTAAAAATTATAGTTAGATGGGAGAGTCCATCATACAGAAAATAGGGAGTTACTTTTTAATCAACCTGTATTATCAAATTCACAACTAGAAGTATTCAATTGTCATTGAGCTAAACCTGAATTTTCGTCCCTCATGATAAATGATTATTCTCTCAAGGAGGCTCCTGGCCTTGAATACTGAATGGAACAAGTTCAATACAGACCTCAAGTGGAATTCATATATCTGATCTATCAATAAAGATGCTGGAAAGAGGGTTGCTTCCTTGTGCCAGTCTTGTTGCTTTCTCTTTCTTTACAAGAGTCAGATCAGACCAAAAATGGAGTATTGCTGCCATATCTGGGCTGTAGCTGCCCAATCCTCATTTGCCTGTCATGATAGATTTCAGAAGCATTTATATGGCTTTGCAAGTGATGAATTATTTTCCACTATACAATCTCTATCCAACAGATTAAACATTGAAAACTTCTACTCTGTCTCTACTTCCAAGGCAAATGTTCTGAAAGGATACATTCATTAGTTCCACCAATTCTGACCATCACTGCTACCCCCCCCCCCATGCCATGCACACTGGTTCAAATCATCACCATTCCATTAGTAAATAGGGAGTTTAGTTTGGAAAGTTTCTTTCCAAGATCCGCTATATTGTGGAACAGAATCTAAAGAAGGTCTTTCTCTAACTGCTACAATCTTAATCTCTTCAAGTCTAGAATTAACTGTTACCTTTTCTGCATATCCTCATAAATTACACTTCTTACCTACTCCTCTTACACTCATACAACACCATCATTCAGGGCCTTAAATTGAGTGAATAATTAGTAAAAAAAAAAACAATAAAAATACTTTAATCCTCTATGCCATTCCATGGCTAGCTCATATGAATATATATAGACTGACAATAACTGAACAATTAATCAAGATAAGGTTTTCGTAGACATGGACAATGGAAGATAACAATATACTACCATAGATTGAATAAAAGCTTCAGTGCAGAATTTTCTGATAGTTACTGTTGTGGCCTTGTTAGGGCCAGAAATAAAGACACAAAGAGAGAAAATGAGTTAAACAAATGTATTAACAGAAACAGTAATACAAACAAGAGTGTTATATTAAGAATGTTTGGTCTGACTGTCAGAGCTGACTGCTAGAAACTTCCCTCTCCAAAAGGCAGTACCTGCTCCTATTTATAGCTGGGAGAGTCCATGCATGTGTGGGTAAATTACCATAACAATTACCTTGATTGACAGACACCTGAAGAAGGAAGGAGAGTGCAACTGAAACATTGTTATAAAAACAACTAGAATGAGCACATTAATCCAATTGTAAATATCCTGTAAATTCATGCAGCTAGTTTTATGATGCCCTGCAAAAATCATGAATCTAATGATCTTAGAGTAAAATTTTCATATCTCATGTGCTACGTAATTTTATTATGAAGATCTGAGAGAACAATAGCCAAAGTGGTTATAACACAAAATGAATTGCTTAGTCTGTATATAATGTAAATAAACGAACTGTTTAAAGTGTGAATATCTTTAATGAACACTATTTACATTACGTGCTATGTCAAATGGATGTCAGTTATCTCCTGTTAATTACCCTCTCAAAGTTCTCCACTGCCTTAACCAGGTATTGAACTCACACTCTTTGGGTCCTGTCACTGGATCTAACTAACGCCTTTATCCACTGTGCTATGTGTCCTAGACATGGCATGTGGAATTAGAACAGTCTACCCCAGTGTGTGAAATAAAGGGTTCAGTTTGATATTCCAACCACCTGAAGAAGACTGTAGTGTACAATGGCCAAAACATGATAAACATGGCAACAAAGATGAGGACAATAGTTTGAATAATGTAAATAGTGTACATAATACCTCATCTCAGAAATATAGACAGATCTTTAATGAACAATCTGTAATATCATTAGAAAATCATCTTCATACCATTAACTGTATAATTACAAAGCATCTGATCGTAACTCAGTTTGAAAAACTTGCTGAAATGTTTGAAATCTGATTGAAAAAGAAGCTATAATATTTTTGTCAATGATACTGGCATCTTGATCCATTTCTTATGGAGATCTTAAGATGCTATGACTCATAATTCTTAATGTAAATTTGACCATGCCTATTTTTATCAAAATGAATCATATAAGATGTAAGTGCTGAATTCCCTGACGTGAATCTGAAACAATATTGAAGCATTTTGTGGCTGGGCATTTTCTTATTGATCCAAGATCACAAATTGAAACAAAATGTCCACCTATTCCATTCCCTAAATAAAATAAAAATGTACTGACTGCAAAGGAAGGAGAATAAGTTCTTTCCAATCACTTTGCCAATTTTGAAAGCTACTTTTCACAAAGACTGCAAAATAAACAATTGTTCCTGATCAGCCATCTTTGCTTCAGTTCCTTTCTCATCACCATAGCATAGCTTCCATAGCTTGTGCATTTTTTATAAATACTTTCATAGTAATTGTTTGGATGAACTTTCTGCTATGGTACCTTGACTTTATGAATTTATCCACAGTACTTGATTGGTGGCAAAGGTCACATCATTTTAAAGTTGAAATGGCTAGATGTAATCGTAAGTTCTATGCTAAAAATTATTTATTGCACTTCTCACTTGTGGAACTCTCTTCCAGCTCCATGCTTCCCAGTTAACTTTGATATTCAAAAATTTAAATACAATGTCATTATCTTCTGTCTTCTTTTATTGTCCTCTCTCCTTAATAGTAATTTTTCTCATATTCTCTAACACTTAGTAACTCCTTGCATCCTAGTGGCTTCATTGCCTTGATGGGGGTGAAATAATTTTAAGAAAGTAAATTATTTTTACCTCCATCTTCAAATGTATTAGTTGCAAACTGATAAATAGTCTTGTTATCTTCTACCACCTTCTCCTTCATATATACATTAATAAACGCAAAATCCCATGCCCGGAAGCTGAAAGATACTCAAGATAGGCAATAACTGAGGATGTATTTATTATGACTACTGATCTAAAGTCTCTATTTAGAATGTCAGTGGGTCATATTCATTCAGATTCTGCAATATAAACAGATCATAGGCAAGTCCAGTACAGGCCAGGGTCTAAACCAGCTGAATCTCTGCCCTCAGAGAATAAAGGTTGTAAGTGGTGGTGGAGGTAGTTAGGCTGAATTCTGTCCCACCCCTTTAAACTCTAAAGGAAAGTATGGAAAGATTCATAAATTAAGTTCTGTCTTTATCCATGTGTCAGTGGACAATTGATAATTGCTTTATCTTAATTCTTTACTCTATTAATTTGGGTAAGTATTTACAAATTTGTAGAAATTTTCTGGGCATGAACAACCCCACTAAGAATCAAGGCAACCATTAGTCTCCAGAGAAAAAAAAAGTGACTAATTGGTCATATTGTTGTTCATTTCTTTGTTTTTAATTAATCTTCTTATTTCATAAGAATGAAAATCAGAAAAATGGTGTTTTCTTTTTATGTTTGTTGACATGGTTATTTATTAAGTAATTTGTATTATTTCTGTCAATAGTTTCTTTTTTTTTTTCATTTTATTAAAGGCGTCCTGTGTATGATGATAAACTATGTCCAACAGCAAGGCCTCTGCTCAGGAGGTTTTGAGGAGCATGGAACCACTTCTTAATTGCTGGTGTTCTCGTTCCCTGGTCCACCCTGACCAGGGTGGTAGCACCTGTTAGGGTCCCAGCTATGTGCAAATAGTTGACCCCCACAACCTGACTTAAAACACTATGAAAGTGTAAAAATAGATTTTAATACCAGAAATACTTTAAAAAAAATTAGTATCAATATTTGAAACAAGAAAATATTACCAGAAATAAAAATCTTTTCAGCATTAAATAACCCATTGAGGTTAATATGCCACAAACCAAACCAAACTATACATTTAAAAAAAAAAATATTACCAGCTATACATTTTTGAAAAAAATGAAATTTTGTCAGCATTAGATAACCCATTGTGGTTGATATGCCGTAAACAAAACAAACCAAACCAAATCAAATCATTTTATTAAAGAGGGCTTGGAAAATTTAACACTCACTGGAGAGATTGAAGGCAAGAGGGACAGAATGAAACAATGCCTAACCTGCCTATTGAGCTTCTGTAAATAGATGTCAAGACAAGTTTGAGGAGAGATAACAAAAAGACAAAGTTTACTTAGAGATACAAAGGACAGGAAACTGTGGAGAGCCATGATCACCATGTCCTGAATGGACACAGCACACAGAAGAAGAAATTGGTTGCTAAAATGCCATCATGTGTGACTTAGATTGCTAGGAATGAGCTATACTGATCAGTATATTTTCACCATTTATTTTTTGTTTGCCAACTTTTTTTATTTAAGCATTTCACCCCAAGCAAGGCGGGAGTGCCACTAGCACGCAAGGGGTTACAGAGAGTGGGAGCAAGAGTAAAGAGGTGTGATAGAGAAAAGCATGAAGAGAAGGACAGGGAATAGATCAAGGCATCTTGAGATGTCAATTGACATTGCATTTGAATAATTGGAGATTATAACTATCAGAGAAGCAAGGAAGAGGAACGGAGTTCCACAGACGGGAAATGTGAGACATGAAGCTGTTGGTGTAGAAGAGATGGCGACATTTAACCATTTCAACAGTGAAAGTGTGGGACTGAGATGCCAGCCTAGTACCACATTTAAATTCATGCAGTTTGGGAACCAGTGAAAGTAGCTCGTCTGAGCAATTACCGTGAAAGTATTTGTAGAAAAGACAGAGGGAAGCAACGGCATGTCTGTGAGAAAGTGACTGTAGACGAGATGCCAGATCAGGGCCAATCATATTGCATATTCGTCTGGATTTTATCGAAGACCTTAAGATTAGCAGCACGGGCTCAGAGACCATATATGATCAGTAGTATTCCATGCAAGGGCAAATTGAATACTGCTGCCATGTATGGTTCTTGTAGAAAAGGGAATACTCTCTTCCCTTACAGAGTTGAGATCTGTATAAACCTGTACAAGTCAAAAATGCAGTAATGATAAATAATGAGTCAAGTAATCTCAATAACTTTTGGAATTATTGTTACTTTTTATGACAATGATCTATGTGATGATATTTTTAATGTTTTAATTTGTGTAACGCTTTTTAATTTTGTCAAAAAAAAAAAAAGAAGAAAATCGTTATTGATTGTTGAAACTAGGTTTATTTTCATTTTTCATGCTAACCAATATGTATAAAAAAATATCTAATAATATCAAGATAAATATTTTAATAATCTAAAAGTAAAGGCTTATACTCTTGGACAATTAGTGTATGTGATTATATATATATATATATATATATATATATATATATATATATATATATATATATATATATAATTAAGTATAAACTTAAAGTGAAATATACTCTTAAACAATTGTTCAAGTCTTACACCCATGTTGAAACATGTTGAAAACACCTGTTCCTGAATGATCACTGAAGTTAATCATTCTCGAGCCTGGTCAGTATCAAGATGGTTGATTGCGATGGAATACCAACTGGGAATTAAACTTGGATGTGTGGGTGATATAATGGATAAGGATCAAAAATTTATCCAGATATAGCATAAACTTTCAACAAGTGAGAAGAAATTGTTAGCATAGCAATTATGGTTAAATCTAGCCATTTCAACTATAAAATAATGAGACCTAGCTGCCAATCTAGTACTGCACTTAAAGTTGAAGTACCAAAGACAAAAAGTGCATCAGAACAATTACCATGAAAATATTTATAGAAAAGGCACAAAGAAGCTATGTTATGGTAGTGAGTAAGTGATTGAAGCTGAGATGCCAGGTTGGGACCAATAATGCTGCAGATTCTTACTTGGATTTTATCAAAACTTTCCAAATGTATAGCAGAAGTACCAGACCATGTGTGGCAGCATTATTCAATGCATGGAAGGATGGTAGAATTATAAATGTGTAAGATAAATTCTGGCAAGAAAAATTATCATGTATCACATAGTGAACTAACTTTCCTAGCAACAAATTTAGCAATTGGTTCAATATAACCTTTCCACTTCATGTCAACTGAAAACATTAGTCCAAGAAGGTACAATGAGTCACTCTCTTGGAGATTAGCATAAATCATGGTGATGGAAAGCAAAAAAATGTTACCTGAAAGTGAGTAGTTTCATTTTGGAGGCATTAAAATAAACAAGCCATTTCTTGTCCCAATTAACAACAGGTCATTTTTTTTAGATCAGTTGCCAATTTGACCTTATCAAACCAATATTTATTCCTGGTATTCTTGAATTAAATAATTTATTCAGTTTATGAGAAAATGCTGCTTTTACTCATTCACCAGTCACATCTGACAACCTCATGGAATTATTCATGACTTGTCAATCCTTCCCCATGAGACCCAATCTGACTCTTCATTTAGCCAATGTGCATTTCTGCATTGCTTAACCCAACAACTGAACTCACATCTGCTATGGAACCAAATGACGTTCCACCAACATTGTGAGATTTTGGGGTCATCTTAATTCATTTAAATGTATCAGTTCAACGCTTTATTTATAATATAAGAAAGGTAAAGATGTAAGGAAAAGCTAAAAAACAAAATTTGAATTAAATTATGTCACATCTGATGAAATGTCTTGTTAATGATAGAATTATGTACTGTAAAAAGTAACATGTATGTATGTATGTATATATATATATGTGTGTGTATATATATATATAAAAGATCATTATATTGAAAAACGAATGAATATGAAAAACTGTTTTACGGTAAGTTATTCCAGAATTATGTATACTATAAGTTCCCATGAAAATTTCATGATTTTCTGATGAAACTTAAATATCTGCCTATATTTCTGAGATGAGGTATTATGTACTTTATTTACATTATTCAGACGATTGTCCTCAAAGACACATGGCACAGTGGATAAAGGCGTTGATTAGATCCAGTGACAGGACCCAAAGAGTGTGAGTTCAATACCCGGTTAAGGCAGTGGAGAACTTTCAGAGGGAAAATTAACAGGAGATAACTGATAACTGACATCAATTAAACGTGGAACTAGAACAGTCTACCCCAGTGAGTGAAATAAAGGGTTCAGTTCAACATTCCAACCACCTGAAGAAGGCCGGAGCGTACAACGGCCGAAATGTTGTAATAAATATGGTGACAAAGATGAGGACAATAGTCCGAATAATGTAAATAAGCTCCTTGTTAGTTACAAGACTATAAAATACTTAGGGGAAATTGCCCTATTGCCTTGTTAAATATTTGAAACCAAAACTTTGAAGAAAATATTACAATAAAATTCATAAACCTGAAGGCAAGCCATTATTTCAAGAAGTAAGAGGGTACAAAGAGAAATATTCAGAAATAACAAGTTTTCCCTTGTCTTCCACAGAGCAGACCTTAAACTCATGAGTGCTATCTCTTCCACTGTCTTCCTTTTATCATCTTTTCCCTGAAATGAAACAGCACTTTTTGTATATCTTTTCCATCTATCCTCAGAAGCAGGAATGACAGGGCATAATGTATGTGGTAACTCAGGTACAGTAAAACAAACGTAATTATAATATGATTCTGAGTGAATTACGTTCATGTTTTAATATGAACTGCATTTTCCAGGTTAAAATTATGTTATGGTAATTTACCCATGCACACATAGACTCTCCCAGCTATAAATAGGAGCAGGTACTGCCTTTTTGGAGAGGGAAGTTTCCAGCAGTCAGCTCTGACTTGGATTGAACATTCTTGCTATAACACTCTCGTTTGTATATGTTTGTATTACTGTTTCAGTTAATATATTTGTTTAACTCAATTCCTCTCTTGTGTCTTTATATCTGGCCCTAACAAGGCCACAACAAATTATTATCAAGCTTTTCAGTGGCATACCAGTGTACTGAGTGATTTATTTAATTTTAAGTCCCTTTATAAGAAATAACTGTTTAATAAAATAAAACTAATTTAAATATGACTAAATATATCTATGAAGTATTTTAACTATTTACATTGTTCAGACTGTTGTCCTCATCTTTATTGTCACATTCACAATGTTTCAGTAATGCAAACATCATTGAGTCAGTCTTCAGAAATGCCAAAATACAGGTTGGCATTGGTTCATAATTCAAACTAATATCATCTGAAGAAAGCCAGAGCATACAGTGGCCGAAACATTGTGAATATGACAATAAAGATGAGGACAACATCCCAAATAGTGTAAATAGTGAATTAATATGATTGAAGAAAATTAATCACATGATTGATATAGATAAAAATATATTTTCTTGAAAATAGAGACATTTTATTACCAAACATCACAGTCTTTTAAGAGATTTTTTATTTTTTTTATTTAGATCAGTATCTTGTCAGCACCTCCTTAGATGTACACACTGATAGAATATAAAATTAAAACTCTTTGAAGTACACTATTTTCATCTGGATACTGTATGTGCATAGAAAAATGTAGTAGATATGCTAATAGAAGTTTTCAGCCATTTTGTATTGTAGTAACACTCATACCAGTCCTCCGTCTGTGTCCGAGTTTTGGCCAGTAATGCATGCTGCAAGAAGGTTGTTCATTTCAGAGAATTGCTATACATATTTAATGTGACACATCAGTGGTGCTTCACTGTTGGCAACACTGGTTAAATGAACATTCCTAAGTGCCCCCTACAATAGGTTCTGGGTGGCCACTAGTAGAGATGTTATTCAAGATTGATGCATTGTAAGGACAGCAGCAGATTGCACAGCATATACAGCAGAGACTGGAACAAACATGCCCCCAGGATTGTCAACACAGACTGTTAGAAATATTTTATTTGCAGCACGAATACCGATACATATGCCTCTAGCCAGGTTTTCACTAAGACTACATCTTCCATTCTGCTTCATCTCCAGAATGTTTTTGAGGAGCAATATTTAGACTCATGGTTAATTGTGTGTTTGATGAAGACCTGATGATATCTTTCAATGTTTAATCTCCTATCACACATAGGTTCAACCAGTTGCATCAAGGGCTGGGGTGCCATAAAACTCAATTCTCACTCATCTTTGGTGTTTGTGGTGGGAACACTTAACAGCACCATGTACACCTAAAACACCTTGTTTCAACAAAATAATGACTGCCAAAATGAAACCTACAGATGCATGCTGGGATTTATTCCTAACCAATAAAAATGTACCCGTTCTCAGCTTGATCTGTCATATTTTTCTTTCTTGTCTTGAAAATCAGAATGCTACAATCACTTGACTGTATCCCTTTTGCGAGTGAACGCAATTCTTACTTTGTAAATTTTCTATCCTATTTTTGTTACTTTGCCTAGTTTTGACATTATTGTATATATGGTTTGCTTAGTAATATTTTGCCCTGTTCTTTTCTTATTGTTTGATGAAAACTTTGTCAATTCTGCTTGTTGAGAATTTTGTTGATTACAATGAATGTAATATTTATGCTCAGAATAATACCAGAAAGAGCAATACGAATGCAGAATGACGTGTACCTTTGTTTTATAGATTATACAAGAGTACATCACAAAGATCTTTAGAACTGTTAAGTAACCATGACAAATTTGGGAAGGATATTAGAATAATCCGGAACTTATACTGGCAGCAAACAACCTGCATGCGGATAGAAAATAAGGTCAGTAAATGTAAAAAAATAGAAAAAGGTGTAAAACAAGGATGTCTTTTCTTACTGAACTTGTTCAACCTATACAGTGAGCCAATTTTGAGAGAATTAGAAGTCCTACCAGGATCCATTACTGGAAGCCAAAATCTTAACACAAGACATGCAGATAGGACAGTGTTGATAATATATATGTATATAATATGATATAATGTTTATATAATATTTAATAATTTATTATGTTTATGTAATGTTTAATAATTTTTATAAACAGCCTTAAATAAGAATTCTTCAGAGACTGTGGCTCTCCACAATTTCCTGTTCTTTGTAGCTCTTAATAAAATTTGTCTGCTGGCTATCTCTCCTAAACCTTGCTCCGCCATCTATTTACTCAAGCATGGTGAATTACACCATATGCCACAGCTGGGATCCATTGAATATAAGATGTCTGACAATGTTGCAAGAGATATGGATTTATTTATTGTAAGATAGTATTTGTTATCGGTACGTTCATGTGAATGTATAGTTCTATTTTCATGCCTGAAGAGGTTATGCAATAGAGTATTGTTGATACATTCATTATTTTAGAGTCTATGGATAATATTAATTTGTCATGTGATAACTTACTGTAATAAAAAAATTAATTTTAAGTACATATTCTGGGTGGAGAAAACTTTAAAAATTGTTGATATTAATATGTATAATTGTGTTTATATAATGTTTATAACTATGTTTCTGTAATGTTTATGTAATATTTAATAATTATTATTTTTATGTAATGTTTAATAATTTTTATAAACAGCCTTAAATAAGAATTTTTAAGAGATTGTGGCTCTCCACAATTTCCTGTTCTTTGTAGTTCTTAATAAATTTTGTCTGTTTGCTATCTCTCTTAAACCTTGCTCTGCCATCCATCTACTCAAGCTTGCTAGGTAGGTTATATGTTGTTTTTCTCTCTCTCTCTTGCCTTCAATTTGTTCTGTGAGCATCAAATTTTCCGAGCACTCTTTCGTCATTATGTGCCCTAGAAATTTCAATTCACACATCCTGATATTAAGTACAAGTGCCCTTTTTGTTCCCATTCTCTCTAAAACTTTGTTATTACTCAACTGTTCATGTTATTCTCATCATCCTTCTGTAGAACCACATTTCTCTTGCTTCAAGTTTCTTCATCTGCAAAGAGATTGTCCAGCATTCACTGCCTTATATGAGGACTGATAATATATAATGTTCAGTACTCTTTTCTTTCTAACAATATTTTCCTTCTTTTTAATACATTGCTTAGCTTTTGGAAGGCATCTTTTGCTGTCCCAATGCACTCTTGAATTTTACTGTCTCACTTTCTGTCTTCTGTTAAAACACTTCCAAGATATTTAAATTGTTGTACTTGTTTGATTTTGGTGTCTTGGATTTGTAATTTTCATGTTGGTCTGTTACTTTTGCAAACAACCTTTCATTCTATCTTCTTACAATTGATATTTAGTCCTTTTTTTTTTGTTTTCTTTCAATATCAGCTGTAAGAGTTCTTGTAGTTTCCTGTTTAGGCCTGCTATTAACACTATCTGCATGTCTGGTGTTAAGATTTTGGCTTCCAGTAATGGACCCTGGTAGGACTTCTAATTCTCTCAAAATTGGCTCACTGTATAGGTTGAACAAGTTCGGTAAGAAGGCACATCCCTGTTTTACACCTTCTATTTTTTTACATTTACTGACCTTATTTTCTATCTGCATGCAGGTTGTTTGCTGCCAGTATAAGTTCTGGATTATTCTAATATCCTTTCCAAATATGCCAAGTTAGTACTAAATAATAAGTCCAGTAAGAAGACACATCCTTGTCTTATGCTTCTTTCTATTTTTGTCTATTTACTGAATTCATTTTCTATTTGTATGGAGGTGGTTATTCCCAGTATAAGTTCTGGATTATTCTAATATCCTTTCCAAATATGCCAAGTTAGTACTAAATAATAAGTCCAGTAAGAAGACACATCCTTGTCTTATGCTTCTTTCTATTTTTGTCTATTTACTGAATTCATTTTCTATTCATATGGAGGTGGTTATTCCCAGTATAAGTTCTGGATTATTCTAATATCCTTGTCTTATGCTTATTTCTATTTTTGTCTATTTACTGAATTCATTTTCTATTTGTATGGAGGTGGTTATTCCCAGTATAAGTTCCGGATTATTCTAATATCCTTCCCGAATATGTCATGGTTACTTAACTATTCTAACAGATCTTTGTGATGTACTCTTGTATAATCTATAAAACAAAGGTACACATCATTCTGCATTCGTATTGCTCTTTCTGGTATCATTCTGAGCATAAATTTTACATTCCTTGTTTTAGTGTCTTTAATGAACCCATACTGTTCTTGTCTTATTTTTGGTCTGATTCTGTTGCGTGCTCTATTCATTAGTATTCGTATTAATTCTAATGTATAGAGCCTATTATATGGCTCATTTGGCTGATTGTCCAATGATGTTCACATTAATTTGCACCTGGCTTCTTAAGCAGTGCTATGAAAATAGATCTGTTTAAGTCTTCCAGTCTGTAACCACTGTTGTGTATTTCATTTATTTACATTACATTTCATGTAATCTTGTCAATGACAGAATCATCTAAGGCTGCCATCATTGATATCACAATTCCGTCTAGTTTTGCTGTTGTTTCTGTTCAGTCTGACCATTGCTGATTCCACTTCAAATTTTTATATTCCTGGTATATTGCTGCATGTTCTTTTTCACTGCTCACCGATGTATTTGTTCAATATCTGAAGTATTTTTTCATACTCTAATATCAATGACCCATCCTTGGATTCTATGCATCCTGTTGATGAGCATGTCTTTTGTCATATTAGTTCTCTTATTTTTTTATGCATATCTGCTTTATCTGTGATACTCATTCTATCTCTATATATTTTATTGAGACACTCCTTTTTAGGCTGCCTGCATTTGTTTCTAATTTTTTTTTGTGCAGAGTCCTGTATTCTGTGCCATACCTTGATATTGCTTTTTGTCTCCTTTTCATCATGTCGAGAACTTAATCTAACAGCCATTCTTTTTTTCTTTGTCTATTTTTCTTTGGAATGATCTTGATTGTCGATATTATTAAAGCTACTCTTAATATGTGCCACTTCTCATTTTTTTCCATTGAATATGCTTTTAACACTGTCCATATATTTCTTCTTAACATTCGGGTCATTACACCTCTTCAATTTCCATAGTTTCACTCAAAGTTTACATATCACAGTTGTCACTCCCACGGTCAGAACTTGGGTATGTTTTGCAGTGTGACACTGAATTCTTGAATCTCATATTGATAGTTATAAAATCAATTTGTTTTTTTTTTGTTTGTCATCCCTTGAAACAAGTGTTGGCTATTACCTGATCATTGCTTATGCATTTTTCTCCATTCATTACAAGTTTCTACAAATTTGCCAACTATTTTAGTGTCTCTCCCCTTGCCTATTTTGCCATTCAGGTCTCCCATGACAACTGTAATTTCTTGCGATTTGCATTAAGCTTTGGTGTTGTCTTGTGTACAGTAAAACGTAGCAATTTCTTCTGTATTTTGTGCTGTTGATGCATATACATCTTTGAGGGATATGTTGAAAGGCTTTCCTTTCAGTTTAACAACATGAATTCTTTAAAATAGTTAACAGTATCCCAGAACACATTTCTTCAAGTCTTCATCTAATATCAGTCCAACTCCTCTTTTATTTTTCTCTCCACCTGCATATATGATCTTGTGTTTATCATTGATGAAATCTCCATTGTTTGCCTACTTTGTTTCACATACTCCTACAATATTAACATTTAACCTGTTCATTTCCTGCTTTATATTTTCTAACTGGCCACATTGATTTAGTGTTACGATATTCCACATTCCAAGCCACACCAGTTCCAATTAGGAAATAGATTCATACAAACAGATTGATTCACCTATTGCTCCAATGTAATCAAACATCTGTATGTCAAAGTAAATTTTTAAAAATCCCTTTAACCAAGAATTTATACCTGTTGATTGTATATTCACAATAAATAAAAAATATGGACAATGTTAAATAATTCAGTTTTTAAATTCATAGGGGAACTTAATGTCAGTCATAAAAATTCCCTTTTAAACCTAATGATTCAAATAATTTTGAAACATCCATTTATAAAAACCAATAAATTGCAACCCATAATAATGAAAGCCCACGCAGATACAAAAATAAACATCAGGAATAATTTAAAGAGATTGCATTTAATGTTTCCTTTGCACCAAATATTCTATGATGAACAAAAAAATGTGAAACACAATTAATTTACCAAACCATATAATAAATAAACAAGTAAAATTAATGTTTAAGAAAATAAACAATAAGACAAAAAAAAATTGTTGTAATATAAATATTGTATAATTGTATAAAACATGGTTAAACTCTTCAATTGAAACCAATTACAAAACTAGATGAAAAGAATTCAAAAAAACTTAAAATATATAGATATCAGCTAATTACGAAAACATATTAAATTCCCTACTTTGGTTTCATCATTTTTTATTATTTATAGTAATATTAGAGAATTTAAATTTAAACTGCATCCAACAGAAAGACCTCTGATCAGGAGCGTGGAACCACCTCTTAATTGCTGGTGTTCCCAGGTCCACCCTGACCTGGGGTGGTAGCACCTGTTAGGGTCCCAGCTATGAACAAATAGTGAACTCCTAGTTTAGCCCACATCCTGTGTATGACAATAAACTACATCCGAGTCCATGGGTATGACGATAAACTACATCTGCATCCATGGGTATGACAGTAAACTGCATCCGTGTCTTGGGTATGGTGATAAACTGCATCCACATAATGGGTATGGCAATAAACTATGTCCAACAGAAAATAGTAAATTATAATAATAGTAATAAATAGTATTACCATCTTTACATTTTTGAAAAATAGCCGCTGTTGCTAGCAGTGTGTTTTTAAAAAAAACAATATTACCAGCTATACGTTTCTGGAAAAATAATATTACCAGCTATACGTTTCTGAAAAAATAATATTACCAGCTATACGTTTCTGGAAAAATAATATTACCAGCTGTACATTTTTAAAAAATAATATTGACAGCTATACGTTTAAAAAATGAAAAATATTACCAGCTATTCATTTTTAACAAATATTTATTCAATGGAATTGTAACTGGGGTCAAAACATTATGAAAATATAAAAATAGGTTTTAATACCAGAGATTCTTTGTAAAACATTTATTACCATCAATACATTTTTGAAAACCAAATGTTGCTAGCAATGCATTTTTGAAAAACAAATATTACCAACAATATATTTTTGGAAAAAGATAAAGAAAAATATATATTACCAGCTATACATTTTTTTGGAAAAAGAAAAATATTACCAGCGATACATATTTGAAAGGAAAAATATTACCAGCAATACGTTTTTGAAAAGATATGCCAGCTATACGTTTTTGAAAAATACTATTACCAGCTATATATTTTTGCTGAAAGAAATATTGACAGAATTGGATTTCCAACAAAACAAAAATATTATCTGTAAAAAAAAAAACTCAGCGGCATTAAATGACCCATTGAGGTTGATATGCCGTAAAACAAAACAAATCAAATCTAATATTAACATTAATAGTTAAAAAATGACAAAACCAAAACTTAAATAACTGTTGTGTAAGAATTGTCTTGCCACAATTGCTGTATTTTCAAGCAATAAATCTTGAATTGTCTTGTCCATTTGAAGAATATTTCTGTTTTAATAATAACAAATTTAAAATAATTCATTAGTAATATAATTACTGAATTATATTGAAGATGAACATGTTATTCATCTCATAAAAGCTTTATTAAATTGCATATCATGAGACAATACAACAAGAAATCTAAAAAATATTTATAGATAAAAAAATATTACATAAATAGTAAAAAAATCATTATAAATATTAGAAGACTTAGCCATAAAACTTAGACCTGGTATTAATAAAATGAATTCAGTTTAAGAAATTGTTATATTAAATTTTTCTTTGACAAGGGCTTATTAAAGCCCAAAACACAAAGAATTTGGACATATATACAAGGTGCGATGGATAAATTGTCATCTAAATTAAGCAAAAATGAAAATAACACTGACATCTCATTTTAACATATATATTTACCAAAATTACGTAAAAATATCTTGAAATGCCAAAGAGTAAAATCACCATTGGCTTCAACCATGGCCTCCAGACAACTCTGCTTGTTTAAGTTGGTGAATGCTTCCATAATCCTTGCTTTCAGTTCATCTTTGGTGTTACATGGAATTTTGTCGGTCTCTTGCTCAACTGCGCCCCACACATAATAATTGAGGGGATTGAAGTCTGGTGGCCAGATGTAAGGGGTGATGTGGTCTCAGAAATTGTCTGACAGCTATGATTGGGTTCTCCTGCTTGTGTGGCATGGTGCAGAGTCCTGGTGCCAGACATAGGGTCTTCTATCAGCCACCCTCTTAGCCCAGGGAAGAACTACCACCTCAAGGCACTTGATGTAAGCCTCTGTGTTGAGTCTGAGGCCCTGTGGGAAGATGAATGGAGGTATAACATCACCATCACTAGTGATCACTCCAAACACCTTTGTAATCACCATTAGACCAATCCAACTCTCTCTGAATTCTCTGCACTGTCTTCAGATTGACCCCCAGAGACACTGAAATATTCGTATTGGGGCTTCTGGTGGGAATGTCAAGCAGTACCGCATGTCATTTTCAAATTTGAGTGAATTGTGTCATGGTGCTCTTTTCTCACAGATGGTGCCCAACTGACCCTACTATACTGTGCAGTTGACAAAATCAAAAACAAACAATGCGAATGCACAAAATTAAAAATATCAAATGGCAACAATTTACCCATTGCACACTATATATATATATATATATCTCAACCTCAATCTTGGCATTAAACAACTCTTCAGAAAGGAGGAAAATGTTTTCAAAAATTATTTAACAAAACCCTTTCCCTGGCCTTTAATATAATCTACATTAGAACACACACACACACACGTGTGTGTATATATATATATAATATAGCAGACACCTACCTAAACAGTAATGAACAGTGCTCTGTGTCTAATCTAGCAAGACAGAAATTCACTTCCCTGAAAGAGGTGAAGTTTGGACCACTACTTAAGTTTCATGCTACCACGATCATCAGGCAATCATATAGAGATATAGCTATAGCAGCAAGTAAAATTAAATTTTAACTTTTTTCAAAACACAATTTACATAATGGTTTACAATTTTCTATATTTATTGAGAATAGTTATATATGCATACACACACAGAGAAATAATGATATCTACAATCAAAAACATTTTTTGAGAATTTTTATGAATTAAAAGCCCGATAGATAGATATAAACAGCCAGAAATCAAGAGATAAGCATTGGTGTGCATATAATGTGAGCATAAGTTATTTAGTAGATATACAAGTTATATATCTATGTAGATACTGATACATTTGTATCTATTTGTTTTAAATGCTTGAAGATAGATAGAAAAGAAGTAAGTGTAATATTTTACAGAATGAAAAATCTAAGTCCCGGTAAAAATTGTTGAATGATTAAGTATTAAGTTTAGATTTTTTTAAGTATTGAAAAGAAAAGACATTTTAATAAAGCAGCCCAAATAACAGTATATTGGTATTGAATATGATCCATAAAGAGGTTTTTGTTTTTCTGTTTCTGCTTTTGTTTCTTTAATATAAACTGTGTACATAAAGGTGGTGGAAAATTCTTGGCTCAACCAAGTTGATATCGCCTACAAAATCTGATGTTTGGCTGTTTGGTCAATCTTTGGGAAGTATGGCAAACTAGGAACTTTGCAAGATCGTCTCATTTATGTATAAAATTTTTAAATAATAAAAAGCTTAATCACAGTACCTTATCGGTCATCTTTAATGAAACCTGTATAAAAGAGGGGTGCTACTACCAAACATTATATATATATACACACACACACACACATGCATTTTTCTATTAAAATTACTGCTTACTGAGTTAGGTATTTATCAGTCTGAAATTAAGCAAGAACTAGTTTCCTACAATGCAATCACTTAATGCAACTGTTATCCCTTAAATCTATAACAGGTTTTAAGATACAATATTCCTGTAATGATTTGTCTTTTTTAAGTTATTAAAACCATCGACAGAGATAAAGATCAAATACTAATATATAAAGTATTATAGAATTTGTCCAAGTCAAAAGCTAAGCAATATGGCGATAAACTTTCCTGCAGTAACACCACAGTCCATCATTTTCACTTTTTGTCTTTTGTTTCCTTGCCCTTCTCAAATTCTGTACCTTTCTTTTCTTTTCTTTTTCCTCTTCTGTTTCTGTCCATTCTGTGGTCAGTTCTCCTGCTTAACTGCCCACTGGCTTGGCCGCATTTTATCTGCAATTTCTTCAGCAGGCAAGGCCATTCAATTTTGTGAGTTGCATCCCTTTAGCCAACACTGACCATTAGTCGTTTGGTCAGTTTTATAGTAAATGGACATCAAAACTGACCAATATGATTTGAATTTTGTAAAATGTATACACTTTGTTCCTATTTTTTTTTTAAAGATTTAAAAAAAATCTAATTGTAGACATCTGCCTTCTATTTTTTTTAAAATTAGAAATTCTTTATTTAATCCTAAATCCATTTAAGATAACTTTAAAGAAAGGCCTTGTAATTAAGATATTTTAATGTTTATTATTTTATTTATTGTAGTCTTAAGTATCTGAGAAAAAAATACAAGTTAAAAAAATTAATTTTATATGGTAAACTTGTTCTGAATTTAAAAGTGTTCTTGTTTTAGTTAATAATCAAAGGTTTTCAGAAAATAATTTTTATTTAAATTAAAAAAATTAATTCATCACATATATGCCTTATTTGCCTCTAACCACATTTTGAATAAACCAAAATTAGTTAGTTCCTATTGTTGGCATATGTATTTAGTATATTTCTGTTATCATTACTTTTTTTTATATATAAAAAGCAAAATGAACATTTTTTAAGATCCACTTAATAATAAAAGACAAATCTATAAAAATATTTAAGAAAAACCAATGAACATATCAACAAAGTTACTTCATTGTTTTTGTATACAAAATAGATGTATAAAGTTTGTGATTAAAAAATTTAATCTCCTAGTTAATTTAACAACTTAAATCGAAAAAGAAATTGTTTTTCGTCAAATTCAAATTGATATTTTAATTTACTGCTAAAAGATAGGCAGAAAAGTAAGTCTTTTTCTTTGCAAAATTGGATATTTTCTAAAATATATCCATGCATTTGCATGTAGAAAATATATTCACAATTATATATTTTTTATTTATTACACCAAAAATATATCAAAATTGCTACACAATTGCAGTTGTGTTTTGATGCCTATGAATGCATCTCATCAAGCGATTGTAAATTACGGGCAAGTGAACAATTTAGATTTAAAAGTAAAATACAAACTCTTTTTATGAAAAATGAAAAAAGGGGAGGTTATAATGCTTTGCTCTGATAAACCAATCAAATAGTACCTACGTCAAATTTAAGCTAAGGCAAGAAGCAAAAATCGAAAAATTATTTTTTATATATGGGTCATGACCTGTAGATTGGCAACTAACGGTAGCCATATATAAACAAGAGCAGATCTGAATGGATACATAAATTATACAAACTAGACAATGCTATTTCATAAGAAATAAAAATGGGATTGAGAGGTAATTTAAGAAAATAATAAACAAATTCTGTTTTGTGAGTTTCCTACATAAAGATTTTTTATAGTTGATAAATAAATAGCTTCTTTAAGAAACTAGTAAATAATTTAAACATATAGAATTATTTGGTAATTGTACTCTATTTGTTCTCATCTTACCTGGGGACATATATATATATAAAATTTTAAGCATTTCTACAATGAAGTGTATGCGCATAGATACAAATATATAAAAGCCCAATTCTGTCAGTAATGTTTGCATTAATTCCTGTCCATTGAAAATCCCTTTTTATCTCATTTTTAGTCTAAAAGATACAAATACTTCCAAAATATATTCAGACAGATTTTAGGTAATAAAATATATTGTGAAATTCAGTGGTTAAGTTTACAAATTCCTTGTGTTAGAAATCACCATCTTTGGGTGTCAAAATGTAACATTTCTACACAAAATTCCAGTATGAAATAAATTGATTTGCATCTAACACACAACCTAATCTGTGTGTATTTGTTGTGTGTCTCTTTCTCCATAGCTATATGAATCCTGAGCATGAAATGGATTTTTTTTTTTTTACAAAATATGTCATATCTGTTTTTTTTGTTTTTTTAACAAGATTTTAAAACATCAGTTTTTTGAGAAGAGAGGTGTGCTAAGTGAAAATTAGCATGCATCTCTTTGGTTTTAACTAGATTTCATTGTATATTAAAATCACAGTAACATACTGCTGCTGTGACTGTCATATTGCAAAAGTATGCTAGATTTTACAAGTATGCAAATATGCTATCTATTTGCTGACTCATAAGATAGTGTAAGACTTTTCTCTTAGAAAGTATCATTGATTTTTAAATAAACCATTAAAAATCAACTGTTCGCCGAAACAGAATTACAACTTACTCCATAAGTAATAAATGTTGACATACCTCTGAAGTTAATATTTTTGGCTATGTCTTCTAGCAGAAGTCCAGTCAGTATTAACTGAGCTTACCTTTCGACTAATATTGCATCTGAAAGACCGAATGTATGGTTATCAGCAAGAGGAACAAACCAAAATACCAACTACAAATTGGAGAAGCCGAAATCAAGCAAGTATGAAAATTTAAATATCAAGGAAGGCACACTGGAATAGCAAAAAGTACTTTTCAAAATTTAAGCAACGTATTAAGATACAAGAAAACTTAATTAGAAACTAAGAAAAGAGTTCTGAACTGTTACATAATATCAGTCCTTCCATATGGCAATGGATGCTGGATGCTCTCTTCACACATGAAAGGGAGACTTGAGGCAACAGAGAAGCAGTTCTACAGAAAGATGCTGAGAATATCATGGATGGGACATGTGAGTAACAAGGAAGTTTTAAAGAAAATGGAAACAAAAAGGATGCTTATACTTAGAATCAGAAAAAGGCAGTCAAAATTTCTAAGGTGCATAAGGGGGAAAGAAGACTTGGAGAATTTGACACTCAGGATAATTTGAAGGCAAGCGGGACAGAGAGAAGTAGCAAGTAATTTATCTAATAAGCAAGTGTAAATGGATGCTAGAACAGGGAGTGAGAGGGATGGTTAAAAACAGGAAGTTGTGAGAGCTTGTCTTGAAGGGATAAGCAATACATAAAACAGTATTTTATCACATGCTTGATGTGGTATTTAAATTTTTACCTCTGTTTCCTTCATTTCTTTACTATATGCTGTGTAACTATATAAGTAATCATTACAGAGAATAACATCTTTCCTGTAGTTGTTTAATATACATGTATTTATCATATTTGTTATTTATATTATTAGTACAGCTTTGTCTTAGGAATGATAATACTAGAGGCATTTCTTATTGGATTGTTGGCTAGAAGATGTGCACACATTCCAGCAGTGCCTCCTCCATGCTGCCCTAAGACCAGGGATTGTTTTAGTGTAGAGGGCTGTCTGGAAAATCTTTTGGTGTCGAGAAGTCTTGTCAGCAGCTTCTCTTATCTATTTGTGGTGGTTGAGAACACAGGTTACGATGGGTCTTTTTTTTTTCTTTTAAGGAAATAAGTGTTTCTCTTCTATGGCTAGGTTGCCAAATAATATGGTCATTGGAAGCTGACAGTCTTCTCTCTTTGATAAAAAGTCAGCTGAGCACAGCTACGTCTTTGTAGCAATGTTTCAATATTAAAAAATATTAACACTATTTTTATTTAATTCCTGCTATATTTAGAAGAGAAGGGTGCACAGTATTGGTGATAGAGCACTTACAAATAAAGACTGTGTCTGTGGTCTGAAGATTTCAGTGAGGCATAAAACTAACAGTCACCATGCAGAGCTGATTTCTATGTCCACACTTTGGAAGATAGACATCAGTTGTATACATTATGAAGAAGCAAGTTCTATATTGCTTAAAATATAAAAATTATTCTGTAAATTTTTTAAATATTTTAAATTATTATGTTTAATATATTAATTTGATTTGTATTACTAAGCACTTTAGGGAAACTCATTGAATTTATACCTATTGTAATAATCACCTGAAACTTGTAAGCAGACATTTACCTTTTGAGAATCTGTATCTCTGATCTGCAAAATTCAATCACACTTACAGATAAGGGAAAATACTAAATTCAGATAGAATGCATATCACCCAGTCATCAATAGCAACTATTACTGATTCAATGAAAATATGAGTTTTATAATGAAATTATCTATTTTTCTAATCAACCAAGAATAATTCAATTATAGTCTATTTAAAATGCCAAGTTGTAATATCTTATATTATTTATATATTAGATTAATAAAAGTTACTCATTTTCATCTAAGATTATAATTTGCTTATTCCAGAACATTTTTCTAGACATACCTCATCTATACAAAAACCACATCAATGCATTTTAATACAATTTTATTAAAATATGTAAAAATGGAATTAACAATTCCACTTGAAATATATATTGCTTTTAAGTAAAGATATAATCATTCTGTGTTTCTTGTCAATTTCTGTAGAGTCTTGTCACTTTTAGGAACTAATCAGAGGAGGCAGATATTTTTTAAAGATTTTTATTAAATTGAATGATGAGGTTCAGTATTGATATACACAATATTTTATGGTAGAAGCAGTGAAGAAACACAAATTTTATTTATATTGTTAATGGATTTCAAATTTAAACAATCTGTAACAAACAACAGAAATAGTTTAATATAATAGATTTTAATTTCAAAACTATTGCTGCCCATCTGAAGCCATATTGATTTTCATACTGAAAGATAAACTTTTGTATTGGACACAAAAACAGAAAAAATTAAATTTAAACCACCAAAGTTTTCATTTATTGAGCTAAAACAAAGACCTAAATAATGTTCTATTTTTTTTTCTCTTTGGAAAAAGTCTTATTTTTATCTCTTTGCCAGGAAAACATTTTTGGGGGATTCTTTTTTAGTGGTGGGGGGTATTTTTTCCTCTTTGAAGGGAAAACAACTTTCATAGATTTTTCTCTTTGGAAAAAAAAGCTATATTAGTTTATATCTTTGGAGCAAAATAAAGCTTTTTTTTTTGTTTAGGAGAAAGAGTTTGTTTATTTTTCTCTCTCTTTTGGAGGAAACGTTTTTTCTCTATCATTGGGAGTGAAAGCCTTTTCTCTCTCTTTGTGGGCAAAAAGTCTGTTTTTTTTTCTTTTTGAGAAAAAAGTAAACTTAGAATTTTTTTTATTCTTTCATAGCACATTTTGGTCTTTAGCTTTGCAATGAAAAAATAATTGGTACCAATTCCTTTCAAATTTTTTATCCTCTTGTAATGTCCTTAAGTTACCAAGTTCAGAATGATAAATTACCAAACAATATTTCAGTTGTCTAGGTACCATTGAAGATACTGATGCTGAAATATTGCAGCAAGAAAATCTTTGACTGTGACATGATGTGTTCTTTACAGCATTTGGAAGAAAATTGGTGTGAGGAATATGGCTGATTCTGACAGGAGCTCAGCTAATGGCAATAAAGCTGGTCATCTGTTTAAACTTTGTGCACAGCCCCCAACAACACAGTTGTTACTTCTGAGGAAAGGAAGAGATAGAATAACATATTACGATGCAGTAATGTTAATATGAACTTTGGACGATATATATGGACAATTTGAATGGTAGATCTTAATCATGTCTCACTGGTTAGGTGAGACATACAACCTGTATTCTTGCGGTTGACATAATGGGACAATAAAGAGCTGACCATCTTATTCTACCTTCTCCAGGCAGGTGGAAATGATGTGGGAGAAAAGTGTAGAATGACCAGTGAAGTATTTTAATTGGATCAGAATGTTAAAAATGATAAAAGTTCTACATTGAAGGGATAGTCATAACTGTTCAATGAATTTTGTTCTCTCTTATGGAAACGTTGAAGTAGTTGTAAAAAAATAATTTATCTTAAACTTGAGAGAGAGACGGAGAGAGAGAAAATAAACCTAAGAGTTTAAAAAGAAAAAAAGAAGTTGTGGAGAGCCATGTTCGCATATGTCCTGAAGTCACATAGAAGAAGAAAAAACAGTTCCCAATCTTACAATGTTAGTGATATCTTAGAAATGTCTTTGAAGTTTACTTCAATCTGTGTTGCTTTTGCAGTCAGTCAAGTGCAATCAGTCATCTACAACCTTGAGAAAAAAACTTCAGAAGTATGATATTGGTCAGCATTTCAACAATTGTGTTCCTTTTCTTGTGAAGAGAAAAAGAGTCACTGATTGTTGTAGCATACCTATGGACGATAATGGGTATGTCCCTATTCCCATGAATACAGTAGTGAATACTGTATGTGGTCTAGAGTTGGAGATTCATTGTGGAATTTACTTGACTCTACTTCTTCTGCATGCCACTGGCAAATCTTGTATGTGCTGTTCTTGTCCTAAGTATTATCATTCATTACGAACCTTCGTTTGATTATTCTATTATGTAACCTCCCCTAGGTTACAACACAAATGACGAAGAATGGATTTATCATAAGAATTCATAAGACAAAAAAATTAGTTGCCTCATCTTATAGGACTTTCAATAACTCAACCTAAACAGTTTCTACTCAGAGAAAAAGGTTTCTTTGGTATTTATTAAGGATTGAAAAGAGTTCTTAAGGAATTCCTGGAACCTGAATATTGTCATTGTACAACACTACTATAAGCAGTGTAGAATCTGAGTGTAGTATAATGGTTAGTGATTTGAAAAGAGAAATTGGTGAGCCAAGTTCAAATTCTGACTGAGTTTGTTAAATTCACCTTTGCACAATTACCCTTGGGAAAAGTACTAATCCGTCTCTTTTTTCCCCACCAGCTATAGGTTAAATAGCAGGGGCTACTGGGCATTTTTCCTTTGAGGTGGCAATCAGTCTAGAAGGAGGACAACCATAAAGTGGCATAGTTCCTGTCAGATAATCTTACTCTAGATGCACCCACTTGGCTACAGTACATTTGGTGTACCTATAACTCTAATGGGTTACAGGACTCATGATGTGACTTGATAATTAGTATAGAAAATAGAATTTTATCTTTGAAAATAGAGTTTCTGGATAGGGAAATCCACTGTAGGTTTAGATGTATAATAAAATTTATTGCATTGCAAATTGGATACAACAAATGATTGTGGAACTCAGTTGTAAAGTTCTTCCATATACAGCATATTCATTTTCAGTCTAACATTTTGTTCTACATTATTTACATAGTAATTGTGAGTTCAATCCCTGAACCAGGCAGTGTGTACTTGGACTCAGTGGAAACAGACTGAGCAATAACTGAGCAGTACTAAGAATAAGAATGATGAGATATCCTTTGACATGGACAGTGGAATGGGTTCAGTTCAGAATTTCTTGTAGGTTACCTGGATTGGCCAAAATGTGTAAATAATGTGAACTCCCCATCCCAGAAATTCAGACAGGAATTTTTTTGTACTGTGGAATGTTTTTGTAAATACTATGGATCTCAACAGATTCCTTATCTTTTATTATCTGTGAATTACCATGACTTTTTAGGAAAGATAGTAGAGTGATCCTTTCAAATCATAGAGGATCATGGCTCTCCACTGGTTCCTTTTCTTTATTATCTGTGAATTGTTATACATTATTGGAAAAGATATTGGAATGGTTCCCTGTTGCCCTTACTACAGTTTTGAATTCAGTGACAAAAAAAATGTAAATGGATATTAAATTACATATGTTAGGGTGTTTTGAATATAATTACATTTTATCAGAAAAGATATAGAAATAAATGTAAAATTAAATTTTTTTAATGTTATTTATCAGAAATATAATCCCCCTTCATTTCAATGACTGCAGTCCAATGGGAAGGCAAATCTTCGATTCCACATTTAAAGACTTCTTGTCTACTTGCATTGTAAAACTGTTTTTAGCATATTTGTTTCTGAATATTTTTTGAGATATGAAATGTTCTTGTGATTGAAACAAATGAAAATCTGTTGAGTATGGAGTCTCCCATCCTAACATTCATTTTTTTTTTCTTTCCTTGGGTTTATCTTGTGTGTACACTTGATTTGTTTTACTGCAGAATAACATTTTTCTCTATTTGCACAAATAGATCACTTTAAACAAAATGCTTCATTTGAGTGATCTAGTTGCTGGCATTAAATGTCTGCAGAGAAAGTTCTTCCTTGTGTTCGGTTGCTTTTAATATAGAAGCTCTTTGATGTTCCACCAGACACAAAATAAGGACTTCTGTGGATGGAATCCTGGTTTTGGTGTTCTTTGTGATAACCATTGTCTTTCACTTTTTGTTAACATGCAAAACCCATTTTTCATCATCAGTAACAATCTGATGCAAAAATGAAAGGTTGACAATTCTGGTTAAAAGACTGGTTGAATGTTGTTTGGTTGTCAAAAAGCTCATGAAGAACCCAAATTCCCTTTTTGCAAGTTTTCTCAAACTCTGAAAAGCATTATAAGTAAGATATGATTGGGCAAAAGAAATATTCAACCATAGGTCTGCTTTAGATTGCTGACTCATAATTCATATAATTACCATCATTTTCAATGACTACAGCCAAATAGAAAGCAATTTTTCCTTGATAAAATGTTTGAAAGACTGTTTTCGGTTTCATTATTTTTGAATGTTCTGCTACTTATGAAATGTCCTAAAGATTGAAAAAAAAATGAAAATCTGAATATGTGCTAAATTGGGTGAGTCTAGAGAATGCAGGAGAAACTTCCATCTTAACAATCTTATTTTTTCTTGGGTTAATTTTTATGCTGAAGTATATAAAACTTTCACCTTTGTCCAAAGCAGGACATTCTTGGCATAATGTGTTATTCACTTCATCAAACTGCTGACAATAAGCAAATATGGTGATGGTCCTTCTATATACCAATAGTTTGTAAAGAATGACATCTTTCAAATTTCACCAGATACAAAGCAAGGATTTCTTTTGATGGACTCTTGGATTTGGTATTGGCACTGGTTTCTCATTTTGTGATAACCACTTATTTTGACATGAAAAACCCATTTTTCCTCACCTGTTAGAATGTGATTCAAAAATGAAAGGTTGACATTGTTCTGCCTCCCAAGTATACATCCATCTTGTACATGGGTATACCTCAAGACAGCCAGGTAAACACCTTAAGGCAGTTAAGACTCTGAAGACAAAATCCTGTTTGAACAATCAGGAAAGTGAGGCTCACCCTGGCAAGGAGGTTCCGAACTAGCGTTCAGACAAAAATAAAGTGGGTTGTAACTCAATACATTCTCCCAGACATTCATGGTGTACTGATGGATATTTATTGAACACTATCTGTTGCTATTACCAAATTCTACACTTGCTCAGCTGCCATTACAGTTGAGTACTATCTGTTGCTATTACCAAATTCTACACTTGCTCAACTGCCATTACAGTTGAGTACT
Organism: Acanthosepion esculentum; assembly: GCA_964036315.1. Lineage (NCBI taxonomy): Eukaryota > Metazoa > Mollusca > Cephalopoda > Sepiida > Sepiidae > Acanthosepion > Acanthosepion esculentum. The sequence goes on along the minus strand of OZ038483.1, from coordinate 40,409,786 downwards.
ATCTGTTGCTATTACCAAATTCTACACTTGCTCAACTGCCATTACAGTTGAGTACTATCTGTTGCTATTACCAAATTCTACACTTGCTCAACTGCCATTACAGTTGAGTATTATCTGTTGCTATTACCAAATTCTACACTTGCTCAACTGCCATTACAGTTGAGTATTATCTGTTGCTATTACCAAATTCTACACTTGCTCAACTGCCATTACAGTTGAGTACTATCTGTTGCTATTACCAAATTCTACACTTGCTCAACTGCCATTACAGTTGAGTACTATCTGTTACTATTACCAAACTCTACACTCTATATCAGCAGATTTATTAAAAGTCAAAAGGGTAAAACTAGAAAAAGAGATAAATACACATATAAGATTAATTGAGTATAAATAACAAACAAAAAGTTAAATAGGAATTTGACAAAAGCAGCTAAAGGATTGAACATAGAAGCAAAACCATTGGTCTAAATTGGTAAAGGAAGGTAGTAAATACTTTGCTTGCATGAATATGTATTGCTTTGATAACTTCCCAGAAAGGAAGAATGTTACATTTTGGAATAGTGTGTAAGCATATAAAGTGTAGGAAAAAGGATTCTTCATAGAGAGATACAAATATAAAACAAATGTATAAAAGAGGTATACATTAAACAGATGTTCAAATAATATTCTAAGAGAGAACAAAGCAGAGAGAAAATGTTTTTGAAAGTTATAAATCGGTGATTCTATCATTACGGGTAAGATTAAGAGGATGAGAAAACTATGAACCATGTGCTTGGGCTCATCTTTTTACTGTGAGGGTTCCAGTGTTAACTAAGGACTAACAGGAAGTTGTAAAAAATGATGACCAATCTAAAAACTACCTAAATGTGACAAACGGGGGAATTAAACAATACATGCTTGTTGTAATAAAACAGACATTTCCCAGTTAAAAGACTGCTGTGGATGGTTGAACATTGTTTGGTTCTCAAATGAAAACTCACAAAGAAATCAAATTTTTTTCTTTGAATGTTTTCCTATTTAAATTCTGAAATGCATTATAAAGGACACACTGCTAGATAGAAGAGATGATGAATTAATTCTAGACACTGTTTTTTTGCCATTCAATCTTGGTTCTGGTTTGATTGGTTGACTCATAATTCATCGCAGCAAAATATGTAATTACTTTCTGAACACCCTAATATATTTGAAAAGAACTTAAAAATCTAAGTTAGCTACAGTCAAGAAATTGTATTTTATAAATTACTAGCTTAAAAGCTGCACTCATGCAGACTTTTAAGCTAGCTACTGCAGAGGGCTAATTGGGCCTCTGGCCCAAAATTAATGGGAACTCTGGTCCAGCCTAGAAAACAATGATAATTTCGAAGAAATAACTTTGAATTCCTCAATTCACTTGATGGAACTTCAAAATCGTTATTTAACTCTGATTTTGGCTATAAGTCCAAGATCTGGCCAAAAGTAGGATTTGGATGGAAATTTCAATTCAGGCTTAAAATTGAGTTCTTCAAATCACAAATTCCATAGAGTTTCAAAATCTCAATTCATGAACCTCTCACTTTAACTCTGATTCCTTGGAATTTTGAAGAAATAAAATTAATTTCCTCAATTCAAAATGTTTTAGAGATGTTTCAAACTGAATTTAAAACAAAAAAATTTTTAAATTCAAAGTTTTAGTGTTTTTTTAAACTTATTATAAATGAAAAACATTTAAAATCATTAATTTTTTTTCAGTTATTTTAAAATTTGAATTTTTAACTGTCCTCTTCTGGACACAAATCCTAATGATGGATGTTTAAACACCAGATGAAGGGCAGATTTACAATGCCTGGATCATCCAGATCCCAAAAAAGGTATAATATATTTATGTAGAGCAAGTGTGGCCCGAGTTAGAGGGGGTTTCAGACGCACAGATGGACTAACATAATTTACTGCTTATTTATTTAGAAGTAAAATGCACTAAAGCAAATTACAGTCGAGTACTTATATCTAATCTCTGAAAACTACTATTCACTTTTCTCTTTGTCTTATTTCTCTTCAGTTTATAACTCTGATGAGAATATTTGAAACCAAAATGAAAATAGCTAGGTATTGTTGATTTCATTTTACACACTCTATTGCACTCTCCTTCACTCATGGCTTACGACCATATCATGTTGTAACACCAGTTCTCATATGATCACTGAAGTTAAGCAATGTCAAATCTGGTCAGTACCTAGATGGATGACCACTTGGAAATACCAGGTGATATAAGCCTGGATGTGCAGGTGGTGTAATGGTGTGATGAAGGCTTGGAATGAGAATTAGAGAGCTGAGTTCCAAATCCAATCAGGTTCATTTTATTCATTTATATCAGATACCCTTTGAGAATGGTATGAGTTTATCTCTTCTCCCCCTAGTTATGGGTTAATTAGTATGGCTTGTATCATTATTATTATATCATTATCTCTAATAAAATTTTTACAATCTATAATGATTTTCTGGTTTTAAATAACCTGCATAAGGTTGATAAGTCATAAAAATTGTTATTTTTCATACCTTCCACTGTGTCTTTTTCTTTCATGACTCCCATGTTGTTTTTTCATGCCTCCTCTTCTCTGTGTCATTTTTTTCAGTGCCACCCCTCTCCATGTCGTTTTTTAAAGCCACCCCCTCACTAATCTTTCTGTTAGTTTTCTCCATGCCTCTCTCTCTCTCTTCCTGTTAGTTTTCTCCATGCCTCTCTCTCTCTTCCTCTTAGTTTTCTCCATGCCTCTCTCTCTCTTCCTCTTAGTTTTCTCCATGCCTCTCTCTCTCTTCCTCTTAGTTTTCTCCATGCCTCTCTCTCTCTTCCTCTTAGTTTTCTCCATGCCTCTCTCTCTCTTCCTCTTAGTTTTTCCATTCCTCTCTCTCTTCCTCTTAGTTTTTCCATTCCTCTCTCTCTTCCTCTTAGTTTTCCCATGTCTATGTCCCTTTTCATTTGTTTCAGTCATTTTCTCTCTCTGTTAGTTTTTCTCTCTCTCTCTTCCCCCCCTACCACTATCTTTCATGTATTTTTATTGTTTTTTTTATTCCCATTCTTCAAGATTGCAGTACCTGTCAGTAGAACAATTTATAACTTTTAGCTAAACATTATAATTTTTTATATGTTTAGAAAAAATACAGTTGGGATCTGTATATATATATATAAGTTTATCAAACAAATTTTTCTCCCTATTGACTCTTTCTTTCCAAATGGATTTCCCAACTTTATTTTATTACCAGCTGAAACAATAAAAAAACAATGAAGGTAAAAGAAATAGTATGTGAATGTGTAAGACAGTACTATAAATGTATGACATCAAGTTTAATGGTAATTTTTAAAATAACCATTTTGACAAGATCTTGAAAATGAATGAGTTCATAAAAATGGGAATCATAAATTGGCTGATCATTTGACAATATTGAGCACAAAGAAAAGCTTAATCAAATAATGTATGCAGATGTGTATTGTATGTATAAGATTGAGCATGAAAAAATTTTGTTCATTATTTCTTGCAGTAATTTGAAGATGGATGAAATGTCTAACATAACACAATAGCTTGACAGACTGATCAAACTCTCCAAACTTTTGGATTATACCATTTTATATTGTAATATATTTATCCACATGGTTTGAGCAAAATGGTCATAGTTGGCGTGATCAAAGGGCATTTCTTCTGTTCAGTGACATGACATGGCTGAGTGAAACCACTTCATGTCACTAATCACATTAACATATAAGTAGATACTGAGAGTCACAAAGTAAAATAGCTCAGTCATGTTGATGTGATATTTGTCAACAAAAACACATAAACTAACCAATATGCATTTAAAATAACATTTCCAGGGTATTCATTTGTCCTAACGTTATGGGTGCATAAATTTTGGGCTCTACACTGATTTGCCAAAAGTCATGGGATAGCAATATGTAAAGATAATGATCGGTAGCACCCCTGTACTTTGGCATAATGGAAATGTTCAGACCTAAACCAATTGTGCTCAGACATTAGTTCTGTGTGAATATTGTCCAGGATACTCATGGCAAGGCAACATGAATTATCACAGACTGAAGAGGGTATAAGACTAGGTGATAAATGGATGGAACATTTCATTTCTGAAATTGTGGGGACAGGTGATATCCTTCAGTTTATAGTGCATAGCCAACAAGTCAGTCCAGCATTCATAACTTTCTATGAGATGTAGGAACAGAAGATCCACCAGGACACCCCTGTTCATCTGATAACACTACACAGTGCTTCAGCTGGGCATCACCAATTGAATCCATGATAACCAGCAACATATGATGTGGTCTAATAAATAACAGTTTCAGTTGTTTTGGGTTGATTGCAGGGTTTGGATCTAGTGTAGAAAGCATGAGGCTGAAGACACTAGCGTTCAATCTGGAGACATTATTGACTAGCTATTGTTACAGTGCATGTCTTTGTGACTATTTTCACCAATTCATGGATTCTCTGTACACCAATAATCATGAACATAATAATATAATGCACCATGTCATTGGATTCATATTGTCCCAAATTAATTTGAGGAACATTTCAGAGTTTTTCTAAGAATGGTGTAGCCACTATGTTTGTGAGCATTTATAGGAGGTGGCGTGGGGATCTATTTATATGCAATATGGGAGTTGTGGACAACCATAGAGATGGTATGGCTCAATATCTCCACAGAGGCCTTCTCATGACTTATGAAATCAATGCAATGTTCACTTGCTACACTTTATATCAGCCTAGAAGGGGATTCTGCATGATACAAGGCACCTATCACATGTGTTTTGGCATGTTAGTGTACAATCATATTGCTGGAAGTGGTTATAAGATTTAAGAAAAGGAAAATCTTTCCCTTGTTATTTCCAGACAATTTCCAGCATTTTCCCTTGTTTGACATTTTAATCATTCCATTTTGTATACAAATAGAATAAGAAATCTCAGCAATGGTAGATTGTTCTATTTCCACATGCCATACCTCTTCCAGATATCTCGGTTATTTCTCTTTAATTCAACTCTCCAAGTTTTTTGGTTCACCACTGCTGTAGCCTGGTATTGAACTCACAACTCTTTAGGTCTAGTCACTAGATCTAACCAAAACATTTATCCACTAGGCCATGTGTGAATGAGGAAATGACCCAGAGACT
>OZ038483.1:40379640-40399640 GCA_964036315.1 Acanthosepion esculentum | reverse complement strand
TGATTTCTTTCACGTTTTTCCCTTTTTTTGTATAAAGCAGTTTTGAAATTGCCTTTCTTCAGATGGAGAAGCTTGGTAATCTCAAAAAGCGAATCAATACTGTCAAAAAGGTTCGATAACATTCCCATGCACACAGGGTGCACCGAGTAATTAAGAACAAATTATTATATGAAGAAAAACAATTTAATGTAAAAAATAATTTGATATTTGCTTAGAATTAAATAAAAATAAACTAAATATATAATTAATTTAAAAATTAAAAAAAATAATTACTTGTATGCTCCAGTCTTCTTCAGGTGATTGGAATTTTGAACCAAATCCTTTATTTCGACCACTGGGAGGTGTGTGTGTGTGTGTGGGGGGGTAGATCGTTCTACTTCCACGTGCCGGGCCTCTTCTGGATGTCTCGATTTATTCCCTTTAACTTTTGGTTCACCGTTGCTGTTGCCTGGTATTGAACTCACAACTCTTTGGGTCTAATCACTGGATCTAACCAACATCTTTATCTACTGGGCTATGTGTCTTTGAGGAATCCCAAACAAAAACAAAACACTATGAAATTATAAAAATACCAGCAATACATTTCTATATATAAAAATTACCAACAATATATATATATATATATATATCTATAGTAAAATTACCAACAACACACACCTACTAACAAATTGTAATGACTCCAGTCAAATATGTTTAAAATACTACCAAACAATGAACTTTTTCATGGCATTAATTCATATAATATCCTACAGTTTTTTAAACCAAATGGTATTCCAAAATAACTTCAGCAAAATTACAACATAAAACATACATATCAATGTCTGTAGTAATTATGTCCACACAAACATGTATATGCACTAAAGCTGAGTATCATCTACCATGTATTCAATTGTGAAAACAGAATAACATATATTTTTATTACTTTCAAGCTCCCAAGAAAATTTAATTTTGGTATTGAATTAACCATAAGTAGTTGATATACCATTATACAGACAAATCAATCAATCATTTTATAAAATGATTGCATCATTGGTACCATAGAATATTATCTCAAATTGTGAGTCCTTAAAAATTAATTGGGAGTAAGTTCTTGTTTCAAAGCTGAAAACTATTTTTTTATACTGAAGGATAAAACATTCAGAGAAATTGTACTTGTAAAATTTAGAAGAAAGATTAATCATGGATGGTGTAAAGCAGTGTTTCCCAACCTCTTCTCAACCAGCACCCCCTTTAGGCACAAGCTTTTTGTCAACACCGCCATTATCAAATTAAATTTCAAATATTATACTGAATTCATCTTTCATAGCTAGATAACACTTAGGTATTAGTGCAAAAATAATGTTAATACTGTTTTCATTTCTATTAGAATTGCCAATGATTAAAATCCTAAAAAGAAGTTTTATTTGATAGCTTATCTCAATGTTTTCAATGCAATGGTTGACTTTGGTGCTTACTGGCTAAGATTCTTACTCTAGGTTCCATGCTCCTTGTTTTGTAATTTGTAGGCAGTTTCTTTGCTTAGTAAGAAGCTCTGTAATTGTGCTGAAACCACATTCAGCCATACAGAAAGTTGAAAAAGCAATGAAGAAAAGTTTGATATATTTCCAAAAGAAAAGAAAAGTTTGATATATTTCCACAGCACTTTCAGAAATTTCCTTTTGTAGCCAATATTGAATAATTTTTGAAAATCTGAAAAAAAATGGATACATACCCACCACCACATGAGTATGTTCACTGCCCCCCAAATGAAATAAAAAAAAAAAAAAACTCCCAGTACCTGCTTTCAACATAACAGTACCCACAAGGGGGTGCTATTACCCACTTTGAGAAACACTGGTTTAAAGAAATCTTTTCCTCATGATTTTGATTGTTTCCAATATTTAACAATGAAAAAAACTTACATATTCTTTTTCTTAATGTAAGCACTAGTTGGATTTTATAGTGGCAAAGGTCAGCTGCCAGAGGTTTATCATTTTGCTAGCATTCAGAATCAAAGTCTGTAATAATAGCTGCAGGGGCTTATTAATATGAAAATATTCAAGAATATATGATTTCCTTGTATGATAGATTTTTATTATCGATAATCAATGATTATGTTTTTATCTTTTTTATTTATTTATCCACTTTTGCTTAAAATAAAGTAAACACTTCCTGGAATTAACCACGAGAACATCTGACGTTGATAATTGAATATTGCCTTTTTTAGGGAGAGAAGAGGAAGAGTTTTAAAACTGTAGAACCAACCAACAAGAAATAGTGTCATTCTTAAACTGTGCCTGCAGATATAACACGACGACAGGCTGGTACCCACATCTGTTGAAAATTATTTAAAAAAGAAGAAAACAGTAATTGTCATGTCTTGTTTTTCTTTTATTTTATGGATGGCCTGCTAATCCTTTTTGCTTCCTTCTTCATCCACTTTGATGGCAAGCATAATTTTTCATAAACTAGACAATGGCCAAATACCGCAGGACCTAACCCTGGATGTCAAACATGTAAATATTTGAGCTTTACAAATGGCTTCTTATCCAATTGAATTGACATATACTCACAAGCAAAGATTAAATTTGTTTCATTAGGATGTGCCACTGACTGAGAAAAACCTTTAGCAACAGCCGTGAACCTAAGCTTTTGTCATAAGTAATAAAATGTTGGGGTCAAAAAGTTAACCTTGTTTTCTAAAAATTGTTTGTTGATGGCATTTCCTTGGAACAAAATGTCAGCATCTTTTTTTTTTCCTTTCTTGGAAAAAGGCTTCATTCTTCAGAGGATATCTAAAAGAACAGTGAACCCTGCAATTCTAAATTGTTTGAAACCTGACATGGTCACATAAATTCACATTTGAGAACCTGACAATTATGCTTAAGTGCATTTTTTTTTGTTATAATGTCTTTCCTTTTCTTATAGTTAATATACAAGCAAAAATCCACAGGCAAGACTTACCATGCTCCATGTGTACACATACTACTTACAGATATAATACTTGCATTCTGTGTGTGTGTGTATATATATATATATATATATATATATATATGGTTGTATTTTGTTCATGGTTGTGTGTGTGTGTGTGTGTGTGTGTATATATATATTTAAAAAAAAACATATTTCAATTCGAGTCTAATCTTTCATGTCCTGTTATTAGCTGGATGTAAAAAAAACCCCAAAAAACAAATCAATTTCCATGCCTGATGATGTCTGTATGAACAGATGAAAGTACTAGCAAAATGAGACCTTAAACAGCTTGAATTTATTAAAAACAGATCATAACATTCATCTAGAGATTCGTGGGTTAATGTAGTTTTAATAAATTTGTTTGTGAAGATGTATTCTCACCATTTATATCATTAACTTCACTAATCTGTTTTTTGTATGAATGATTCATGTAATATAAATTGAACTGCACCACATATTTGATATATATATATATATATATATATATATATATATATATATATATATTTACTTCAACAGGCATTCTAGTGGATACCTGTATTTGAAATGCAAGACCGGTTGTTATTTTAAAAAGTGTGTTTTAAGTCTACCGGCCTATATGTATTTCAGACATATAGTTTTGAAGTAATAAAAATGTTGTATTTTATATATATGAGAAAGACCTGGGTTCAAATCTTGCTATCATTGATTTATCAGGGAGGTGACTTGATGCTATCAGTCTGGGGATGTGATTCCAGAGTGTGACAATTTAAGAATATACTATGAGTTGACCCAAGCCTTGTTAGTGAAATTGCATAGATGATATTGTTCAGAAGCCATTGAATGTTCTGGCTGCACAGTCAAAAGTCATCATGTTTGAGGGATTTAATGTATTGACATTGTCCAAAATACTGATCATGATAGGTTATCTTCCAGACGTTGTAACTAAAGTCCACTGTATGACTGGAGTTTCAACCACAGATGGGCTCTGTGGGTGTTGAACAACACAAATGGGCCTGAAAAGGTATCTGAGACAGGGATAGGCTAGCTGCTCTAGCAAACTGATGTGCTCAGTAAACAAGTATAGCTGGCTACTATGCATATATATATATATATATATATATATATATATATATATGTATATAAAAGTGAACATTGAAGTCAACAGGCAACAGGCTATTTTATGTTAGGCGCAATCATCAATTCGTGGCCTGACGATTGTGCCTAGCATGAAACAGCCTGTCACCTCTGAGTGTTGACTTCAATGTTCACTTTTATATTTACATACACTCTATCTCTGATATTGAGCACTTTATCCCATAAATATAGCACACCTTAAATCTATATTTCTTCACACACACACACACATATATATATATATATATAAGAAATATAGTCTTAAAGTGTGCTATATTTATGGGATAAGGTGCTCAATATCAGAGATAAAGCGTGTGTAAATATAAAAGTGAACGTAGAAGTCAACACTTAGAGGCGACAGTCTGTTTCATGCTAGATGCATTCGTCGGGCCACGACTGCTGTTATTTTTCTCAGCTATTTATATATAAGGTCAGTGGTGCATTGTGGGTAGTCATTTTTGGCAGATATTTTACCGGATGTCATTTATTTGTTTATTTATTTATTTGTGTCAAATTATTTTGCTTGTTTTTATTGAATTTTATTTTTGTTTTTTATTCTTTATATTTATTTATTTATTTATTTTGATCAGTGTTTTTATTAATATATATATATATATATATATATATATATATATATATATATATATATATATAATATGGATAACAGTTATCCAATTCATTTCTGAGGAAGGACCGAGGTGGTCTGAAATATTAAATATATATAAAAACATATAAATAAATACTTTCGCAAAAAAACACCCAATTTTTTTTCAGTTGTTTTATCCATATTATATACATATCAAGAAAGTATACGTGGCTTCTCATTATGCTATATATATATATATATATATATATACACTTACACACACACACACACACACACATATATATAAAACAGTTATTGGTCAAGGAATATTTTTGACTTTGTCATTATGCTTGCTTTTTGTGTGTATAAGGGGAAGGAGATAGAGAAAATTTATTGTCCCCAAACACATCTCATTATCAGACCAAAAACATCATTTCAAAAGAAATTTGTTTTGGACTGGTGAAAACATTTTAAGACACTCTCATATATGTATTTAAATTATTGCTTCTTTATGTATGTACAGAGACAGGTTATTGAATTTTGTATAAGTTGTGTTTGTATCATGTATGGGTTCATATTTTTAAGGCAGTGTTGAAAAACATTCAGCCAGTTTCACTTCTCAAAATCAGTACTCTAATATTTGATAAAGTAAGTCAAAACCTTTTTAGTTACATCTTGAGCTGTTTCTTTTGTTAACAATCATACATTCTATCTCTTTAAATTAATGTTTAGTCCTTTGGTCTAACACTCCTTTATTACCTTCTTTAGGAGTTTGTGTAGCTTCCTTTTCTCTGTCTGCTATCAACACTGTGTCATCAGCACTGTTAATATTTTTGCTACCAATAATGAATCCTAGTAGGACTTCTAATTCTCTCGGGATCCCCACACTGTAATGGTTGAATAAGTTTGGTCAGAAGATGCATCCTTGTCTTAGATACCTTTCCATTTTTATTTATTTATCCCATATCTTGAAAGACAATTTTAAGTGGATTATGTCTTCATCAATTCAGTCACAGTAGCATCATAGGTAGCGTTTTTATACTCATTTACCACTCTTTCCTTTCTTAACTAAAAATTAATTGTCAGAATTAATATCAGAATATTTCATCCGAGAATCTCAAAACAAATTGTCAAAAACAACACATTTTTTTTAATATCAGTTAATAATTGGTCCTCTGTATACAGTTAATTATATGAAAAGTATGATTGTTCATTAGTTGGAAATACAATAAATTAAAAATGTGTAGATGCACAGATGTTTGTTTCACCCACTATATATATATATATATATATATATATATATATAAAGAATGAAGAATAAAATTGCAACATTCAAAACATTAATTTAAAACAGGGCACAATACAAGATTAGAGCAATAAATATTTATTATATATACACTGTTACATTAGAACATGTACGTTGCTTACATATTCTAATGTAACTGCATAATATATATATATATATATATATATATACACCATGCAGTGTTGATGCCAATATCAGGACTGCCTTTATCTAAAATGCTCCATCTCTGTTCTACTATAAATCCAACAAATTATGAACATACTGAGTGCGATGGATAAATTGTCATCTAAATTATACAAAAATGAAAATAACACTGACATTTCATTTTAACAGGTATATTTCCCAAAAATAACTTGAAATACTAAAGAGTAAATTTATTCAATAAAATCACCATTAGCTTCAACTATGGCCTCCAGACGACTTTGGAATCTCCTGAAACTTTTCTGAACTATCTCCTTGTTTAAGTTGGTGAATGCTGCCATAATCATTGCTTTTGGTTTTAAAAGGAGTTTTATTGGTCTCTCACTCAACTGCGCCCTACACATAATAATCATAGGAGTTGTAGTCTGAGGAGTTAGGTGGCCAGATGTAAGGGCGATGTGGTTGCATAAATTGATTGACAGACATAACTGGGTTTTCCTGTTTGTCTGGCATGGTGCAGTCCTGTTGCTAGACATAGGGTCTTCTAGCAACCACCCTCTTAATCCAGGGCCACACTTCCTCCTCAAGTCAGTTGATGTAGGTCTCTGTGTTGAGTCTGAGGCCCTGTGGGAAGATGAATGAATGCATAACATTGTGATCACACCAAAAAACCTTTGTAATCACCATTAAACTCATCCAACTCTTTCTGAATCCTCTGCACTGTCCCCAGATTGACATCCAACCACTCTGAAATGTTTGCATTCAAACTCCTGGTGCAAATGCCAAGCAGTACAGCATGGCGTTTCCAAATTTTTGGTGGAGGGAATTGTGTCATGGTGCTCTTTTTCTCACAGATGGTGCCAAACTGACTCTTCTATACTGTGTAGTCAACAAAATCAAAAACAACATGCATGTGCAAAATAAAAAATATAAAATGATTACAATTTACCTATCACACCTTGTATATATAGATGTAAAGTTTATAGACTCTACAAAGTGCTGAATGTAGGTATATGAAATATACAAAAATGACAGATCAAATATAAAAGATATAAGGAAAAAACAGTACATATATTTTACTGTTATCCACAAGAATTTACAAGTGGATGTAGAGTTGGTCAATATTACACTTGCACAATCACCAGGCAGAAAAAGAGACAATAAGATACTTATTCAATGAATATTATATCTCATTCTCTACCAGATGATATAATAATAATAATAATAATAATAATAATTCTCTATGACGTAAATGTCTAGAGAGTGCCTTGATTGCAAGGTCATCTACAGTAAATTTACGCCCTGGCTCTCACAACATTTCCCCATTCCTGGCAGATCTTCTAATATCACAGTGTGAGATACCTATTTGAGAAATCTTGTCGGAAAAGGATGCATATTTTTCTGACAAGATTTCTCAAATATTCTGGCCGGCAGATGGATAAAAAACAAAACAGATCTTCCACTCAAATATGAGTACCCACCAAAAATAAAGTTTAAACAAAATTAATTAAAAATAAAATATATTGGATTTAATCCATTTCCTAAAATAAACTGTCTTTATACGAGGATATGAAAACAGAGCAGTTATGGATGTTTCGAGAATTGGCAGTGTGTGTGTGTTCAAAAGCACTATTTGGGCTTTGTTTGACTGTAAGTTCTACATGGGTGAGTGGTTAGGTATGGTTCACCACAGTGGATGCAGGTTTGAATCCTGCTGGAGGTTGCATATTTTTCTGACAGGATTTCTTGAATATTCAGGTTGGTAGATGTAGTTGAATAAAAAAATTACTGTTTAATTAAAAAAACAGAGCTTCTTGCATATGAGTATTCATTAAAAATAATGTTTAAACAAAATATATACATACATATATATATATATATATATATATATATATTATATATATATATATATATATATATATATATATATATATATATATACTGGCCTGAATATCCAAGAAATTCCATAGGCTGGTAAATGTTATTACTGCTTATTATAAACAGAGCATTTACTTAAATATTTGTATCTATAAGAATAATGTATAAACAATAAATATATTAAAATTATTTTCGGACAGTACATTTCATTATATATATATATATATATATATATATATATATATATATATATATATATATATATATATGTGTGTGTGTGTGTATATACAAATTTAAGTAAAATCAGTAGTTTTTAGTTGACTTACAATAACAGGGTACCAAGTGAGAATTAAACATCTATGCTACCTTTTGATGAACTTGTTAAGCATGACTATGTCAAATTCAGTTTGAAACACTCTGGTACAGGGCCATAATTTTTGTGCATTCAGTAATTTACAAGATGAGATTGCTCACTATCACTGTACAGAAATGGCTTAATGTAGGTATATACCTGTTTGCATATGATAGATATATATTTATATATATATATATAAGAAAAAATAAATGAATATTTTTATCTTGAAAAAATAGGAATAAAACTTTTTTAAATAATGGAATATAAAGTGTGTCAGTGAGCTCCTTCTCTTCACGCATACACACACACACACACACACACACACACACACACACACACACACACATTATATATATATATATATATATATATATGTAAATTGGGTGTTGCATGGATGTCTATATGTGATTTGCGTTATTAGGGTTATAAACTTTACACACTCGGATCATTTCAGTATTCTGTTTTGAGTTTTTTTCCTCTTCTTATTTCTGCTTCTGCTGACTGCTTGCCCAATTCTCTTTTGTTTGATGCCTTGTACTGGACTCCAACAGATATATACATTTGCATTATTAGGGAAGGAAGTGGTGATGTACTCTCTTTTTCCCTCAAATGACCCCAAGCTGTTCAATGGTGCCATCTCCCCACTGCTATAGTGCTGAGTGTTTTAAGTGCTGACCCTAGCCACCATTAGCAAAAGCATTGGAAAGTCTCAGACACCAACAACAACTCACTTTAGCAGTGACACATTCTGAAAGGTGGGGTTGGTGGAAAATAGAATGATGGTGGGGGATTTTTATTTGGAATCCACTTTTGCATTATACTTAGACATGGGGATAGGGAGATAGGAAAAAACCCGGCCCTGCTTTATAGATGAAGAAAAATGGTAAGTTTAAGAGCCGAGGCAGAGAGCAAAGAAAGAGAAAGAGTGGGTCATACGACAAGCATGGTGGGTTTTGCATAAGGATTATACATTTTATAAATGGTGAACACTGCAGACGCAATCAGATCAAAATGCGGCCTGCTGCAATGGGATGAATCTATCGGCCCGCTTATTATTACTATTATCTCATGCATTTGCATGTGTACACCAGATGTCTGGTGGTCTTCACTAAAGTCTGTGTGACAGCAAATTCCCTAAAATGTCCAAAACACTTCTCAGTATCCTTGCAGACCCCAGCGATGCTGTGGTATGCAGAGTCTCAGCGCTACCTTGAATTTTCTGTCTGAATGTCAGGAATGGAGAGTTATCATTATTTACACACATACTGTTGTCCTCATCTTTGTTGCTGTTATTACAATGTTTCGGACATTGTACACCCCTCCCCGTCCCCCATCAGGTGTATATTGCTTCAGGTAACCTATGTCTAGTGATATCCTGTCTAGTGATATCCTGTCTAGTGATATCCTGTCTAGTGATATCCTGTCTAGTGATATCCTGTCTAGTGATATCCTGTCTAGTGATATCCTGTCTAGTGATATCCTGTCTAGTGATATCCTGTCTAGTGATATCCTGTCTAGTGATATCCTGTCTAGTGATATCCTGTCTAGTGATATCCTGTCTAGTGATATCCTGTCTAGTGATATCCTGTCTAGTGATATCCTGTCTAGTTCTTTCAGTTATTGCTCACCCTGTTTCTATTGAATCTAAGCACACACTGCCCAGCCAAGGTATTGAACTCTCAATTAATATGACACCAAACACATGGATTTTTTTTATTTTTTTATTTTTTTTTTAAGCTTATCACCCCAAGCAAGGCTGGAAGCCACTAGCATGCAAGGGGACACAGAAGGTTTGGAGGAAGAGCAGATAGGAGTGGTAAAGGAGTAGGATGTGGAGAAAGATAGTGGATCGATCAAGGCAAGGGGGTTACAGAAGATTTGGAGCGAGAGCAGATAGGAATGAAAGGTGAAAGGATGTGGAGAAGGGAAGTGGATAGATCAAGGCAGCTGGAGATGTCGATTGACGTTACACTTAAATAGTTGGAGATTATATTTGTCAGGGAAACAGGAATAAGGAAGGGAGTTCCACAGGCGAGATGTGCGAGACATGAAGCTATTGGAGTAGAAGAGACATCTACATCTAACAGTTTCAACGGTGAAGGGGTGGGAACGGGATGCCAGCCTCGTAGGACGTTTAAATTCATGAGGCCTAGGAACCAGCGAAAGCAGCTCATCGGAGCAATTACCGTGGAAGTATTTGTAAAAAAGACAGAGCGAGGCAACGTCGCGTCTGTGAGAGAGCGACTGCAGACGAGATGACAGATCAGGGCCAATTACATTGCATATCCATCTCTGGATGTTTTCTATGATGAATTATTATCATTATTTACATTATTTACTCTTGAACTGTTGTCCTTATCTTTGTTGTTGTTATAACATTTCAACTGTTGACCTTTCTGGCCTTCCTTAGATGTACAATTTATCCAAGCTTCCAGTTTTGGCATAGTTTCAAGTGTGCCTACTAATATGGACATGAATAGCATTCACATTTAATTACTTTCTCAGCTCTCACGCAAGGTGTTATTTTTTCTTTTTTTTTTTTTTTCCAGTTTTTCATCTTTTACATTTACTCTCCTAGCAATGTTATATCCATATTCTGTTAATTTTTTTTATTATTATTTATTCTCAGATCCAGTCTACTCACTTGGATAGGGTGGACTGTATGGATTTCAAAAATTCTGAAGTGTTTTTGTAATTTTTCTTTTTGAGGACAAACTCTGATTTGCACTTTTCCCAGAGTATGACTTCTGCTACTCTGTCATATCTGTTTTTGTATATTTTCTGGGCCCGATTGCTACCTTCACTAATGATGGTGTTCACTGTTTCATCCATTTCTCTGTAGAAGTGGCTTCTTGTATCGCGCACACTGCAGTCATCATTACATATTTTTATAGGTATCCTCAACTTCAACAGTTCTTGAGCCATATATTGGGTGAATTCTAGTATAAAAAAATCTGTTGCATTTCTGGGTTTTGTAAATGTGATTTGTTGATAGATATAATTATATTATATTATAATACAGAAAGAAATAATTGGATGCTTATCTTGTATAGTTTTAAATTTCTGGCATGCAATATGCATAATTCAGCTTAATTATTTTTGTCTTTATCACTACTGTTTTTAAATATACCACATTGTAATAACATTTTTGTTAAGGTGATTTTTATTATAAATATCTATTATGAAATAGACTAAATCTGACAATTATCTTATTATATTTTCTGTTTATACATTATTTTTATAGATACAAATATTTAAGCAAATGCTCGGTTTATTAACAACATTTACTGGCCTGAATGTCAGAGAAATTTCATAGAAAATATGTGTCCTCCAACAGGAATCATGGGAAATTTTTAGTTTAAAAACAGTAATTTGACCTTGCTGATCAGATGCTTCCTCAGTAGCTAAATAGTATAGCACATC
Source organism: Acanthosepion esculentum (assembly GCA_964036315.1). Classification (NCBI taxonomy): domain Eukaryota; kingdom Metazoa; phylum Mollusca; class Cephalopoda; order Sepiida; family Sepiidae; genus Acanthosepion; species Acanthosepion esculentum. The sequence continues at coordinate 40,387,883 of OZ038483.1, read as the reverse complement.
AGGCTATATTACGGTTCTCTGTAGGATACAGGTTCGATTCCTGTTGAAGGACACATATTTTCTATGAAATTTCTTGAACATTCAGTCCAGTAAATGGAGTTAATAATCTTTATTATAAACAGAGCATTTACTTAAATATTTGTATGCATAAAAGAATAATCTATAAACAGAAAATATATTTTATATATATACAGTGTAACCCGGATATAAGAGACCCGAATATAAGAGAAACCCGGATATAAGAGATTTTCTGGTCCCAAATTAGAGCCTGTGTTAATGTATTTATAATAGGCCAAACCCGGATATAAGAGACTTCTTCTCCGGTCCCGACAACTCTCTTATATCCAGGTTACACTATATATATATATATATATATATATATATATATAAAGAACAGTCAAATTTCTAATCCAGAGTTCTTTAGCATTTATTTTTAAAAACAGTGCTTGATACACAATAGACCATAAATAATATTATAATTATTTTTTAAAAATATGTATTCATCACGACACAGAAATGACCATGACAGTCCTACTCAAAGGAATGGCTTCTTTTTGATAAGTAACTTGTGTTGGTGACAAAGGTGTAAAGTATCTCTTTGAGGGGAAGTGGTCTGGAGTCAGACTTTATGTATGGCCAGAGCCTTTCATTGTATGTAAATTAATTTTGGCTCCTACTATGAGATACTACACTATGCAAACAACAAGTATGTTTTACTGGGATTTACAGTAAGTAGTATTTAGACAATAAGAGTTTAATATTAACAAGCGATGGGGGATTTAAATATAAAACAAATTAAAGTTAAAATATATTAGTTGAGTGATAGATTCATATTTAATTATTTAATGCGAAACAATAATTAATAAATAGATATAAACAAATAAAGTCCATAGTTTAAAAGCCTTAAAAGCTCAGCCCAATAATTATTGAGAAAAACCCTTTGTTAAAGTATAAAAAAGCCATGTGAATAAACAAATAAATAAACAGATTAAATAGGTAATAATGAAACACAACCTTCTCGATACTTAACAACCTGCGGCAAAGCCATAAAAAATTGCCGTTTGACCAGCTTAACCTACTATCACTCTTGAAATAGACCCCCCCATTGTAACTTGACATACATTTTTCGAAGGGGACTGGTCTGTAGATAAAAATTAATTCTTAGCTCTTTGACCACTTAACCAAAATGGCCGACACTAGCCGTTTCCATAGCAACTAATGTTCCAAGAGACCGCACTTATAAACACGCGCTAACCAAAAGATAGCTTATTCCCAAATTCTCGCTTGACGAGGAAGCAGGTCCAGGCACCTTAACTCAACATAACTTCAAAAATTATGTTAGGTGTCTCGGCTCTCGCTTTTGAAACATGAGAACTCTTATGTAGCGAAGGAATCATATTTTTAAAAACAAAAAAATATTATAATATATATATATATATATACACACACACACGCATATGTGCTGTTCAATTACACCATTCAGGATCGGTTAAATTATTAGGAATACTAAGTTGCACCCAGAATTCTATCAGATGAAGATATTAAAGTAAAAATTTAATCACTGGTGTTGCCTCTGTTTGGGGACGACTGATATAAGTTTGAACCTTCTCCTAAGTCTACATTACATAATTAGCTCTTTCCATTGATTTAATAGTTTGCATTGATTATTGTATTTTATTATTCTGATTTTCTCTCCTAAACATAGCTAGCATCTATCTCTAAAACTATTGGGGGGGCGGCGTTGCAAAAACCTAAATTTTTCCTTCAATTCCTAAAACTTTTTTGAAAGGGTGTTTTATGGGTTAAAGTGCTCAATATCAGGGACAGAATGTATGTAAATATAAAAGTGGACATTGAAGTCTACACCCGGAAGCAACAGTCTATTTCATGCTGAACACAATCATCAGGCCATATGCATTGTGTTTTTGTTTAACTATTTATATATACAGGTCAGAGATGCATTGTGGGTAGTCTATTCTATTATTCTAAAGGTTATATACTAAATCACCCCGAAAATATCATGGAAAATAAGGAAAAAATTATCAGCCTACAAAAATCAACCCAAAAGCTGTAAAGAAAAAAATAGCTATACTTACCTTCCCAGACCAAAACACACTACTAAATAAGTGATCAGAACACATCTGAAAATGCAGACACAAAAACAAATTTTCACTATGTTACTTAAAAACTGAAAACTGAAAATGAAGAAGAATAAACAAAAATATATAAATAAAATGAATGAAGAAAAACAAGTGAAGTAAATGAATCCAAACAAATAAATAAGTAAATTAACAAACTACATATGCACAGATAAACACAAGAAAATGAAATAATAACAACCAACAATAAAATAATCAAAACTTAATTAACAATACTACAAAAAATGCATTCGAATTCATAATTATTCCAACTAAATCACCCCTAGAATAATTTGAAATACAACTGTTAGAATAATACCCACAATGCATCACTGACCTATATATATATATATATATATATATGACATGAATCATTTATACAAAAAACAGATATTGAAGTTAATGATATAAATGTTTATAAACAGGGATCATAACATTCATTTACAGGTTTGGGGTTAATGTCATTTATTAAATTTGTTTGTGAAGATGTATTCTTGCTATTTATATCATTAACTTCAATATCTGTTTTTTGTATGAATGATTCATGTCATGTAAATTGAACTGCACCACATACTTGAGATATATATACACACACACACACACACAAATAGTCAAGCAAAAGCACAACGCACATAGCTTGATTATTGCATTTAGCATAAAACAGATTGTCACCTGGGTTTTGACTAAAATGTCCACTTAGGCTGTGTGTATATATATATATATATATATAGAGAGAGAGAGAAAATAATTGTGCCCATGTACGATTAAAACTTCTTATCTGAAAGATAAGATTATTTTTTGCATATATAATTTAAATTAGGATTTTTTTTTTTGTAGTTTTGATCCCCAAATTTCTGCTGACATGCTCTCCCATCTTCCTTATATGGAGATTATATTCAATGATCTTCCAAAAGCATTTTTGTTTAGACTAGTATTTTCATAAGTTTTGCTTTGATTACAATATTATGTCTCGTGCAGTCTCCTGCTTTTCTTAAATGAAAGTTGCATTCCGTTGTCTTTGAAGTGCATTGAAAAGAACCTTTATTTCATCTTTGTTCATGCTTGTCACTTCATTTAAGATAATGCAAACATTAAGATGATAAAGATTCATATAGGACTTACAGTCTTGTTATTACTGCAAAGGTGAATGTCAAGATTAAACAAAAACCAAAACGGTGATAGAATTATGTATAAATTAATAGATTCTGCTTAGGTTTTCTTGAAGATTATTGGGTATCATATAATATTTTACATTATAGAATAGATTTTGACTTGATGGAATGGCAAAAGATAAAAAAAAAAAACAAACAATAGAATTTTATGTAACATAAAGGATCCTATTAAATGCTTAATAAAAAGTATTTAACCTATAGCAAGATGGATGGATGCTGTTTCCAAGTTTATTAACATGAAGTGAATGAAATAGAATTAATGGCAACTTCAACGCAGCTTGGCAGTTTTACTTTCCTTGCTTACAAGCGTTAAACTATCAGCACACACACACACACACACACATATATATATATATATATAATGTTGACACTAAGGTCAACACCAAGTGGCAACAATCTGTATCATCCTTGAGTGCTATTTTCAGGCCACGTGTGTTGTGTTTTAGCCTATAGAATAATTTGAAACTTAACTGTCACCACACACCCAGTAACTGTCAGGAGAATATAAATAGACCTTACTCTCCATAATGCATGTCACCATTGAGCAGCCTATATAAAGTTGAACCAAAACACAAAACACATGGCCTAAAGATTGTGTTCAAACATGAAACTGACTGTCATTGTTTGGTGTTGACTTCAGTGTCCACTTATATATATATATATATATATGCTCTATCTCTGATATTGAGCTCACACTTTTATCCATAAATAGCATATCATAAACTATTTTTTTATCATATTATATATATATATCAAGAGAGAAAAGGATTCAGTAAGAAGAAAATATATTGAGAGTGTGCTAATCTCACAATTCTTGACAATAAACCCAAGACCAGGACCATACATAATATCACGTATCATCACAAAAGCAATAATAGCAAAATGTTGTTTATTAGCTCGTAGAAAAAAAAACAGGGATCTACTCAGGGTGGGCTGATTTAAAATCCAACAAACACCAACGGTTTTAATATATACATATAAAAAACAAACACTTTCTCATCGATGGCACTCATAAGTTAATTTAATATATTGCTACTCTTATCCTAAAAATTCCAATGCATTTCCCCATAACACATTTTTCTTTCATTTTGACTTAAAAAAAAGCCAAGACCAACATCTGTTGATGAAATTTATGAGCTTTTCTACTTTGTATCCTAATGTAAATTTTTGTTTCCAATTTTATCATACAGCCTACAAACACATGTATGTATGGTAGTTTATATTGAAACTATGCTGAACAGAACTTAGTTTCAGTTTATGGGATAGAGAGCATAATCTAGTATGATTAGCAGTGTGAATAATACCAGTACACTCAAATCCTCAGTCATGATCACTTGTGCTAGCACAAGCATCAATGTGTGTGTGTGTATATATATATATATATATATATAGGTTTGAAGAAAGCTTAAAGTGCAAAACTGTTCATCAATATGCAGTGTGGATTCCTGTGTCTCTATGGAAAATGCTCTCTGAAAATAAGCACATTTCATCAGGACACTCGCATAATCTGATTCTGGGCAGAAATGTCAATGCATATGTAGTATCTATAAATTTTTGATGGGTCTTATGCTTGCACATAATGAATGCATTTACATCTGTATGTATATGCGTATGAGCGTATCCTTTTGTATACTCTCATTAGAGTGTTTATGTCTTTTTTGTGTATGTTTGCATTTTTGCTTGTGTATATGAAGTTTTCTGTATATGTGTGAAGTTTTGAATGAGAAAAACCCTAACAGTCAATAAATGGAAATGATACCATTTTTTTTTCCTGATGGTAAGAAAAAGTGTGCCAGAGTCGAAAATCTTAAGTAGATATAAACAATGGACAAAACTGAGATTGAAATGTTTGCACTTTGCATCTATTTTGGTAAGACACTAAGTAATATGAAAACAAGAGAAAAGCGTCTATGAAAAAAAAAGTTTTAAATCTCAAGAAAAAAACCCTTTATCCCTCCTCCCCTCAATCTATGACTTTTACATCACTGGATGTTAAAATATTGCATTCTCCATTGTTTTGGGACACAGGAGAGCTTGTTGAGATGGAAATATAGGGGACATTTTTTTTCTCTGTTGATGAAAACAAAAAACCCCAAAAAATTCCTTTCCATTTTTCCATTTCGTAAATCTACATCATACCCAAAAAGATTTTTCTGATATAGATGTCAAATCTTCTATCTTCCTTGTCATTTGAGTATAAGCCTTAGGGGTCTTCATTTTTGTTTTCTTTTTAGCTTAACTGAGTCAATAATAGATTGAAAGTCAGCTGATGTTTTTTTTGCATGTCAGATTATACATCTTGAGAATGCAAATGTTTTATAAAATCTTTTGAAACTATACTTCCCAATGTTTTTTTTCAACTAGACTTCACCTAATACAAGGCTCAAGAGTCACTTAAGATAGTGGGTTACTGAATGAGATGTGTGGCATGAACAGAAAAGAAAGTAGTAGAAGTGAAAAGAGAAAGGAAGATAGATAACAATTGAATCTTTCCTTGAAGAGGTTAAAATGGTAACATTTAGGGAATCATCCCCTTGGGAGTCTGTTGCCCAAAGTAGTAGTGCTAGTATCAAGGGTTTTTATCATATTGTCCTTGTTAAAAACAACTTTTCGTCATGCAAGATTATGGGCTCTTACTACAAGGTAAATCAAAAAAGTTCTGTCCGTTTTTAAAGGAAAAAAAGAAAATGCTTCACAGTATGTGTAACTTATATTTAGTCTTCGAAGTAATTGCCATCAGCATGCAGCACCTTCTGTCAACGTGTCTCCAGCTGTTCAATGCCCTTGTGGTAGAACTCGAGTGGTTTTGACGCAAAGAAGTCCGTGAGGGCTTTGTGCAAGTCTGCTTCATTGGTGAAGGATTTCCCATGAAGATGATTATCCAGGGAGTGGGAGAGGTGGTAATCAGATAGCGCAAGGTCAGGTGAATAAGGTGGATGGCACAAAGTCTCCCACCCAAGTTGCTGTATGGTATCCCTGACCACTTGCATGACATGCGGCCTGGCGTTGTCATGGAGGAAAAGCACACCTTTGCGATTCACCAGTGCTGACTCCTTCTGGCACAATTCCTGTTGCACACGTTTCAATTGCTGCGAGTATAGGTCTCCAGTGACCATTTGGCATGTTGGTAGCAGTTCATAATGAACCACTTGATGACCTGTCCACCAGACACAAAGCATAATCTTGCGGTGTGAAGGACAGCATCCTGAGGAGACAACCAATGTCTGGAATGCTTGGGAGTTTTGTACAGAACCCACTTTTCATCACTGGTAAGCACTTGATTGAATAAGGAAGTGGTATGGTGGTGAGAAAGCAGTGATACGCAGGCTGCTAATCGTTGTCCCTTGTAGACCTCCAACAGCGTTTGCCGAACCCACTTGTTCAGTTTGTATGTCTTACCTAGGTGGTGTAGGTGAAGTCTAACTGTTTCATTGGAAACGTTGAACTGTCTTGCAAGTTCACCACACGTTAGACTACTGTCCTCTTCAATGGCCGCCTTCAGGACTCCGTCATTCAAGACCTGTGGTCATCCACTGTGAGGCTCAACATGGAGAGACAAATCTCCCAACTTGAATTTTCAAAACCAACGCCTTGCTGTACATTCATCCACAGCACTATCTCCAAATGCTTGACGTATGCGGCGACTTCATGCAGCTGCTGATAAGCCCACTTTGAAGTCATAAAGCAAACAGCCCCGAACAAGATCTCTAGACACTTCCATCCTTCTCACAGCTGTCTGGCTTATAACTGATGGCCGGGCATGGTGCACATGTTTTTTATAACGTCTGATGTTCCTACTTCCGGCTGTCCGAATTTGAAAACAATTGCTACACGCATTTCGTATATATTTCAACTTCATTCAATGACTAATCAAAAAACGGACATAACTTTTTTGGTTACCTTGTAGAATCTCACTAAGGTCCACTCAGCAGTTGTAATATAAACCAGAGGAAGGTTCTGTGGGTGTTGAAAAAATACAGATGTGCCCAAGCAATGTTTCTACATCGTGGAAGTGCTGTGTAGAAATGCTAGCTATTTCATTATTTGCTTTTATACATAAGCTCTGTCTTTTGACATTGAACATTAAATACACTTTTGCTTATTTGATAGAATAAATAAATAGATATATAGATATTGGTGACATTCTACCAGTGTGCACAAACTGATTATTAAAAAAGTTTAGTGAACCAATTGTTGGATTATCTGAAAATAATCTTATATATTAATAGCAATGGTCTGGGTAAAATGTTACTTGTACTACATTCATGTGCCTAGTGAGAAAAAAAAATGTGGCAAATCTTTTAGTCATAAACTTGATAGGTCTTCAATTGGATCTTTGAGAATGCAGGGATTCATTTCGAATGTGGCTAAGAAAGACAGCAGAAATATAATTCTGGAAATATCTGAATAAATAAATGTTTTTACTAAATTATCAAAATGGTTTAATTCTTTTTGATACTATAAAGTGATTCGTTCCCATTCTCAGATTGAAAAGAAAATACTGTACTCACATATCATGTGACCTTTGAAGACCTAATTTTGAAGCTAATTTGATTACAGTAAATAAGTATATTGTTTGGCCAATTGCACAGCCGGGGCCAGCACTACATTTATATCTTGTGCATGATGTGATCCTCTTAAAATTAGCTTCAAAATAAGTTCTTCAAAAGTCACATGATACGCAATTATATACAATAAGCAGAATAGGTTCCTAAAGATTACCTGCCATTATAGAACTGATTGTTAGAAATTTATGATGCAACCACTAATATATATATATATATATATATATATATATATATATATATATATATATATATGGTGGAGGGTACTTACTTTCTACATTACAGTGATATGCTTTGTTATGGGGGGTAACTTGAAGAGCCTGGTGGTATTTTCAAGTATTATTTTGCTTTTAGCATTATGCTTCTTT
>OZ038483.1:40372140-40374640 GCA_964036315.1 Acanthosepion esculentum | reverse complement strand
GCTTTATCAGTCATGTATAGAAAGATACATGATCACCTAAGCATGTATCACACATGGGACATAACTGACTTGAGTTCTCAGGTTAATGTTTTGGTTTTGTACCAATTTGTGGTATTATACAAAACTATCTCTATACGCAGCCTATTCTATAGTCAATTTCTTGTTAGTCTTATTTGTATTCATGTGAATGCATGCAAATATATGAATCTAAATGCACATGTATTTATATAAGCATGTTTAGTGACTGTAGATGGTCATGTTTGATCGATATTAACATTCTCACTATTATTTGGACGAATAACATTGTCAGCTGACATGAAGTGGAACGACTATGTTGAATCCATTGCTAGGTCAGCTGCTAAAATTTTTCTCTCCAGAATCTATCTTACATATCTATAAGTCTACCATTTGTCCATACTTAGATTATTGCTGCCACATATGATTCAGTGAACCTGCTACTTACCTCTTGATAAAATCCAAAGAAGAATCAGCAATGTTATTGGTCCTGATCTGGTGGCTCAGCTGCAGTCACTTTCCCACCACTGTAAGGTTTCCTCTCTGTGTATTTTCTATAAATACTTTCATGGTAATTGTTTGATTGAGCTCGTTTCTATGTTACCTAAACTTTTTGAATTTTAGTGCAGTACGAGACTGGCATCAAGATCTCCTCAATCTATAGTTGAGCTGGCGAGATGTATCTGTAAATTCTATGCTGACAATTTCTTTTTTCACACTTCTCATTTATAGAACTCCTTTCTGGCTCCATGCTTTCCAGCTAAAGCTGTAAAAATTTAAATGCAAATCATCCTGATTACACTTTCCTCTTCCTGCTCATTATTAATGTTTCTATTCCTAAATTCTTCCACAACCTGTAACCACTTGTGTCTTAGTGGTTTTACTGCCTTCCATGGGGTGATACTGATTAAAAAAAAAATAATGGTATAGTTATCATTAAACTACCACCAGTGTACCTTTATTAGTCTTTTCTTTTTTTTAAATGAATGTAAATTATGCCAAAGCATTGAGCTCAGGTGAGAGATGATTTTCATTTTCAGCACTGTGGGCCTTAATAATTGCACGGGGGTGCTAACAGATGTTGAACCTGCCTTGTAGCTCAGCTTAACTTTCTACCATTTCTCTCCTGAGTCAAATAGAGACGTCACCATTGAATTGTTCATGATATTTAGTCAATTTTGGCATTCAGTTAAGATAATCATATTTCACAAGTGTATGAAAGGCCGCTACATCCCGAAGCATTGAGTTCAGGCTTTGCAAAGGGTTAATCACAAGCCACTCTAAAGGCATTCAATCAACAAGGATAACAATACGAGTAAACTTTGATCAATTAAACCCAATCCTATTAGAGTTCACTTAAGTTAGAACTTGATATGTTGCATCTTGCCAAAAGTCTTTCAGTCACTTTCTCCCCCGGAGAAACTGATTGACCCACATGACTTCTGATAAAATTCATAACATTTTAATATGTTAGCTTTTTAGTCAGGTTATCAACTGCTGGAATTGATCGTTGCAGTTGTATATTACTAAAACTTGGATATGTTGGTGGTGCCATGGAAAATGGAAATAGCAGGTTTCAGTTTTCGCTTAGGCTGTTGCATTCACTTCACACTAATGTTCTTAGGAAACATCTGAATGCATCTCTTCTTTGTAAAGCTGTGGATAGAATAGTATAGTTGACTGGGCTCTCTAGCTTTGGCAGGGGAGCCAAATTAAAAAAAAATTAGAGAAGGCAACAAGAAACCATTTTCACTAACTTTCCCAAGAACAGTGATGGCAATTCTCAGATATTACTTTGGTACATGTTGCTTCATTGACAACAAGGTGATCAAATGTAAATTTTAAATTGTTTGTCCATTTAAAATACTACATTTATAAGAACATATATTCCTTTTAAATACATAAAGCTATAAAAATAACTAAAAAGGACTTCACATTTCATCTTATGCTCTTGCTGTTATCCAGGGGTTGTTACCAGACTGAAAAGAAAATGATTAATTCATTGACAGACCTAAGAATATTTATAAAAATTTTTTAAAAATAATTGAAAATAATTTTATTTATTGCCAAATAGTTTACAAAAAATTTAATGAAATCCTCGTTAGGTTTTATTTTTTATTAGGATTTTAAAAGTTGTTTTTATTTATTTTTTTCCTTTCTTGTTTCTAACTTTGTTTTTATTGCTCAGCCCACAGTAGGTTTTGTCTTGCCTTAGTTGAAAAGGAATGTATTAAGCTTGGATGTGTGGGTGATGTGACGAATAAGGGTTTAAAGTGAAAATTGGAGAGCCTAGTACCAATTCCAAACAGGTTTGTTTTTATTCACAAATACCTTTGGGAATGTTATGAACCTACCTTTTCTCCCCCGAGCTATGGGTTAATTAGTAAGACTTGTATCAGTAACCCATTATTATCTAAAAAAAAAAAGAAAAAGATTCTGACAATCTAAAAATATTTTCTGCCGATAATAACATGTAAATGATTGA
>OZ038483.1:40334640-40362140 GCA_964036315.1 Acanthosepion esculentum | reverse complement strand
ATTTCTTTTTATCTTGTGGCTGTAAAAACACAATTCAGAATGTTAATCAGTTGTTATATCTGAGTTTACATGATTGTAATGTTTAAACACCTATCTATTCTATAATGGGGAGGCACGCTGGAGTAGTGAATAGCAGCTCGGATTGAGGAAGCAGATAGCCGTGTTCGAATTCCAGTCGAATCCATTAGATTCACTTACGTGCTTATACCCTTAGGAAAGGTATTAATCCTCTTCTTCTCCCTCCAGTTATGGGTAAATAGCAGGAAAAACTGGGTTCTATAGCCTTGGATGGCAACTGGTCTAGGAGAAGGAAAACTCTGAATTAAAAATCTGCGGAGAGTTGTTTGGGGACCCTGTGGCACGTAGTGCACCAGGTCTCTGTATTTGGCCCTTCAAAAAGTGTGTTTGGTTCTGCACAAAGCTTTCACCACTATGATCAAGTCATGTGCTGGTGTCTGGCTGTCGGCTCCTAGGAACTGACCAGCTTGACCTTCATATGTCGAGTATGACAGGAGAGTCCACCATTCTATAATATAAAACTAAGTTTGACTTTATATATGTATATATACTGATTTCTGTTTCTTGACAATGTCATGGAGAAGGCATAATGCCAATAAGTAAATATGCCTCATGTTACCATAACAATGGAATATCGCATTACTAACACAGAGACCTGTTTCCAGTAAGTAAATATTCCTCAGGTTATCATAACAGGTGAATATCTCATTGCTAAAAGTATGCATGATGCCAGTAAGTAAACAAGCAGAATTAAGTTAGATAATAAAGATAAATTTTTCTTTCTATCAAGTCACCCCAAACAAGACAATAATGGCGCTAAGATATATGGGGCTACTGGAAGTGAAAAAGAATGAAAGGACTTTTGAAGAAACCAGAAACCCAATTTTAAACAGGCTACAGGAGATAAACATTGACTCCTGTTTGAAAGAATGGGGAGAAGTGTGAGCTGGATGACTGACAAACCTATCTACTCCTATTGAAGGAGAAAAAAAAAATAAATAGTAATTAAATTTCAGAGTTCAGGCAGATAGGTTTGTCGCAGTTAGCTCCCCTTCATTTTCTTTAACCCTTCACCAGGGGTCTCTCTCTCTCCCGGGTGTATAAATACGGGATGACCTTTCGCCTCTCTCTCTCTTTGCTCTGCTTACGCACACGTGTGAGCAACTATGTTGATTTTGGCCGCTGGCCGAAACCTCGCACGTGGGACGAGGTACAAAAGCTTTCTCTAAAACTTTCCAATATGTGAACTTTTATACACAACCAGCATTTCCCATATACTGGGAACACACTAAAACAAAATTCACCCGTACGGGCATTCAACTAAAAACAACACACACACAACTTTCCATACAGACTGTAACATTTTATTCATGTCTTCAATGTATTTGTAATTCGTGTATTAATCTATTTGTTATTAATATATATTTGTTCGCATACATGTATATCGGTCTTGTTTGTTTCTTTGGACTCCATTAAAGTCCAACATTCTTATGTAGCTGGACCGGCCAGCGGAAGCCTTAACCTAGAGATAACTCATCTTCTCTTCTCCCATTCACACCCCGCATAGTCCACTACAGGTTAGATGTATAAAGTTGTAGGAGATTTGGTGGAACTGGAAACTCAATTTTAAACAGAAAACAAGTGATAAATCTGTACTCCTAACATAAAGTATAATTATATATACGGTGTAACCCGGATATAAGAGAGCTGTCTGGACCGGAGAAGAAGTCTCTTATATTCGGGTTTGGTCTATTATATATACATTAACACAGGCTCTAATTTGGGACCAGAGAAAATCTATCTTATATCCGGGTTACACTGTACTAGGTTTTTATACCATACTCATATCAAGCATAGAACGGAAACTCGTATGGCAGAGGCAAGAACATACGTTCAGCTTAATACTCCAGTTTTCCATCACTTTATTGTCTTTTGGGATCATAGTAATTTGCTAAGAATAGCTTCGATGTTGCATAAGGCTGAAAGTATGGGACACCCAGTGAGGATCGAACTTACTATTCAGTCATAATTGATCTAACAAGACAATGTTGCTAAACATTACAAGTTGAGGGGCCCTCATCCTAGTGTTTTTATGCATGTTATAAATATTTAGTAGCAAATAAAAGGCTTCTTAATTGTTAACACATCGAAAAAGAAACTGCTCTTTTTATTGTTTTAGATAACCAGTTTTTTCTTTTTTCAGGATAGTGGCTTATTATACCTTCTCAGGCTAACGTTTTCCACTGACATGAAGTGAAAAGATTATATTGAATCAAATCTTAGGTCTGCTGCTAGGTAAGTTGATTTACTGTGTCGTGCAAGACATATTCTGGTAGGTAAACTCTCTTACTTAACCATTTATAAGTCTACCATTCGTCCATGCTTTGAATATTTTAATATTGCTGTCACATCTGGTCTGGTGTTTCCGCTATGTATTTACAGATACTTAATCAAATAGAAAAAAAGTATCTTAAGATGTTATAGGTCATAACTGGTCTAGCAGGACAAGCTTACTAAGCATTGCACCACACCAGTACCCTAATCCTGGGATAATAGACAAGAGGATATCAGCATCAGTTGAACGTATTGGTTTGTAGTTAGTTTTTTTCTTTTTCAGGATAGTGGCTCATTATATCTTCTCAGGCTAAGGTTTTCCACTAACATGAAGTGAAAAGATTATGTTGAATCAAATCTTAGGTCTGCTGCTAGGTAAGTTGATTTACTGTGTCGTGCAAGACAGATTCTGGTAGGTAAACTCTCTTAACCATTTATAAGTCTACCATTCGTCCATGTTTTGAATATTGTTCTGGTGTTTCTGCTATGTATTTACAGATACTTAATCAAATAGAAAAAAGTATCTTACAATGTTATAAGTCATAACTGGTCTAGCAGGACAAGCTTACTAAGCATTGCACCACACCCGTACCCTAATCCGGGGATAATAGACAAGAGGATATCTGCATCAGTTAAACGTATTGGTTTCTGAGTGAGTGCAATTCATATATTTTGATGCAGTAGAAAAATCCTGAAGATGAATTAATGAGAAAGAATTGATCGATACAAGATAGCTTTTAGCATAGATAGTATTCAGTTCAATAAAGGATTCAGTTTGTATTTGGTAACTTTCTGGGAATTTCAATGTCCTCCTGCCAATGTCTGGAGGGTGCAATGGCTAAAATCTTTTGGCTATGACAACAAAGTTGAACGCTTCAGCTTGAAATAATCAATGTATAATAATGATAATTTGTCATCACGGAACTTCAGACAGAAATAATTATCTGTTTACTTCGATGTCAATGATCACATTTTGATAGAATTACCTTCAGCACTTTGTAGGTAACTTTGTTTGCTATGGAGAAAAAAAAGTGTTTGTCTTGCCACTACAGGTGACTTTGGTCACCAGTGTGTTTGAATACTGAGGTTGTGTTGTGTTCTGCTATAGCAACTGGTAAAATGTGTTTCAGTGAAATTGACAATGGCTCTACTGCAATTCAGAGGTCACTATTTCCATTGCAACAGGAAGTAATACTTAGGAACAATGAAAAGTGCTAAAGGTTCACCTCTTTATCATTAAGCATATAGATAAGTGATTCTCAAAGGGGAACATATTTCCGATCTAACTTCTAGGAGAGGAATTGTGGGGCGGGGGGGCTTGTAGCCATATAAGTCATAAGTATAATGCTGAAAAATATGAGATGATTCAAAATGGTGGGAAATCAGGGACTGAAGTACTTGACATTACTAAAGAAGGAATGGAGTATGAGATTTTCTAAACTACTGGTTTAGATTCAATTAATAGTTTTATTGAATGGAAATAAAAGACCTGCTAGTAATTTTTTTTTTTTTTTTTTTGTTGACTCAGATGTAATTTTATATTACAGAATGTTTCCAAATCTATTACAGAAGATAACCAGATTTTTGATTTACGTATTTGAGATTTTACAAGCACAAGTTTGATCACCAGGTTAAATGCAAAAAGAATTTCTTACCAGAATACATTGCCATCGAATGTGAGTAAACCTTAAATCTTTTCCATAAAGATTTTGCATTTCAAATCCTTGAACTATACCACTGAACTATAAAGGAAACAAATATATATTCTAATTTGTTAATAATTAATCTAATTAGTTTTATGCAAAAGTTCTCAGTACACAATGTGTAGTAAATCTTGGTTACTTTTGGATTTGGTTCAGCTGTTTGTTGAATAATGCATTTGAGGTGATCTCGAAAAGTTCTTGGATTAAGCCAGGAAATTATTCTAATGCATCTTCTTATATGTGCCATGTCTCTTCAGGACAATGGTGATCATGGCTCTCCACAATTTCCTGTCCTTTGTAGTGTTTAATGAATTTTATCTTTTTATTTCTCTTAAACCTTGCTCTGCCATCCATTTACTCAAGCTCACTGGATAGGTTACATGTTGCTTTCCTCTGTCTCTCACCTCCAAGCTGTCCTGTGAGTATCAAATACTCTAGTCCCTCTTATTATGTGCCCTAGAAATTTCAACAGTCTCTTTCTGATGTTAAGTATAAGTGTCTTTCATCATTGCTTACATGTTCAGTCCATGGTATCCTCAGCATCCTCCTGTAGGACCACATTTCTGTTGCTTCAAGTCTCTTCTCTGTCTGTGATGAGATTGTCCAGCATTCACTGCCATATAGGAGTATTGATATTACGTATGAGCTTTGATGTTAGTAATTTGTATGGTAACGGGAAATTACTTTAAATAAATTCCAATTAAAATATAAACTAAAACTGTTCTAAATTTTTCTTATTTGAAAGGATTTAATGGATTCTATTTTTAATCAGATATTATTTCTTATTACTTGAAATATATTTTAGTCAATACACAGGTTTGTGTAGATGTCGATAGAAATAAACCGAAAATCTCAAACATTGGCTATTAAGTGGGCAAACAGATTATATTCCCAGTGGTCTATATTAAAAACAAACAAAATTGGACAAGGGGAAAAAGAGGTTAGCAGGCGTTAGTTTTTAGCAAGAAAAGAAAGAAAAAAAGAAAAATGAATAAATAAAATTAAATTAAAAATAATTATTAATAAAGTATTTACTCACTGGGATTCAGTTTTAATATCGACGACATACTTCGCAAAAGACACAAGCGATAGTAGGCGGCACGCTCGATTCCCCGAGCTTCAAGTTACAAAGAACGCAGTGTTGGTGGCAGTGGGGGGGGGGGTCGTACAACCGCTATTCCACCACCACAACAGTGGGCCGGGGGGAAGGGCTTTTTGTAGGAGAAAGTCCAAAACAAAATGGCACCCATTCTGACCAGCAGAACTTTTCGAGCCGAACGAGTTTCTAAGGAGGCAGTTGACGATAGAAATAAACCGAAAATCTCAAACATTGGCTATTAAGTGGGCTAACAGATTATATTCCCAGTGGTCTATATTAAAAACAAAACGGCCATCACTGAATTTGTCTACCAAGCTATCCATAGTAACGGCGAAGCCCGTGCCGTGGCCCTTGACATCTCAAAGGCATTCGATAGGGTTTGGCATGCCGGCCTCCTTCGCAAGCTCCGGGGTTATGGTATCACAGGTCGATTGTTTGACCTAATTCAATCGTTCCTATCAAACCGGGATTTGAAGGTTGTTCTCAATGAATCCTTCTCCAACTCCTATCCCACTACTGCTGGTGTTCCTCAAGGCTCCATCCTTGGCCCTACTCTGTTCCTCATATTTATAAATGACCTTCCTGACGCCATAGACTCCCAAGTCGGTATCTACGCTGACAACACTACCATTTACTCCTGCCTCAAGCACAAATCCACCGAGGCGGACAAAATTAACCTGGCAGCTCAAATTGAAAAGGACCTCCAATCGGTTGTGGACTGGGGAGAGAAATGGATGGTCAACTTTAATGCCTCTAAAACAAAATTGCTCTCCATTAACCACCACAAGGACCCATCCCTGCATCCCATCAGAATGTCTGAGGACCAACTTCTCGAGAGTTCCTCTCTGCGGCTGCTCGGTCTCACGCTGTCCGCTGATCTGAGATGGAACAAATACATCGAGTCAATTGCATCATCCACCGCTAGAAAAGTTGGTTCCCTGTGCCGAGCCATGAAATTCTTCTCCCCTGAATCGATCCTCCAGGTCTATAAGTCTACCATTCGACCTTGCATGGAGTATTGCTGCCATTTATAGTCTGGGGCCCCTGCGTGTTGCCTCGGGGTTCTTGATAAGATCCAGAGACGGATATGCAATGTGATTGGCCCTGATCTGTCATCTCGTCTGCAGTCGCTCTCTCACAGACGGAATGTTGCATCACTCTGCCTTTTCTACAAGTACTTCCACGGTAATTGCTCTGAGGAGTTGCTCTCACTTGTCCCTAAGCCTCGTGAATTCAAGCGTCCTACGAGGCTGGCATCCCGTTCCCACCCCTTCACCGTAGAAACTGTTAGGTGTAGACGTCTTTTCTACTCCAATAGCTTCATGTCTCGCACATCTTGCCTATGGAACTCCCTTCCCCGTTACTGTTTCCCTGACAAATACAATCTCCAACGGTTTAAGTGTAGCGTCAATCGTCATCTCCAGTTGCCTTGATCTATCCACTTCCTGACATCTTCCATTCCTATCTGCTCTCGCTCTATATCTCCCGTAACCTCCCCACCTCGATCGGCTCTCCGTCCTTCTCTTTCTCCACAACCCTTCCTTTACCACTCCTATCTGCTCTTCCTCCAACCCGTCTGTAACCCCTTGCGTGATAGTGGCCACTGGCCTTGCTCGGGGTGATACGCTTAAAAAAAAAAAAAGAAAAAAAAAAGATGTTCCATTTTTTTTGTTTCAATTTTCTCTAAAACTTCATCATTGCTCACATGTTCAGTTCATTGTATTCTCAGCATCCTTCTGTAGAACCACATTTCTGTTGCTTCAAGTCTCTTCATTTGTGATGAGATTGCCCAGCATTCACTGCCATATAGGAGGACTGGTATTACATAAGAGTACAGTACTCTTTTGATGTTACAGTTCAGTCATTTTCATGGTGAAGTAGGGAATTACTTTAAATAAATTAATTCTAATCAAAATATAAACTAAAACTGTTCTAAATTTTTCTTATTTAATTTTGAACAGTGTTTCTTTAATTTGAAAGGATTTAATGGATTCTATTTTTAATCAGAAATTATTTCTTATTACTTGAAAATATTTTAGTGGATACACAGGTTTGAGTAGATGTACCATATTTTTTTTAAAACTGTATGACTTACATCTACCAGCCTATACATTCAAGACTCATAATAAAGAAAATGTGCCCTCCGTTTTTTGTCAGGGGAAACAACTGTCTAATCTACTGTGTCATAAACAACTCAGCCACAGAAAGCTTTGTAGCCCAGCAGAGTTTAATTACCCTTTTGAAAAATAAACATCATTTTATTCAAATCTTTTTGAAAAACCATATCCATGTGAAAGTTCATATATGTTAAATTTATTTTTATATCTGAAATGTAAAAAAAAATTCTAAGCAATTGATGGGTTTTATTTTTAATCTGACATAATTTATTATTACTTTAAATGTTATAATTCTCTTGATACATCAGTTTGAGTAGATGCCCTATTTAACCCATACAAAATCCTGCAGGAGGGTCAATTTTATTTATTAAGGCTCTCAAATGAACAGGCCAGTAGATGTAGTTCGTACCATTTAGCAAAAAGAAAAAAAAGGAAATGTAAAACAGGGTATTTACACAGACCGGTATATATATATATATATAGAATATAATTCTTTAATCTTAATCTCACTTGCAGTTCATTACATCTTCCAGATTTTTGTTCTATAATTGTTAATATGCAATGTGGATTAAGAATCAAGAATTAGTCTTTCTGATCCACATTGCTAATTTATTAATCTGGCAGTTGGTATTAAAAAGAAGCAACAATAAGTAAGAATAAAGGAATAGTAGATATGGTGGAGTAATGGATATCGGCTCAGGTTGAAGAATCGGACTAGCCGAGTTCGAATTTGAGTCAAATCCATTACATTCACTTATGTGCTAATACTCTTGGAAAAGGTATGAATCCTCTTCTTCTCCCTCCAACTATGGGTAAATAGCAGGACAGACCAGGATCTATAGCACTGAATGACAACTGGTCTACCGCAGAAATAAATAGCAAACTACTGCAGGAAAAATTTGCCTCGTCAGTCATGTATCAAAAGATACATGATTGCCTCAGTGTGTATCACACATGGCATATAACTGAGTCAAAAAATGAATAAGTGACACTGCTTCATCTAAGAAATTCAGTTTCCATTATATATAATACCATTAGTATTATGGGAAAAAATGATGGCAGCATATTTACTTACTAAGAGAAGTAATATGGTTATTATATCGCAGTGCTCTTCTATCTCCCACTATCCTGCAAGAATTCACACAAAGATCTTCATTAAAACCTTCTTGCAATAAGATCCTGTTTGTATATAACATCTACACCTTTCAAATCTATATTATAATAATCTGATTTCTGTTTGTGGATATAAAAACTAAAAAACAGCAAATCATTGCAGGATATTTGTTAGGGCAATACTGTTAAAAGGCTTATGCTTGAAGAATCAAGCAATTTCCAGTCAAATTGACAATTTAATAGTAGAGTGTGTTCAAAATTTGGAATTCACTTGAATCATCTATGTGCCAAGTCTTTTCAGGATGTCTGCCATCATGGCTATCCACGTTACCCCTCCCAGTCCCTATTCTGCCATCCATTTTCACAAGTTCTTTAGGTAGTCTGCTTAGTGATTTTTTTCTGTCCCTCTTGACAGAAAAAATTCTCTAAGCCCTCTTTCCTCAACATTTGTACTAGAAATTTTAACTGTCACTTTTTGATCCTAAGGATAAGAGACCATTTAATTCCTCAAAATTTTCTCATTACTCACATGTTTAATTGATGACATTCTCAACATCCTTCTGTAGAACCATTTTTCTGTTACCCAAAGTCATTTTCACTGCCATATAGGAAAACTCTGATAATAATGATACAATTTTTGTTTATGTGTTTGTTAAAGTAGTGGAAAATAAAATCATATCGACATTGAAAGAAATATGTTTGTGGGGGAAAGAGAGATTACAAACTACAGCATAAAATATTAATGCCTTTATTTTGTTAAAAAATAAAAAATAATAATAATTCTGTATTTTTTTATAAAAATATTTAGATACCTATCAGAAGAAAGGATATTTGTTTTTTTCTGTTTTTAGTTTTTTTTGTTTTTAGTTTTTTTTGTTTTTTGTTTGTTTTTTTTTTTTTTTTTTTTTGTTTTTGTGAGGAAAATTTTTGGTCCCTCCCCGATTCCCAATAAGCTTACTTAGACAACCTAGTTTATTAATTTCACACTTTTTGTCAGAGCTAAGAGTATTTATTATAGTTGAATCACGTTTTTGGTTGCACACTTAAAAAAAAAATATATATTCCATTGCTTTATTTATTCTTTACAGAATTAGAACATTTCATTCTTTGATAAACATGATATTTTAAAAAAGATTTTTGATATAATATTTAATCATCATGCCCATAAAAAATGGTGTGCCAAAAGGACAGTTTTTCCCTTGACACTTCTATTATTTTAACTACCTTCACTCATTGACAATGTTTATTGTTTTAAAAAGCAGTGATTAAGATTGTAATAAAACCTAAACATATGATGAAAGTGAATTTATCCATTTTATGGTTTTTGAGAATTTACATCAAAAATATTAAACACAATTTATTAATTTTATATTTACAACATTCTAAAAACCCAACAGAATTGAATTAAAATTAATGCAATTCAGTATTTATCATTTACCATTTTATAAAGAAATAAATATAAAAAAATTTTATTTATAAATTTATAAACATTTACTAAATTATTAAAATATGTGAACCAACTTTCAGGAAATCTTTATTATTTACCATTTTATAAAGTCCATATCAATTTTCAAGTAACGTATGTTTTGTTAGACATTCTAAAAAATAATGTAAAGTGTGTAAATAAACAATCTAATAAATAAATAAATAGTGTTTATTATTTTGTTGTCAATTCTCAGTAAGCTTTATTATAATTCTAATCATCACTTTTTAAACCAATAAACATTGCCAAGGAGTGAAGGTAGTTAGAATGATAGTGGTGTCAAGGAAAAAATTGTCCTTTTGATTCACAGATTATTTTTGTGGGCACAAAGGTTTAAGATTGCTGAATTTTTTTCTCTGCTGGAATTCTAGATTCTTGTCTTTCAAATGATTTTCTGACTTTACTTTTAAAACCTAGTTCTACGTCCCGTTGTTATTATTTCGCACAAAATTATTAATCATTTCATTTCTTATTTCTCTATAATGTAATCTTTTCCACATAATTAGAAAAGACAATTTTTTAAGATTGTGAGAAAAGAGGCTCTTTTGATCCCATTTTTACGGAGATGAATTATTCTTGGGTTTTATATGGTTTTCAAAAGTTTGAAGAAAGATGCATAATTTGATTTAGAATGATACAAACAAAAAACCTGAAAAAGAAAACTGATTCCTGTTGATTTTATAAGACAAGGGTTAAAACATAACAGTGAAAATCTAGGACATGTCTTGGCAAATAAAGTTATCAGAAGCAAATTTCAGAACTTAAAACAGCAGTTCTGACTACGGATAGTAACATCAATTGATCCTAAGGATAGCTAAGCGGAAAAGAACTTAATAGTCATTGAGGTTAGAGGGGAGCCTGGTGGGATTATAATCATAAGTTTTGATAAATAATCTACCAGGGATTTAAGCGACTCGTCAAAACTTCTTTGTGAATGCCCAGTTCAGATATCATTAAAGCTGATCAAAGTGAACCACAAACAACACAGAAATAATTCTGCCATCAAATTGTATATTTACCCAAGAATTATCCGCTCAGTTCCGTTTGGAATTGTAAGCCTCTCATTAGAACTGGGCTTTTTATCAACTGTTTTCATTAGTAATTTGTATTGATTTGAAAAATAGAAATAGGCATTGGGGTCTGTAAGAATTAACCCCTTGTGCCAGGACATTGGCAGAAATGTATATGGACATAATTAGATGGATCTGTGACGGGGTGGGGGTGCGTATAGCTGATGAATTGAAAGTGGGAAGGTACGGTAAGCTGTTCTCATGTATCCTGTAGATTTTTTTCCTCCCCCATGATCCTTTGGATTTAGTTTCAGAAAAGATAATTCAGTGACTTTGCTTTATGTCTAGGCAGGAAGAAATGAAATCCAACAAATGAAATTACTGACTCGACTTTTAATATATGATTGAATAAAGCTTGACAGCTTAAATATTAGAAACAAACGCTTAAGATTCAGTGTTTTATTATCAGCTTAAATAAATGAAACCCAAATTAATGTACTTGGGGGGAAAAAGAAAATTCTTGATAATCAACAGCCACAGCTTCTTTTTGCATCTCAGTAGTAAAGATTAGGTAAGATATACCTGAAGTTTTTTTTTTTTTTTTAGTATTTTGTTAGTGACACTCAAAACAATTTAAGGATTTAAAAATATATTTCAAACTAGAGTAAAGATTTGGCAGTAAATAATTATTAATGTTCTATGATGAGTTTAGGTCATGATAACAGACAATTGACTGTAGAAAAGATACATATTAGCAGCAGCTGAATAGTGACTTTAATTAATTTAGTTTCTTTGGTTTAATGAAGGGTTACCATTATTTTGAAAATGTTCTGAGAGACAAAAATTAATTTATATATTAACTATAGATTACAGACAGTATGACGTACAGCTAGCATAACTATTATTGGGGAGGTAAGTTAAAATTCCAAAGTAGTTTATTGTATTCACTTATTGCCAATACCTTTGGGAAAGGCATAAGTCTCCGTCTCTTCTCAACTAGATTAAATAGCAGAGTAGACTTAGCTATCTAATATTGACTTGCAGCCAGTCTAAGAGAAGAAAAACTCTAAATTCCAAACAGTAGAAAAGCACTCCACTATGTTTTGTTAGAAGTGATAGCAACTGTCCATATTAAAGGAAGCTGTGAAGAGTCATGATCATATTATAGTAAGAAACATGGCATTTAAATTTATGAAAGCTATGTTAGATAATAAGATGAGGAATTCAAGTGCTTTTAGGTCTTGAATTGGAATTTTAATTTGCCTGAATTTATCTTGACTGTGACTATGAAGTGAGTGTATATAGAGATATGGAGATGCTGGGTGTGGGGACAGGAATGGATGGAGTGAAGCAGCCAAGCATTAGTATATTTGGTGCTGCCTTGTTGCATTTGCTTGTTATGAGTAGGGATTGGCTTTTAAGCCGATAGTGGTGATGCTATCAGAAAGTCATGTTTGATTTGTACTACTATGGATTAAATGAGTTTATAAGCATATTAACAAGACCTTAGGACTCTTTACTGGCATATTCTAGTAATAACAAGATTGATGAATTTATAATAATATTAGTACTAATAATTATTATCACTGTATAAGTACTAAGAATTTGGGTGTATGCTTCATCTTCAGTATACTTTGATTTTAGTTTGGTATTAGTTATGAGCAGTACAGATTTTTGTTCAGACCAAGTTTAGTGCATAGATAACATATGCATTCAACTTGCATGAATGATCATCATCTTTTTCTATTGTGGATCAGTGCAGAGCATCTGTCTGATCTCTGGCCTTTGTGAGCTGGAACCAATTAAGCTTTCTGACTGAAAAACCTACAAGATAATATAAAGTCGGGGGGGGGGAATTGGGAAAAGTGAGGAAGCGGTTGGGGGTAAAAAAAAATGAATGAGGTAAGAAAGCTATAAAAAAAATGAAAACCTGGTGAAAGGAAAAAAATATGCCCATAGTTGGAAGGAAGTAACAAAAGTGTTTACTGGCTGGATAGCTTGAGACGATGAACAAATGATTGAAAGGCAAGTATGGATCTTATTCATCCATGTGCCATGCCCCTGCAGGATATGGATGATAATGGACCTCTCCAACTTTTTGCTCTCTGTAGCTCTTAGTATGATTTATCTTTTTGCTATCTCTCCTCACCCCCATTCTGCCAACCATTTACGGAAGCTCATTGGGTAGGATATTCACTGCTTTCCTTCGTCTATCTAGCTTTCAGTATGACTTGTGAGTGTCAAATTCTCTAAGCTCTCTTTCCTCATTATGTGCCCAAGGTATTTCAATTGTCTCTTTCTGATTCTAAATAAAAGTGTCCTTTTCCTCTCTCCATTTTCCCTAAAACTTCCTTATTACTCACGTTCAGTCTATGGTATTCTTAGCATCCCTCTATGGAACCACATTTCTGTTGCCTGAAGTTTCTTCTTTGAAAAGAATAAAAATTATGATAAACGAAAATTCTTTATGGAGAGATAGAGGAAAAGAGAGATCTAAGAGAGGACACAGTAGAAAAATAGTTGTGAGTTTCTTATTCTTTTTTGAATATGAAAATAGTTCATATTTAATTTTCTCAGAATTTTTTACATGAAGCATTATCATTATTATATGCTTTGCTATTCAAGACCAGCCTTCTCCTCTTAGTTGTTATACTCACAACATTTCAGTCATTGTACTCAATAGTCTTCATTAGGTGACTGTCTTTATAATTGGTAACAGTCATATAAGCTTTCTTTTGATATTCAATGATTTAAAAATCAGAATAATATAGTGGTATAGTTTTCAGGCACTTTCCACTAGTTCAGCACATTGGGATCATCACCCCAGACTGGTATTAACCAAGGAGTCACCTTTTTAACAAATTGACCATGGTGAGATTAAAATTCAGGTCTTGTAGTCAGAACACTAATGTCCCAACCACTTGACCATGTGTTCCCTTGTGACTTATGTATTCAGAAGATTGTTGCCTCGATGAAAAATAATTTTAACTAAAATATTTCCTCAAAGGTGCATTTGCGTTAAAGGTGCTTTTTTCCCAAAAGATGTCACAAGAATTTCATCCTCAATGTAGCAGATTAAGGCTTATGTGAATGTTATATTTCTCCTTATTTTTCACTTGAATTTGTCAAAATAAAGATGTTTTCTTGACACTGGAGCATCCTTACTACCTGGAAATAGCACTTGTTTTTTTTTGAGAAATATTTTCATCTACATTTTTTCTGCATAACAAATATTTATTTTCATCTCTATTCTTGTTAATGAATTTAATTTTCTGGTCAATAAATCATATAGATTGAAGATTGTACTGAGGAAATCTTATGTCAAAGTTTATCAAGTCATGTATTTACACATCTACTCTCTTGCAGCCCATGTATATATATATATATATATATATATATATCTACACACACACATACATATATATACACACACACACACACATACATACATATACACACATATACATATATATATACACACACACATACATATATATATATACACACACACATACATATATATATATACACACACACACACACACACACACACACACATACATATATACATACATATATATATATATACACACACACATATATATATACATACATACATTTATATATATATATACACACACACACACATACATATATATATATATATATATATATACACACACACACATATATATATATACATACATACATTTATTTATATATATATACACACACACACACACACACACACATATAGGGTGCGATGGGTAAATTTTCGCCATTTTATATTTTTAATTTGATACATTTGCATTGTTTGTTTTTGGTGTTGTCAACTGCATAGTATAGTAGGGTCAGTTGGGCACCGTCTGTGAGAAAAGTGCACTGTGACACCATTCCACCAGAAATTTGGCTATGGCATGCTGTACTGCTTGGCATTCAGACCAGAAGTTCCAATATGAACATTGAGGGCAGTCCGGTGGATTCAGAAAAAGTTGAATGAGTCTAATGGTGATTACGAAGGTGTTTGGAGTGATTACTAGTGATCGCAATGTTATGCCTCCCTTAATCTTCCCACAGGACCTCAGACTCAACACAGAGGCCTATGTTTTGCCTTGAGCAAGTTGTGATGCCCTCGGTCTATGTCTGGCAATAGGACTGCACCATGCCACACAAGCAGGAGAAACCAGTCATGGTTGTCAGACAATTTCTGTGACCTCATCACTCCTTACATCTGGCCACCTAACTCCCCAGACTGGAACTTTCCTTGATTGTGTGGGGCAGAGTTGAGCGAGAGGCCAAGAAAACTCCTTGTAACACCAAAGATGAACTGAAGGCAAGGATTATAGCAGCATTCACCAACTTAAACATGGAGACTGTCCAGAAGAGTTGCAAGAGATTCTGAAGTCATCTGGAGGCTGTGGTTGAAGCCAATGGTGATTTTATTGAATAAATTTACTCATTAGTATTTCAAGGTATTTTTGTGTAGTTTTGGTAAATATATCTGTTAAAATGAGATGTCAGTGTAATTTCAATTTTTGCATAATTTAGATGGCAATTTATCCATCGCACCCTGTATTTCTATTCATCTCTCTCTCTCTCTATCTATCTATCTATAAATATATATATATAAATATAGGTAACTATACTCGTGTCGAAAAACCTTCAAACTCTTGATTTAACAACAGCCAAATCAATCACGAAGGAAAAAAAGGTTTTAAAAAAAGAAAGAGCCAGGAACATGAAAGTCTGTCGAAAATAATCGCACAGATACAGGTTCAAGGCCCAAAGAAAAAACCCCGATACGAGTAAACAACTAACTAAAGAGCTCAATACAAGCGTAGAGCAAACCTAATGAGCCAGACACACCTACCAAGGTTTCACTTAGGCAGATCGTCAGGGTCGATATATATATATATATATATATATATATATATATATATAGAAAACAACAAAAAATAAAGTTGTGGGTCAGAGTATTTTACAATCAAGAATCCTGATGAATGGATGTAATCTATGCAAAACTTAGTAGGAATAAGATAAGTCAACATTTATTTATATATGTATATATAAATTTGGTAAGCAAATGATGAAACAAGATACACAAAAAATATTTAATTTTCAACGTAACTTCTGTCCTTTTTAATTCACTAAATTCTATGGTGTATATTAATCACCCAGATGGAACATTTAAACAGTGAATATTTGTCCTGTATATCAAGCTACAAATTTCTTGATTCAACTTTATATATCTATATATAATGTGTATGGGGGGGGAAGAAAGTGCTTTTGAGTTACCTTTTTTCCTCTATTAATTATATCAAGGACCCTAATTTTTCTAATGGTCCCCAGACACTGAGTTACCTATTTGAGGAAGAATTGATATACACCCTTCTTCAAATTCTTTCCTCGTGTTCTTTTCAAGTAGATTTCCTTCCCCCACCCGACGCTTCCTGTTTCCCTTTGGCCTTTTCTGCCTCTACTTTATCCCCTCATTTGCTTCTATCCAAATCCTTAACCCCTGCCTCTGGCCCAACTCCCGACCACTGTGTGGATGGAAAAGATTGAGGTGATGAGCTACCACATACTATTAACAGAGCATCCACTTTACAAGATTATCCTCATTTGACAGACTCTTGACAGAAGATCTCCCTAACTACACATGTAAGGGTTAACAGTAAATCTCTAACGGTAGTGTTTGGTGGAATCTTTTGGGGGTCTCTTTCCGAGGACAGTTAAGGGGGATGAAAGTACATAATGCGGCAGATTATCTCAGGTTTACCAACTGAATAGTCGAGATGAAGTCGGCTAGTTTAAGCTGGTGCATTGGTTTAAGCCACTGATTGTTGAGGGTTGGTCGAGGTTCAAATTACATTTGCTCAAGATTTGCTTTTGAAAACATTCTGTTTTTGAAGTCCACTGCAGTTGGTGTGTTAATGAACTTTCTGAAATTTGCCTCTCCTTCTGTTGAAGTTTTATTGTTTTTAATTTTGTTGGAATTTTTTAAAAATGTATTTACTCTGGTTGTTAATTTTGTTTTATATTTGTATAGTAAATTAAGCTATCATATTTAAAATCATATAAGACATCTATTTTATTTGCTAGCAAAATATTTTGTTATTGCATATATATATATTTGAAGTGGGGTCATCTTGTAAGCAAGTTTTTACACAGACACTGTAGACTACAAGTATTTTTTACTTGCCTAACTTCATCATTCAGACATATAAGATACAATTCATAACCATTATATATATATATATATATATATATATATATATAACAAATACTTGTAGTGTACAGTATATATATATATATATATATATATATATATATATATTTTTTTTCTTAAGCGTATCACCCCAAGCAAGGCTGGAAGCCACTATCACGCAAGGGGTTAAAGAAGGGTTGGAGGAAGAGCATATAGGAATGGTAAAGGAGAGGATGTGGAGAAAGAGAAAGACAGTGGGTCAATCAAAGCAAGAGGGTTGCAGAAGATTTGGAGCAAGAGCAGATAGGAATGAAAAATGAAAGGATGTGGAGAAGGGAAGTGGATAGATCAAGGCAACTGGAGATGTTGATTGACACTACACTTAAACCGTTGGAGATTGTAATTGTCAGGGAAACAGTAATAGGGAAGGGAGTTCCATAGGCGAGATGTGCGAGACATGAAGCTATTGGAGTAGAAGAGACGTCTGCATCTAACAGTTTCCACGGTGTAGGGGTGGGAGCGGGATGCTATATATATATAAGCATTGAAACTTTGTGTTGTGTTGACTTTCTTCCTTTTGTTTTATTGGGCTATGCAATTCTTTCTTTGAGAGATTTGCATATGATTAAATGCCCTTATTTTCATAATTAAAGCAGTTACATAGTTTGAAATATTTTAGTAGTTTTTTTTTATTTCTTACACACCATTTTATATCCTAATCTATATAAATAATTGTGAATGTCAGTGTGTCTCTGTGTCACACTTTTTCAACTTTACTCTTTGAGGTTGTAGCCCAACATATCCCACCATTTTGAATCAGGCCAACTCCATGAGCAAATTAGAAAGATTCTGGAAATTTTGATTCCCAAGTTTTCATTATTGCAAATGTTTTCAGTGACTTTTTTTTTATGTGATTTTTGTGGTAATTTTTTTTTTATTTTGTACAATAACAATTTTTATAACTTGGAAATAAATTTAGGAAATAGTTGAAATTAATTGTGAAATCCAGCGAAAATCAACCAAAAAATAAAAATAATTGTTTGTATGGAAAGTAAGGATTTATGTATATCAAATTGTCTTTAAATTAAATGGCAGCAGGAGAATAATCATTAAACTTTTAAAAGGTAAGCTTAAGTATTAATGTAATAGTTAAATGCAACAATCAATTTTGAGTTCTTCTGGTGTTTATTGTTGCCTATTGTATATGGCAGCAGTATGCCTCACAAAAAGAAATCTCTGTCAACAAAGGACCAGATTGCAATCAAAAGAGTTGAGGCTGCATTGAGGAAAAGAAAGTTTGATGCAAATGAAAACCCAGATCAAACAGCAGCCCAAAGAGTTTCCATTGCTGAGAATATGCAAAGACATAGGGACTCTCAAACTCCTGAACAAGCCAAAAGCTCAATCAAGAGCACTCTGCAGAAGCTAGCTTAATTGCTGCCGAGTATTAAAAATGTGATTGAAATACTAAGGAGAAAAATCACTTTATTTGAATAACTAAGCAATCTAATTATAAAAGCCATGAAAAACTCACTAATAAACATAAAACTGTTAGTGAATTATAAAACAATTACCATACATACTCAAGTATAGTGTGAGTTTTATGATCAGTTTTTGATATAAGAATTAGAGGGTCATACATATACATAGGTAATTTTTTTTGAAGAGTTTAAAACTCTTGCAATTTCAGTGACTTGGACTACACAAAGGTAAATTTTTTCGGCAGGAGTAAAATTGATGCCAAAAATTCAGACGTCATACTATACACGAAGTCAGTCGAAACACAAGTATATATGATATCTAATAAAAATGGCTTTTAAAGTTACATATACAAATTAGTTACCTCCATTAAATAAGAACTGCTAAGTATGGAAAGATATAAGACACATACTAGTAGATATAAATGATAAAACCACATTTATTTGATATTGCAATTTTATATAATATTTGCAGACACACAAGTGATGTAATTAAATTATTTTGGCAGTCATTTATTTCATATATGGCATGTTAAAATATTAGGAAACTGATTTATCTGAACTAAACAATTTATAAAAGCAACCAGCAAAACGCTCCTATTTAAAAAAAAGTCCACAAAAGACAAATTTAAGAATAATAACTGAACAGTTATTTTTTTTAATTTATTTGTTAAAACTGCATATGCAAATTATGTAATCTTTAAATCACAAACAGTAAAGCTGGGCAAAATATATAGACACATGCTGCATTTATTTGGTGTTATAGTTTTGCATCATATTTGCACACAAAAACTTAGTTTGCAGTTTTTTCACTGGGCGCACAGGCAAACTTAGAGGTTTATATATTAGATATGTATTTTTGTATGTGCTGTTTCTCATAGTGTGTACAGATGTTAAACTGATCCTCAGCAGAAGCACTAGAGCATAAGACTTTCATCCTACGCAGTGTGTACAGATACTCTGTTTCAAAGCACTACTCTGGTACTGTAATTTTAAGAGGAAATAGGAAGAACTTACATGCCAATAAAAATCTCTGAACCCTACATTTGTGCAGTTGGGTTTTCAAATATTTTGTTTAAAATTTTATAGATATATCATTTCAATTTTCTTCTTGTAGACTCTTTTTTTCTGGGTTTTACAGAATAAATAAAATGAAAAATAAAACAGGGTTTTCTTTTGAAAAATCAAATTAAAAGCACAATATTATAAACATATTTCATAAGCTTAGGAAGAAAACTCCACATAAAAGTTACAAAGATTAGAACAAAGTAAATGTGGAGGATAGTAGATTGTGTTATTTTTGCTTACCTTATTTACATTCAGATTAATATCCTCATCTTTGTTGTTGCTATCAACATTTTAGCCATTGTACTCTTCTGTCAGTCTGAGTAACCTTTTCAAGCAATTTGGAAACTGAACTCTCTATTTAATCAATGTTGTTAGGTTGTTTTCATTCAACTGTCCATATGTAGGGATATCTCGTTTTATTTTTAGTGCAGCTCAGTTCACTCTGTTTTCACTGAACCTGAGTGAATCCATATTACCAAGCCTAGGGATTGAACTCACAATTACTATGCCACCAAATTCAGAAATCCACTGTCAAAAAGTAGACAGTGTTTTTCTAACCTCCAAATTAGTGAGCACTTTCTTACATACCTTGAAAATCAGCATTCAAAATTTTAACTCTTTTACAAACAACGATCACCAGGAGTAATTGGAAATATGCAAATATCTCAATCAGTGCACTAATATTTTTTTTATATAGTAATTCAAACTTCTGATGAATTTTTAAGAAAATAAAACACTTTTATCTGTGGCCTTGTGCCATACTAAGCTAAGCTTCCTAAATGTCTAAACCTTCGATAATTTTGAATGGTCATTATCATGACAAGAGCTGTTTTGACAACAGAACCGATTTTTTATTACCTTTTATAATTTTATTTGTTGCTTACTTTCTCACTATAATATTTTTGGCAGTTGATTCGACAGACTTTTTCAGTGATAGAATCCATATGGAAACATATGTATTTATCCATCTTTCCAACATAAAGCCTTTCTTAATCATGAGAACCCACAGAAGTTTGTGTGCTGATAATATAAAAAATTTCCCAGTTCCGACATTATATTGCTGCACATATCAGCATGTGCTCATTGGCTTTACCACTTTCATGGAATGGAGAGATGGATCTTCAGGAACCAGACATCCTGGAAGGAAAAACTAGAATCTCTCTCACTCTTGAAAATGATGGCAAACTGAAAAGAAATTTACTAGCAATTTCAGCTTACTGCTAACAACACAGGCGACAAAGATGATTCCTTTCTCAGTAAACCATGTAAGAGGTGATTTCATATTTTTGCACATGTGAAGATGTGCTACAATGATTTCTCTCCAAAGAATCATCTACAAATTTTCTAATCTACAGCAGAGAAATGTATCTTTCTGTATGCAGTGCCGAATATGAGCTGAACCAGTTTGCATACAAAGCAAAGAAAAAATGCCAGTATTAGCATCTGTGTGTGTTATTTCAAACATTTGGTTACAAAGGAAAGGAACGAACAAGGATATTTGGAATATACACATAGTTATTTGAAAT
Organism: Acanthosepion esculentum; assembly: GCA_964036315.1. Taxonomy (NCBI): domain Eukaryota; kingdom Metazoa; phylum Mollusca; class Cephalopoda; order Sepiida; family Sepiidae; genus Acanthosepion; species Acanthosepion esculentum. Next base: position 40,340,983 of record OZ038483.1, on the reverse strand, counting down.
TTGGCAAAAATTGTTAATGTGTCGTTCTTCATTTGCTGTTGGTAAGGAAAGTAACTAAGCATGAGCTGTGAGTTGACTGATTTCTTGAGTTGGTTGGATGAAGTCCCAGTTGGGGATCAGAGGATAGTTCTGAAGTAGATTAGCCGTTGGTGCAATTTGACATACAACCTTCTTCATGGTTGAAATCGACCCCTGCGATTTGATGGGCTGGTGGTTGTGTGATGCTGAGATGTTGAAACTGAACTGCCTGGTAATGTGGAATGGCCAATCAAGATCATGGTAGTGGGTCGATTGTGGTAAGGCATGTTGGCAGGTTAGTCACCGAGGTTATGGCTGTGGTGGCAAGGAAGGCTAGGTGTGGATAATGAATGTTGATTGAGCGGAATGTTTCTGTCGAATTCTGGCTGAATGTGGCATCAACGAAACATGGTGGTGACACGGCATGGATAGTATAGGTTGGTTGAGTGGAATGTCTCTGTTGGATTCTGGTCGAATGTGGTATCAATAAGATGGGGCCATGGTAGTGAAGATGAGGGAGGCCTAGAGCTGGATAATGAAGATGTTGAGGTGTTAGAAATCATGGTGGTGGTGTCTAGTGAGCAACCTTGTTACTCCATGTAGGCTTTGATGTTCATGGAGTAAAAAGCTTGCTCACAAAAAGTTAGTTATGGTTGCTGATTGTTAACAGTTAGAATTGCATGAGACAATGGTTTGATTTGCAACGGTTGATGGTTCCTGCTGAAGCAGATGGTGGCTTGTTTCATGTTGGTCATTAGTTCAAATTACAAAAATGCATAGTTGCATTTCATTCAATGAAACTTTACAGTCATTACTAACAGTATATTTGCCGAAATATTTTTGAAAAACAGATCCCACCCATGCCTTATAAAGGGTGTTTCATTAAGATGGACTATATATAAGGGTGTTTCATTAAAACGGATCAAAGTCAGCAGTAAATAAATCTGTGTTATTGGTGAAAATTTATATATTTCTCTAATGGATCATATTATTTAAGTTATGGCAATTATGCACAAAAATAATATTGCCCAAATATCCACTAAATCTGAAAGAAAAAGAAAAAATCATTAGATGCTTAAATTTAATCACATTTAAAATTGGTCCAAGTTATTGGAACACCCTTTATTTGTAGAAAGTTGTTGACTAGGTTGGCCAAAGTTTTATACTAACAAATTAATGATTTTTCTTGTCTGAAAAAGATTTTGATAAGAAGTACCTTTCTTCAGTCTTGATTTTGTGAAAATGCATTTTTATGTTTGGATAAACTTGTAAATAAATGATAAATGGAATTCTTCGAATGAATACACATAATAATGTTGCTAAGATTCTGTCAACAAAGATAGAAAAAAAGGAAACTAATGTTGAACTATCAGAATTTCCTCAACAGACTTTCAAAGTCATTATTTAAAAAGCAATGACTGGAAACATTTATTATTATATCATGGATTCCAACATCAGTAGGTAATTCTTCATGACTATGATTGATAAGCATTTGAGTGTTTCTGTCAGGGGATATATCTGTTTGTCGTCATGTGCTTTCAGCAGCAGGGCTGGCTTAAGATACTGGAAACTCGGGTAATTGCTTAGGGCATCATCAAAGCCAAGGGTGCCATCATGCTGCCATGCCAAGTGTTTTGGGATCTTCCAAAACTAAAGCTTCTAAAAACATACTTGTGGTCACCCATAACTCAAGACAGATTAAATTCTTTGGCTATTTTGTCAATAGAAAATGATATTGTGAAGAAGATAGGTGTAGAAAGTGCCATGAAAATATTTGCAGATGTAAAGTTTAGAAAAAATGTTTTATGTAGGATAATGAATGTTTTCTTTAGCTTGTATTAAGTTGTATATTGTAATAAACTCGTTATTCTACACTTTTCTCCTTGTAAAAATTTTAAAAGATTTTACTTGTAAGGGCACCAAAATTCAGCTTGTGTGGAGTGCCATCAACCCTAGGTCTGTCACTATTCAGCAGTGTGTGGGAAGAGGTATTGAAAACAAGGAATTGATAGTAAACGATTAGCAGATAATTGTGTATGTAACTAAATTTAACACATAAACAAAATTCTTTTGAAATCACTAAGTAAGAAAATATTCAGAGTCTGTCTATATTTCTGAGATGAGGTATTATGTACAGTATTTACATTAGTCGGACTATTGTCCTCATCTTTGTCGCCATATTTGTCACAACGTTTCGGCCGTTGTACGCTCCGGCCTTCTTCAGGTGGTTGGAATTTCGAACCGAACCCTTTATTTCGATCACTGGGGTAGACTGTTCTAGTTCCACGAGCCATGTTTGATGGATGTCAGTTATCAGTTATCTCCTGCTAATTTTCCCTCTAAAAGTTCTCCACTGCCTTAACCGGGTATTGAACTCACACTCTTTGGGTCTGTCACTGGATCTAACCAACGCCTTTATCCACTGTGCCATGGCTCGTGGAACTAGAACAGTCTACCCCAGTGATCGAAATAAAGGGTTCGGTTCGAAATTCCAACCACCTGAAGAAGGCCGGAGCGTACAACGGCCGAAACGTTGTGACAAATATGGCGACAAAGAAAATATTCACAGTAAAAGATTTTTAAATTTTATTTTATTAAAAACAATCTGCTAAAATAAATTTTTTTTTATCTAATTTGCTATATTTAAAAAAAATCTGTGATTTCTTTTTATTGATTGCCATACGATCAAAAGCAAATGATGAAAAACTTCAAGATGTGCTTTTTTCTTTTAAGTAAGCGACCATAATTAAGATCAAGAAGATAGTCAGAATTAGAGGAGAAAATTACTGGCTGTAAAAGTAAATAGGATTATTCCAGTGTCAGGCAATTTTTTCACTACAAATCATTTTTTTTCCGAGGGTTTATTTTTGAGATTAAAGTGAAAGGTGAAAAGACTTTTATTCAATTTGCCTTTTAACTCTTTATCTGTTTTGTTTTTTTTTTCACTTTTTTTCCATTATTTATACTTTTATCTTTTACTCCATTTTTGCAAAATACAATTAACGATAAAGGGTTTCTTTTCTTCTCTTCCTCTTTTTCCGTTTTATTATTACCTTGTTCCCCTCTTTAGGCAACTTACAATTAGCAATAAAGTTTTTTCGTTTCTCCTCCATTTTTTTTTACTTTCCCTCTTTTCTTTTCCACCTTTTTCCCTTCCCTCCCTTTTTTGTTCTTCCCTACTTTCTTTCCTTCCCTCTCTTTCCTTCCCTCTCTTTCCTTCTTCTTTGCCTTCTCTTTCCTTCTTCTTTGCCTTCTCTTTCCTTCTTCTTTGCCTTCTCTTTCCTTCTTCTTTGCCTTCTCTTTCCTTCTTCTTTGCCTTCTCTTTCCTTCTTCTTTGCCTTCTCTTTCCTTCTTCTTTGCCTTCTCTTTCCTTCTTCTTTGCCTTCTCTTTCCTTCTTCTTTGCCTTCTCTTTCCTTCTTCTTTGCCTTCTCTTTCCTTCTTCTTTGCCTTCTCTTTCCTTCTTCTTTGCCTTCTCTTTCCTTCTTCTTTGCCTTCTCTTTCTTTCTTTTCACTACTTAAAAATTGCAGTCGACAACAAAAAGTGTTTGGAATACTGAAAAATATTAGGCTGAGTCATAAATAATTTTCATTTTTGTTTATCAAATTTATTTTTCAAACAATAAAGTACAATTGCATTTTATTCATTCATATAGTCACCATTATTTGCAGTGAGGTCTTTCCACTTACTAGGCAGCTCTTCAGTATATTTTAAGTAAAGTTTATGAAGTGAAATGAAAATGTCTTCATAAACTTTTCAATCTGGTTCTCTTTAAAGTGTTTTGTAGTGATTACCCCCCCCCCCCGAAATAATCAGTCCTTTCAAGGTCAGCTGAATATAACAGGTTGGGGGGTTAGAACAGACCAAACAAAGGAAATGTTTACTTGTATAATTCTTGCTGTATTTGTCCTTGCATCATCATGGAGGGGGACATTTTTCCTGTAAATCCATTCTGTATGCTCCCACTGCGATGCAAAATCTTAGACACGTTACCTGACTCCCAATCTATTCTCCATCCTGGTTATGATGATAAACTATGTCCAACAGCAAGGCCTCTGATCAAGGGGTTTTGAGGAGTGTGGAACCACTTCTTAATTACTGGTGTTCCCTGTTAGGGTCACAGCTATGTGTAAATAGTTAAACCCTGAACTGTGGTCAAAATAATATGAAAGTGTAAAAATCGGTTTTAATACCAGAAATACTTTGTAAAAAAATTATTAACAACAATAAATTCTTGAAGAATAAAATTATTACAAGCAATACTTAAAAAAAAAAAAAAAATTATCAACTATACATTTTTGAAAAAACAAATAAAAATATTACGAGCTATACATTATTTAAAAAAAATATTATCAGAAATAGATTTTTGAAGGAAAAAATATTACTAGAAATAGATTTTTGAAGGATAAAATATTACTAGTAATAGGTTTTTGGAAAAAAAAATATTACCAGCAATACGTTTCTGGGAAAAAATACTACCCAAAATAGATTTTTGAAGGAAAAAATATTACCAGAAATAGATTTTTGAAGGATAAAATATTACTAGTAATAGGTTTTTGGAAAAAAAAAATATAACCAGCAATACGTTTCTGGGAAAATATACTACCCAAAATAGATTTTTGAAGGAAAAAATATTACCAGCAATAAAAATTTTGTCGGCATTAAATAACCTATTGAGGTTGACATAGTGTAAAACAAACAAAACCAAATCTATTCTTAACTTCCACCAATGATTAGTAGTAATGATGATATATTTATCATTAGAATTGGTTTCCAAAAAAAAGAAATTACTTATGACTCAACCTAAGAGATTTTCTTTAAGAAATTTGTAAACATTTATATTAAAAAGAGATTTTAAAGGAATTGCCACAGATTCAAATGTTAAACTTCCCTAAGCATTTCCCTAATAATTCTGATTGACACGCTTCTCTACTTGACCTCTTCCTTATCACCTGCCTGAACTTATGTTGTGCTCTGTAGCTTTGTCCTCTTGGCAACTCTGACCATGCAGAAAATGTCTATAGATATCTCTTTCCGCTCTCCCATCGGGCAAGAACTCACTATTAACAGAACATCTTTCTGTTATCAATGCACTGATTGGGATTAATTTCGTGATTTTCCTCATGATGCCCATTGGAATAATATTTTTAATCACCCTATTGAGAAATGTGCCACTGAGGTTTCTTCCTGGGTGAAAGCAGGCATTGAAGCTTTCGTGTCAGCATGGAAATACCAAGAGAAACTACAATCTTCTTCTTGGTTCTCTTCTGCCTGTTCAGCTGCTATAGCCCACAGGAATCACTTCTTCCGGTTATACCAGAGCAACAGGTCTGAAAGTTACAGACATCTCTTTGTCATTGCTTCTGATGAGTATAAGTGTGTTCTTGAAAAGGTAAAGTCATTATTATAGAATGAAACAACATATATAGCATGCTGTACTGCTTGGCATTTGCATTGGAAGCCCCAATATGAACATTTCAGAGTGTTTGGGTGTCAACCTGATGACAGTGCAATGGATTCAGAAAGAGTTGGATAAAAAAAAACTAACTCTGATGATTCTGAAGAAAAGAAATTCCAAATTTGTTGGTGAGGGCCTCAGACTCAACATGGAGGCATACATCAAGTGTCTTGAGGAGATAGTGCTGTCCTGGGTAAAGAAGGTTGCTCCTGGAAGAGCCTCTGTCTGGAAACAGAACTTTGCACCATGCCACTCAAGCAGGAAATCCCAGTCATGGCTGTCAGTCAATTTCTGTGACCACATAGCCACTTGCATCTGGCAACCTAACTCCCCAGATTGCAACCCTCTTGATTATTATGAGTAGGACGTAGTTGACCAACAAAACTCCTTGTAATACCAAAGATGAACTGAAGGCAATGATTATGGCAGCATTCACCAACTTAAACAAGGAGACCATCCAGAAGAGTTGTAAGAGACTCCAAATTTGTCTGGAGGCCATGGTTGAAGCCAATGGTGATTTTAAAGAATAAATTTACTCTTTAATATTTCTAGATATTTTTGTGTAATTTTGGTAAATATATCTGTTAAAATGAGATGTCAGTGTTATTTTCATTTTTGCATAATTTAGATGACAATTTATCCATCGCAACCTTCATATTAATAAATATGCATATTTTTCCTCATTGGTAGCACAACTTGGAGTTTCATGCACAACCCAGTCTTCAGGTGCTGAGTTAAAACTTATGATCTATAGCTCTGTTTTATTGCAGTTGAGCATGATTTTATTAATACCAGCACTGAATGTGCAATATTATAGTATAGATAAGTATATATTCAAACATGTTTCATTGAATAATATAGACATTTA
>OZ038483.1:40317140-40322140 GCA_964036315.1 Acanthosepion esculentum | reverse complement strand
ATAAAACACCTACAATAAAATGGAAATTAATAAGAAAAGCAAGAACATGTAGATCATTAAATGGCCCATATCCTTTGTGCATACATGAGAAACTATATATCACTAAGTTTATGAAAAATAAAAATTTACTGAATCAGAGAAATGAAATAGCTATTTTTTGCCGTCATTGTCAAAAATTTTCCCTAAATAATATTTAAAAATAAAATTAAAAAAACACAAGCTTTTTAATATACATACTAATATTTGATAAGAAAAAATAATTTTAAATAATTTAAGAAATTCTATTACATTTACTTGTTTTTAAAAAGAAGTATAGTCTAACAGTAATTTAAAAAATATTTTAAAATTGTAGTTGAATAAAACGTATTCTAACCTAAACATCCCCCCCTCAGATCTTTGAGTAAACAAGTAGGAAAAAATGCCAAAAGACTTTTTGCTGTAAAAAATAAAAAAAACCCAGATGACATGTATTTAACGGATGTCAGAATTTGTTGAAAAATACACCACTACCCTCCCTAAACTTAACCTCTTTCTCAAACGTAACTCATAACTGATACAAAAATAGTTAATATAAATGAACACCCTACCGCCCCTTGTCTGAATGATTGGATTTTCCTGTATCCTAGGTAACAGCGAATTATGAATTTATGTGTGCGTTTTAAAACTCAATAAATTTAAAAATAAGTTATTCACAATATTCGCTTGAAGATGAAATGGGACTAATGCTTTTGATTTAATTATAAAATTAAATTTGAAGTTTTTAGCTTCCATTTTTGAAACATGGTTATTATTGTGTAGCAAAAAAACATTTTATATCAGTTAATTTATAATATATATATATATATATATATATATATATATATATATATAAGAGAGAGTGTTGAGACCTGAATGAAATATATAAAATACTGAAATATTGATATATATATATATATATATATATTTTTTTGGGGGGAATATTCATCCAATATATAAAATACTAAAATATTTAGTCAAATTCTAAAAATATCTTCATTTAAAATTTATCTTCCTTGAAATGGTTTAGTTCCATTTTCCGTTAGTTTTTTCCTATTGCTCAGATAGGAAGTGATTATTTAATAATAAGATTATTTAGATTATTTTAATTCATATATATATATATTTTAGTTTTGCAAAATTTTTTGTTAATTCAACTTTTAAGCTCTAAGTCTGATTTCTGATTGTGAAAAGTTTCTTGGAAATCATTTGATATTTAGACATTTATTGAGTAAATTCAAAATGAAAATGTTTAACTTTTCCATGTTACTTCTCTCCTTAATCATTTTACTTGCTACTGTGCATAAATTGCAGAATTGTATGCAGACCCTGTGACTCTGCCTGCTGATATTTACATGCATTCATATTCTTGATTTTTTTTTTCCTTCAGGCAGTAATCATTACTTTTGTTTGTTCATTATTTTAAAATCATGGTTAATAACTGATCACTTTAATTTCCTGATGTTTTTTTTTAAAATTGCATTTAAAAATGAAGAAATTGAGAAAAAAATTTAAATCTTTCCTTACTCATCTACTTTTTCAGTCATCTCTGAATTATTTTTATTACCTGACGAAGCTGGGCATTCTGGGTAGTATTCTTCCGATTTCATTTGCCGTCCCTTCATCCCAATCCTTTTCATCTTTTAATCATTTCTATAGATGCGTGATTTTTTTTTCTTTACCTTTTGAAAATATAAACTAACTAGAAAAGCAAAGTCTGAGTTTTTATATCCTTCCAAATGTAGTTTTCTTAAACTCCCACCTTGCTACCCACCAACACCTCTTCCATTAGCTGACACAAACAGACTACTGACACTTTACTTTCTTCTACTGTCATGGCTACCAAATCACTGAGTGATTCATCTCTGAACATCACTATTTAGAGCCACATGCAATTTTATTATCTAATCTTTCACTCTACTTTTAATTGGTATTTGTTTACCTTTCAAAATCTGGCTGGGCAGGTACAGTTTTGTCATTAACTAAAAATAAAAGCAAACAAAACTGCCAAACAACATTCACAAAAAAAAAATTACTTTTAATAAATTCCAGAAATACATGAATTTAAAATAATTCCAAGTGATATTTTAAAAAGAATGATAAATTTATTCACTACGTAATGACACATTTTATACTCATTTGGCATTTGCATTCTCTTAAAAAATTTAATTGATAGACCACTTTTAAAAATGGTGTGTAGAAAAGTTGTCAGTTTTCATAGTAAATTTCAATTTGAGATATATATATATATATATATATATAAAATTAAGGCAATGCTGCACATGAGCACATGCATTGAAGTGTGTGTATGTGTGTGTGTATATATATATATATATTTATACAGATGTATGCATACACACACACACACATATACATATATATAAAATTTAAAAAAAGGAATATATTGTACATGATCATATGCACAGTAGTGTATACACACACATATATATATATATGAGAAAATGATATGTAAATTTTTATATACTAGAACAGTGTTAACAGAGTGGAAATTTGTCATTAATTCTTCTAATATATATATATACATAATGCGTGTGAACATTTTATTAATAGTATAAAACTTAATAACTGCTATAAATAGAATAATAATTTTTAATATTACACACACAATAATAATTAACAGAATTACACACATTTTCATTTTTTTCTTTTGTTATCATGTCATAACATTAAAAATAAACTTTTTCTATTCATGGCATATATATATATATATATATATTTGTGTATTTAGGCAGAAATCCTTCTTTCATGCACATTTCATTAAAAACGACTGACAAGGTGCTTTTATTTAGTTTTTTTATACAATTTCTCATGCGATCTAATAATGTTTTTCTTTTCGGATGATAAATTATATAAAAAACTGTCCGAATGTTTTTTTTATCCGAGCACTTTCGGCTATACATTTAGCCATTTTCAAGGATTATATTTTAACTGTTAGAATCAGAAATATTTCTAATTCTAACAGCTAAAATATAATTTATAAAATATAATTTATCATCCGAAAAGAAAAACATTATTAGATTGCATGAGAAATTGTATAAAAAACTAAATAAAATCACCTTGTCATTTGTTTTTAATGAAATGTGCATATATATATATATATATTAGTGTCAATTTTCAATCTGCATCATGCAAAAAACTCAGCTTTTTGTTATTGGCGATTAACAGAAAGTATATTTATTATTAGTTTTACTTTTACTTCTGTAATTATACATTAAGTAATGTTTTGTTACCATCAGCACTTACTGTGCAATACTTATATATATGTGAGTGTGTGTGTATCATTCTTACATCTATATATTTTTTCCCACACACACATTTGTGTGTCTTCTATGATAAGTATGCTGAAAAGATCTCAACCCAACTTTTTAATTTGAGATATATATAGTGTGTGTGCATTATTCTTACATCTATATATCTTTTTCACACACACACGTGTAAGTGTATGCTTCTATGATATGCATGTTGAAAAGTTCTCAACACAACCAAAAAGCCTTCTCCACAAAAAAAAAAAAAAATTCATATCTTCATCCCTTCTCAACAAAAATTTGCTATGAAAATTTGTTAAAAATAATTAAAAATAGAATAATTTTCTTTTCATTTAATAAAATAAAAGAATTTTGGGCTTTTATTTATTTTAAGAGATATCTTTACAGTAATTTGAAAAAATGTTTGACTGCAAATTTTAAAGACATTTATTAGGCAGAAGAAGATTTTAGCCAAATTTGTTTTAGACGTTAATGGTACGTACAATAATTCAACTAAAATTACTCGTATTTGTACAAATGCAATATTTTCTTTATTCATAAAAAAAATTCTGAAGCTATTCATAACTGATCTCTTCAGAAATATTCTTTGAACTTAGAACATGGAATTGGCAGAAAGTAACTTGGTGTATCAATAAGTTAAATAACAGGGGGCAAAGTCGGTAGTTCAGTTCATTGTGATGGAGGCTCATTATCAGTTTCTCAACTTTGAGAAATGAATGATTTTAACAACAGATACTGTTTATGCCTTTTCATATGATTAAAACTTAAAACAAAAGAATACATGTTTGAACAGATGGAAGTTTAAATAGATTTGTATGCACTCATATATGAAGAAATATATATTTATACATATCTGTATGTTTATATATACCCATATCAGTTTTATGAATATGAGATCTAATTCTGCAATACTTACTGACAAGTGAGCATTTAATTTTATCTATTAATGCCCTTTCTTTTGATATTGATCATTATAATTACAGAGCTTGCTTTAAAAATGTGACCTTCTGGGTCACCAATTTTTGGGGTTTAATAATTATTTGCTATTGTTATTATATTTATACATATCTACAGACTTATCTGTATAAAATAAATAATAAACACTTCTGTATTGATGTTCTATTTACTACTGTCAAGGATGTATTTATTTTCCTTAACTCATATCCTACTGGTGTCAGTTTAAACTTACACTTTTTCCATGACACAAAAAGAATCTTATATGTAACAATTTATCAATTGCTTTAGTCACACATAAAAATAGGTTCTTCCACAATTTTGATCTAAAGAATGCTACATTTATTAAGAGAAAATAACTTAAACAGAAAATACTTGAGAGTGCCACTATTGAATCTTGCTGAAATATAAATCTGCACCCTGAATTTTTTTTAAATATCTCCTTTCCTAAAAGGTATACTCAATGTGCATGACCATAAAAATATTAAAAAATTACAAATAAACAGTAAAATCAAAACCTTCTATTATTTAAAATAAATTAATTTCTCAAAATAAAATAATAATTACAATAAAAATAAATTCAATGATAACAATGTTTGGTTATTTTTATTTATTAGGCATTAAATTACATCTGTTAGCATCCTCCATAGTTTACCTTGACTTTCACAGCTAGCCTGAAGAATATATGAGTGTTTTTGAATTTAAAAATTTTGTAAACTCAATATTTTTCCTTTTGTTTATAAA
>OZ038483.1:40297140-40312140 GCA_964036315.1 Acanthosepion esculentum | reverse complement strand
GAAAATGCACAACAGCAAATAATTTATTGTAAATATTTCTAACAAAAAACAGACCTTATCAGCCAAAATTCACATAGTAGATACTGTCATAAAAATGTAAACATATCCTGAAACGTTTACTAACATTAACTGGTCAATACTAATTTTGTTACGAGACCATTTGCTTGCATAATAAAAGCTGATATAATTTATATATGCTTTAGGGACACATGTATGCTTGTAAGAATGAATTTATAAAAGTGCATACAGATTTGTTAAAATCTGTTTTTATTAGGTGTATATTTAAGTTTATATACAATATACATATATCTGTGTGTGTGTGTATATATATATATATATATGTATATATATATATATATATATATACATACACACAAGTAAAATAAGAACAAATGTGTATAATTCTACTGTACGTAACATTTAGTTTAAAAGAGGGCTCAATACAGTGTAGAGCTAAATATTATTTATTTTAGGATATTAAAACATGTTAAAAATCACTACATAATGGCAATTATGTTTCAATACTACAAATGTGTTTCCTCAGGCAAGGAGACACATTTGTAGTGTTGAAACATAATTGCCATTATGTAGTGATTTTTAACATGTTTTAATATCCTAAAATAAACAAATATATAATGTGTGTGTGTGGATATAAATCAAATAATTAGATATTAGCAATTGTAGCATTCATTCACAGATAAACGAAATAATATTTACTTAATTTAATATAAGGTGTAAACAAAACAGTGCTCAATGTAGTTAGACAGAGCTGAGAAGGATATATTCATAAATATAAATATACCTACGTAATAAGAGTTTCATTCACCAGTTCTTGAATCACAACTTGGGAAAAACCATAAAACTTTAAGTTGCACTACAAACGTAGGTATATGTATATTTATTAATATATATGTATATATATATATATATATATATATACACACACACACACACACACACATTTCATTAAAGATGACTGACAAGGTACTATGATTAAGCTTTTAATTTAATTCTTCTTGTGTTCATATAACTGTTTTCTTTCCTGGGCATAAAGTGTGTAAAAACTGTCCAAATGTTCTATACATCTGAAGGCTTTCAGTGATTTTTATTATTAAGTATACAGAGAAAAATTGATTAAAACACTTCATCACAGTACCTTATCAGTCATCTTTAACAAAACTTGTATAAAAAAAGGATTTACACAATTTTATATATATATATTTGGTTGAGAGTAATATGGAATGGTATATATATGGGATATTAAAAAAAAAATTATCCTATATACTTAACATACATACACACACACACACATATATATATATATATATATATACACACACACACACACACAGAGTCTTTTACTAAATTTAATAATTTAGCATATTATCAATTATGCATAGTCGTATGTATGTGTAGCACTTTGTAGGATTTAACAGTATATGTTAAAAAATGTAAGCAAAGCTATTAACATAATATAAAAGCTCATAAATATTTATTATGCATTTGAAATGCATATGTAAATATATCTTACAATAAATGTCAAGGGTTATATATGCATCGATTCAGACGTGAGAAGGCAGAGTTATGCAAGAGAAAGAGGAAAAGAAAACTGAGTTTTCATTTGTAAAATTGTCAAAATGTTATTTAAGATAACTTTTTTTTCCAATGAACGTATATATATTATGTAATTCCATATTTGTTTCTCTTTCTTGTGCAAAATTATTTTATAACTAGAGAACTGAATAAAATATTTAAATAAGATAGAATGCATCTAGTTTTGTATATTTATTTTATGAATCAGTTTTTTTTATGGTTATTAGAAATATATCCTAATTCTTTATATATTTGTGTGTGTGTGTGTGTGTGTATGTGTGTACATATATATATATAACCTTACATCACTAATATGAACCAGAGCTTCATGTTAAATACAATCATTAGGTACTTATAATAGTAATGAACAGCTTGTTACGATTGTTAGGATTTTCACAAAAAATATATATATATATATACATACATACATACATACATACATATATATATATATATATATATATATATATATATATATATATATATATATATACATACATATATACAATGGCTGAGATTCCTAAAGATATTAATATTTAGATATAAGCACATAGAATACACAAGAGCATCTCTCATATTAGCTTCCTCCAATCACTTATATTGTAACTTCTGCATTTTAGCTTCAAACTTATTATTACTTGAAATATATAATATTTTCCTTACAAAAGTTACAAATTATAGCTAACATACAAAATGATGTGTGAATTTTAGTAACACAATGCATTAAATAATATCAGTAAGATATAAGAAAAATATAGTTAATAGTAAACAAGAAAATAGGAGAAAATATTTGGTGAGAATGCATTCTGAACTATTTTTCTGCATATTACAATAACACAGTTATATCATAAAATAATTTTGTAAATTTTTGGGGAATTAAAGCTAAAAGAAAAGCAAAAAATAAAACTCTAGCTCAAAATAAAAAGAATATTTCTTACTGTTGAAAATTTCTATTTAAGGAAAAGAAAAAGGTAACCAAAAGCTTTATATAATTACTGTAATGTATTTATTTTACTTGTCTCTACTGTGTTCAATTATTTCATAACCTGCATAAAAATAATCATGGCTGACACAGTGAGATGCAGAACAAGAATTTACCAAAAGCACATTTTATTTAAATGCTGTATTTGATAGTCAAGAGAAGGTGAAGGTGATATTGGACCATCAGAACTGCAAAATATATACCTTGTTCTGATTAGAATCAGTTAATTTCATGGGGTGTTTTCTAAAGATGTAAATATACACTATCAATATGATGTATATATCTACATATTTAAATATACATGCACATACATAGGAAAACTTAAAAATCTGTATTAACTTTTTATAAATTCATTCCTACAAACATAAATACATTATTGATGCATATATATAAATTATATCAGATTTTATTATGCAAACAAAAGTTTTCACAACAAAATTTGTATTAATGTTAATATTGGAAAACATTTCAGGATATGTTTATATTTTTCTGATAAATCTACTATGTGAATTTTGGCTGATAATATTTGCTTTTATTAGAAATATTTACAATAAATTGTTTGCTGCTGTGTATTTTTTATGCGACTTGAGTTCTATTCATGATACTGTAAATAAAATTATATAATAATATAGTTATTGATATTTTCTTTTAATTTTCAGATATATATAAACATTACCATGGGTCATAAGAAAGATATAATCATAAATAAGATGATAGTGTCAAGTTATTGAGTGATTGGAAATTGTAAAAAAACATAATTCAGAGAACAATTAAAGAAGAAACTGAAATCATTATTCTTCTATATGCAGTGTCCCTTCCGAATGAGGTTGTTCATTCCTCTCCACAGCTTCCTATCCTTTGTAGCTCTTAGCAGTGTTTGTCTTTTTGTTAATCCCTGTTCTGCCAATCATTTACAGAATCTTGTTAAGTAGGTTATTCTCTGCATTCCTCTGTCCCCCTTACCTGTCTTGTGAGTGTCAAATTTTCCAAGCCCTCTTTCCTCATCATGTAACCTAGAAATTTCATTTGTCTTTTTCTGATTCTAAATATGTGTCCTTTTAGTTTCCATTTTCTCTAAAACTTTATTGTACTCTCAGCATCCTTCAATAAGAACACATTTCTGCTGCCTCAAGTGTCTTCTTCATTTATGAGGAGTAAGGAGTAAGAGCAAAGAAAGTGGTCCTCTGATACGGCAGCAACAAAACTGCCACCTTTTAAGTTTATGATTATATTATACATTTTTTGGTTCTCACCAGTCAAGGGGCAACTAAATTCACCAAAACAAGTTTGCATCTTTGTAATGAGTAAATTGTTTTTTGTCTATATGAAAAAATTAAATAAATATTATACAACTTTATATATATATATAAATATACTTATTGTTATTTTTTAATTTCAGATATATAAAGATTGCCATGAGCTAAAACCTATAATACAAGATGAGAAATATGATATTGTAGAGTTGAGTTATAGGAACATAATATTTGACATTTCAGAAAGAAAAGTTGAACAGAGGTGAAGGAACAATCAAAAAAATAAACATGGGCAAGATAAGAAGAAAAGAAAAATGCCTTTAAGAGTGTCTCAAAAAGCAAT
This sequence comes from Acanthosepion esculentum, assembly GCA_964036315.1. Classification (NCBI taxonomy): domain Eukaryota; kingdom Metazoa; phylum Mollusca; class Cephalopoda; order Sepiida; family Sepiidae; genus Acanthosepion; species Acanthosepion esculentum. Next base: position 40,307,969 of record OZ038483.1, on the reverse strand, counting down.
TTGAAAAAATAAAGGGTACTAAAAAATATCTGTCTATATTTCTGAGATGAGATATTATGCACACTATTCACATTATTTGGACTATTGTCCTCATCTTTGTCACCATATTTATTACAATGTTTCGGCTGTTGTACGCTCTGGCCTTCAGGTGGTTGGAATGTCAAACTGAACCCTTTATTTTGCTCACTGAGGAACATTAAAACATGGCATTTGGAACTAGAACAGTTTACTCCAGTGAGTGAAATAAAGGGTTCAGTTTGACATTCCAACCACCTGAAGAAGGCCGGAGCATACAACGGCCGAAATGTTGTAATAAATATGGTGACAAAGATGAGGACAATAGTCTGAATAATGTGAATAGGGTACTAAACAAGTGGATATTCTGAATGTAAACAGAAAGAAGAAAATAGGCAAAATATTAAGAACATTGGCTAAAGACATGAAAGCCACCAAACTTTAAGTAAACACTACAAAGATAAATGTGTAGGATGTGCAAAGGAGTACATGAAAATTGATTTCTCAACTCAATTTTAATTGATGAATGTAGAACTACACTGAATCAATCTGTTGGCCGAGCTCCTTCATTGAAATCATGAACACAGTTTAGAAGACAACATTAGGGAATGCGAACTAATATTTTGGGTTAGTATTTTAGACAGTAAAAGTATAGGTCCCTTCAAAGTTAATGATGGTACCAAGATAAATACAGAGAATTATTGTAAGTTCTTGGAGAATATATTTTTGAGTGGTACAGGTCTCAACCAAGAAGCTTAAATTAAAATGTATATTCACACAGGAAAGTGTTTTCTGTATTCTGCAAAACTGACCAGCAAGTCAAAATTTTTCAAATACAACATCTTCAGAGAATGGACTTCAGCATCTCTAAATAGTTAACAATTAACATTACAAGATGCGTATATAAAAATGATAAACAATATTCGAGTAACTAAAGTGTCTGGAAAATAATAAAACCTGCAGCAAGTCATGTTGAAATGGTACAAAAGTTAAGTTTATGAATAATTAAAAGACTGATGAATATTGTAGAATGTCAAAGAGCCTTTATTAATATGTAAAATAATAAAATAATTTATTCAGGTATTTGGGAATTAAATATGTATTTCTGTAACCTCTGTCTTTTGGATTTATCTAGATATTAAGATTTATGTTGCATTTTGTTTTTATTATATAAACAAACTGACAACTCCAAAACAAGATATTATCAGAACTTTTAATATGAATAGATAAGCTAAAACTCAATACATTGCTGTTATAAATATGTCCTGAAAGTTTTATTAGTATTGGTTGGTCAATACTAAATTTATTATGTAAACATAGACTTGCACCATAAACTCTTACATTGTTTGTGTGCACACACACATACACACAGCTATTGTATTTCTCTGTGTTAAAACCACTTTTTTTCCTGAAATAAGTTTTGAAAATTCACTCTACATCTTCCAAGCTAAAGATTAACTTTTATGTTATTTTTTAAATTTTTATTTTTTGTCAAAATTTTGCAAGTCAATATTGAGAGTGTCCTTGGGGTTGATTAATACAGTATATCAAATGTATAAAAGTATCTGTATACACATATATATGTACATTGATAGTAAAATACATTTATAATTGTATATAGCATCAGCATTTCACTATGTAGCTCATTACTGTCATTTGTAAATAACTGCATTAGAATAATGCTTCAACCTATACATATTTGTGTGCATATATATATATATATATATATATATATATATATATATATATATATATATATTTTACAGCAAAAAACAAAATTACCTCAACATGAGTATAGTCTGTTTCAAGCAGGTCTGAAAAAAAAATATATATATATGCTCTGTTATAATAAATACATTGAGCTCTCTGTGGATCAGTTTTAATATTTGTTATTACTAGGATCCACCTGGATTAGTCATAGATTAATATCTCTCTCTCTTATATATATATATATATATATATATATACACACAAACTAAAGGTAAGCTTTTCTTTATCAAAGTGTTTTGTTCCTTTAAAGTCCCGCAGGTGATAAAATACATTGGTAAAGAACATTTTTTCTTTCATCTATTTATATATATATATATATAGAGAGAGAGAGCGAGAGATAAAAATATAGGTTTCAGGTATACACTGTTTAATGGGTTAAAGTGCTCAAGATCAAAGCTAAAGCGAATGTGAATATAAAAGTGGATACTGAGGTCAACACTGAGTGACAACAGTCTGTTTTACTCTTGAACACAATCTTCATGGCCTGCAGATTGCATCCAAGCATGAAATAGAAAGTCACCACTCAGTCTTAACATTGATGTCCACTTATTTGCAGTAATTGTAATAAATTTCAGCTTATAAAATTTTAAAATAATTTTTAATCCATGACTTAGAAGCTGCTGCATTAATCTACAATTATTTTTCAATTAAATTGTATAGGTTTGTAAAAATAAATATTTTTAAAATTTTTTAATTCCTTCAGTTAATTCTGGAAAATTCTGACATGAATTTATATACATCAACCTTTAGTTGTAAATATGAAAATTTTTCAAGCTATGAGGCTAGGTCAATAAGTCTGCAACCTGACAGCTATTAACTGAATTTTGATCTAAAATTTTTACTATTCTAGTTATGTGGTCTATAGAGAAGGTGTTAATCTTCTTCCTTGTCAGTATACTTATGTCGAAAAATATTGAAAAAAAATCTTTATTGTGTAAAGTAAAACCTTTTATCATCAGGCTACATGTGCCTACATATGTACCTTAATTCATTAAATTCAAGATTCCTTTTAAAAATTTAATTAAAAAAAATCTTATCTGATGTATAATCCTTTGTAAAATTATTATTAAATTAGGTATGTAAACATGCCAAATATGTAGATGTGCATTTATTATGTATGTCAGATTACTTTTCAAAATCTATTTTAATACACATATATATATATATATATATATATCTGCAGCTATAAACAGTGCAGATTTAACTATTCTTATTTATGACTACTGGTCACTCAGGTATTGCAAATATTATGTCCTGTAGTATTGAGCAATACGAACGGCCAGCCATCATATACATGCTATTTGGCCACAGCATAAAAATGAGGTGGTCAGCTAGCTGGTATGTATGCTATTCATGGTGTGTAGTAATGTGTGGTCAGTAGGCTTGCGTTAGTGACATCACTGGTCAAGGGGAGGTAGTCCAGTATGGAGCGGGTATGGCCAGAGTATATCTGAGTCCTACCTGAGATATTCTATGGCAAGATAGACTAAGTGGGCTAAGATTTTAATTCGAAAACTGGTCATCAAGGGGTCAACTAGTTGGCCTGACAATATGGCCATTGTGTTAGTGGTAAAAGGGTTGGATGCTCCAACTCTGTGGATTCCCATTTGGCCCCTGGTCATCTTAGCGTGAAATTGTCAGCCCAGACTGATGGCAAACCCTAGTTATGCTATATACCCACCACCCCTGGCATCCTGTGCCACACCATCCCTCCAACACCATCCTCCACTTACTCCCTCACTCCGTGCCACTCTCCCTTGCAAGCCATGTTTTGCCCATACCGAGGCTGCAGCTGCTGCCCAGACATTCACTGTGCAAGGAAGTTAATTTGACCACTGGTCACCATGGGCTGAAATGGTCAGCTAGACATTAGGTTATGCATGGGCATTCTTCTGGTCTGGTCTGGACTGGTCTGGATGACCACTGCAGTTTTGGCCTAATCAATACTGGCTTCAGTTTCTTGTCCTTCCCTTACCTCTGCTTCCAACATCCTTTCCTGCGACTTTACCTTTTCCTTTTTCACAAGGCCTTTCTCGACAGACGGACAGACACTGACTACACAGTGGTCAGTTAATGTATCCATAGGGTTTGCTATGGTAATAATTTTATATTACTAAGCTTTGTCTAATATTCCATTTTGAAGAAGTTGAAAAGAATAAAGGAAATTATCTGATAGATAAACAAAAAAAAAACTTGACAGTTTTCTTTTTGTTTGTTGATGATAAGCACAGATTTTTTTAAAAAAAATAGTTAAGGTAAAAATTTTTTTAAAATGGCAGTCATTGGTTTGAGTCTGATGTATGATATTTTATATGTGCTTCAGGGCAGTACAGTCTCTATTTGAAAATATCGTTGGTATTTCAAGAACGTATCATTGAGTTGAGAATGTTAATATATATATATATATATATATATATATATATATACTTTCATCTGGTGCCAGAGATATTACTTGTAAATGGCCCCAAATCCTGTTTTGATGAAGATGTTCAAGAACAGACAAAAATTAGTGGAGAGAAATATTTCTGAAATTATTTTTGTCAATAAAATATAAAGTAAATAAAAATGATGGTGTATTAAGATAAATGGTAGCCATTTAAAAAAAAAAATAAACATCTTAAATAAGGTCTTATACATGGAGTAGTTGTTATTATTTCACATTGAAAATTTACTTCGATTTTCAGAGGTGAACAATATACAAGTCAAAGTAGATATTATTTTCTACTTTGATTTTATCTGATTTCTTTTCTATCAAAATACAGAGTTGAAGCAGTTTTAAGTCAATCATTGTTTTGGAAAAAAAAATCTATTTATTTCAACAACTGAACTCATGCTTAGTGTTATTTATATTTTTCTCTAAATATTTCAGCAGATTCATTCTATGGCCTTCTTCTGATGTACAATTTGTATGGAAAGAAAGGGTTTCTTTTTTTCTTTTAGTGTAAAGCATAATACAGTCTTCTTTTATATGTCATGTCCCTTCAAGATGCTTGTCCTAGGTATGATGGTAAACTATATCCAGAAGCAAGACCTCTGATTGGGACATTTTGAGGAGTGTGGAACCACCTCTTAATTACTGTTGTTCATAGGTCCACTCTGATCCAGGGTGGTAGCACCTGTTAGGGCCCCAATTATGGACAAATAGTGACCCCCACCCCAAACTAGGTCTGAACATGAAAATATAAAAATACATTAGAAAAAATTACCAGCAATACATTATTGAAAAAAAATATTACCAAAAGCTCACAAGAAAATAAAATTTCGGTGTTAAATGACCAATAAGGAGTTGATATGCTGTTAAACAAACTAAATCAGATTTTCAAGATATGGATGATCATGGCTCTCCATAACTTCCTGTCTTTTGCTGTCGCTTCAAATAACTTTTGACTCATTGTCTTTGTCCTGCTATCCATTCACTCAATGTTCTTAAATTGGTTATTCACTGTCACCTTCACCGTGTCTTGTGGATGTTAAATCCTCCACACTTTCTTTTCTGATTATAGCACCCTGAAATTTCATCTATCTCTTTCTGATTGTAAGTATACTTCTACTTTTTATTTTCATTAAAATTTTCTTGTTGCTTACACATTCAGTCCATGATGCTCTCAGTATCTTTAGTTAGAAACACTTCAAATATCTTTGTGAGGAGATTGTTGAACATTCACTGCTGTATAGGGAGGTAAATAATACATAGCAGTTCAGACCTCTTTTCTTTGTTTCTAAGGACATTTTCCTCTCACTTAATATTTTACTTAGTTTCTGAAAGGCACGATTAGATTGTCCAACATTCACTGCCATATAGGAGATTGTCCAACATTTTCTGCCATATAGGAGATTAGATATTGCATAGCAGTTCAGCCCACTTTGTTTCTAAGTACATTTTTCTATCAATTAATACTTTGCTTAGTTTCTGAAAGCCAACTTTAGGTAATTTCTGCATTTTGGAATATGACAGCACCACACAGAAAAATCAAAATATTTACAGAAATACTTGTAAATTAAGTTTATTCCATTTTCATTAATTTTTGTTTATCAAAAAAGAAAATAATGACTTAGGATCTAAACATTAAAATAAAATAATAAAAAATAGAATAGGCTGAGTTAGAACTAGTTTCAGTCAAAAGTGCAAATTGTTCAAGAATATTATCATATCATCAAGATGTTGATGTTCCACACGACATCAAAGAAAAAGTTAAGAAGGAAACTGCCCTCAATACTGGAAATAGCAATAAGTTACTTGACTTGAGAAACCTATTTTCTTGTTATATTACTTTAACAGAAAGATCTTATAAAATCTTTCTTTTAAAATTGTTTTTCAGGAAAATAAGCTTCTCAAATCCAGTAGTTGTTTTGCTCTTTTCTGTTTTGATGGGGGTTTCCTTCCTTGCCTTTTATTTTATTTTGTGTGTGTGTGGGGGGGGGATGTCAGCATCTTGATTATATCATTATTTTCTCTTCAAGTTACATGTGCTATCCATTTTAGTTGTTGCTGCTGTTGAAAGTCCTCAAATTATCTGCATTCTGTTATTCAGTACGGTTCTTTGTGATTCTCTAACGTCAGTCCATGAGGCTTGAAAAAGGATGGTTCTTGCTGAGGCTGACATGCTTCATTTGCTCAAAGCCATTTCTGGCCATCAGTCTGAGAAAGTAGTTGTATATTTCTGACAATTTAGATATTTCTGAAGTTCGGCGCCAGGCACGACACCCATATGAAAATCATGATTTAACGAAACTATTTGAAAACATAACTCGTTTTTAGCTTAATATTTTGGTTTTGTAGCTTGAGCAAAACTACCACTCGCACAACCTATTCTATGTTCAATTTCCTTATCCCCTATACTAAATTTTATTGTATCTGATCCATACACTGAGGTGTTTAATATTACCTAATTCCACATCCTGGATATTTATGATTTTTTATCACTGCTTTCATTCCAATTCTGGATCATTGTTTCTGTTTTGGAAAGGTTTATCTTAACCCTGCATTAGTCACATGGTGTATTTTGTTACCCCCAAATTTTTAAAGTACTCATAATTCCAAGTTGGCAATTTGGTTCTTTTGCTCCCTCCCATTACTTTCCTAACTCAGAGAGCATATGTAACATGTGGTGTGGTGTAGTTGTAGCTCATTTTTCTTGGGAGGTACACACCAGGTGACTATCCCTTTTTGGCAATCTGAGGTAAATAATGCAACGTTCAGTCCTACTTCTTGGAATACTTGGTTAAAGATGATGATTTTTTTTGCTCAAGATCCTTCTTGTCTCAACTATGAATACCTATGTCATCAGCATAACTCCCTTCTCTGTACATTGGTCTCATGCAGGGTAGCAGGAATGTTATTTCCTATTAGTAGATTTATTTGGGATGTTTTAAGTGATCATTGTCAATCTCTTCACATCTGTGCTTGTATATGCACAGTGTATAGTCATGGAAGAGATTAAATAGATTGTGGCTCTCATTTCCTCCTTGTCGTACTCCTGAATGAGGTTTGGAATATCCCAATATTGGAGGCTTCATCTGACATGGATGACTGTGAACCAATATATTTCTCCCATCAAATCCAGATATTCATATTTGGGGCTAAGAAGGCAGTTTCTAATGGATGAGATGAGGAAGTCTTTATTGATGTGATCATATGCTGCTGTGGGGTCGACATAACAGATATACAATTTTCTATCAGAGTGGTAAGCTATTTCCTGGAGATGTTTGATGACTATCATTATACCCCTTGAAGAGCAAGAGTGAAACTGGGTCATATATATATATATATATATATATATATATGTATATATATATACTCTTTTACTCTACTCACTAATGGTATATTCCATTGTTATGGTAACTCAAGTCATATTTGCTTGTAGGTATCATGTTATAACATTATATTTCCTTACTAAGATGATGAGATCAGTGTTTTAGATTGATAAATATATTGAGCTACATTGTGTTAGATATTATGGGATACATTTTTGTCTAGTGTTTCTTATGTTGTATTTTTATTGGTCTTTATTGCAATAAAACAGCAGAAAATAAGATGAAAGAAAGATGAGTTAAAGATTGCTCATAATAAATGTAAGAAATGAATACAGAGAAAGTTAAGAAAAAATCACTTTTGGACCTCAGCTTTATTTGTCGTTTAAATGAACAGTGACAATAAATTTATCTTTTAATAAAAGGAAATTATAATGTTAACATATCTTGATTGGGGGTGTATTTCATATTAAAATTCTGCATTTATTGTATTATCATATAACAAAATTTTATATATGAGGTTATGCTAAACTCCAGTCAAGAAATGCTCTATGCCATCTTGGACTCTCATTTTCCACTGACATGAAGTGTAGTGACTATATTGAATCAGTTGCTATATCTACTGCTAGGAAAGTTTGATCACTGTGTCATGCCAGACAATCCTTCTCATCAGAATCCATCTTGTATATTAATAAATCTACCATTCTTCCATGCATTGAATATTGCTGCCATATCTGGTCTGGTGCTTCTGCTATATATCTTGAAATTCTTGACAAATTAAAAACAGGGTCTGTGTGTAATCTATCCTAATCCGGCATCTCAACTTCAGTCACTTTCTCACCAATGTATCATGGCTTCCCTCTGTCTTTTCTTCAAATATTTTCATGGTAACTATTCTGATGAGATCTTTTCCTTTGTGCCTCAACTACATGAATTTAAGTATGCTATTAGATTAGCAACTAGGTCTCACCATTTTACTGTTGAACTAACCTAGATGCAACTGCCACTTCTATTCTAATAGTTTAATTTATACACTTCTCTCCTTTGGTACTCCATTCTGATTTCTTGCTTCCCTGCTTCCTAGAATCTTCAAAACTTTAAATGCAATGCCAATTGCCATCTTTTGTCTTCTTGAACACTATTCCCTTATTGACCATTCCTCACTTCTCGCTAAAGTTTTCTTATTGCCTTTCACTCCATGTAACCCTATATGTGCTAGTGGTATTATTGTCTTGCCTGGTATTAAATTATTAAAAAGACAAAGATTATATTCTATTTTAACACTGATATACATATACATGATCAAATGATTACTTCAGGTATGACACTGAAACTCACTATTCACTGTGATTTCTATGTCTACACTGTTCATATCGACTAACACTCTATTCCTGATATTGAGAACTCTCCTCACCACCAGAAGTATAGCAAGTATTAAACAATATAATTATATAAATAAGGAATAAACAAAGAAGACTAGATTCTCTTGTATGTGTCAGAAAACTAAGAAATATGTACATAATAACAATGACTGTGTTTTACCCACAGAAATTGGTCAGCTAGGGTATTTCTAGAAGATAACAATTATTTTTCTATCTCTCAGCTGTACCATGCTTGGATAAAATCTGAAATAAAAGAGTTATTGCCCTTCGGCTTAAATACGTTTTTCATTATACAAAGTAACTAATAATAACAAAACAAAAGTCATTGAAACAAAGCAAGTTCAGTCGACCAATGATGACAATTCCAGAACAACGTAACTATAAACAATTTTTTTCTATCCTCTGCCAGCCTCAATGATGGAGAAAGCATTACCTCGAACCATCGCCAGTGAGACATGCTGCAAGAGCCACTCCATTTCACGAGGCTTGTTCCTTAATCGAGACGCAATCGCGCCAATCCTCCAAAGGAACACCATCAAATGAGGGCCAATAACCCCTGAAGTCTCCACTGCCACAGGAGTAAAAAAAAAATCTATCAGCAAGAGAAGAATATTTAACTATTTTTTTCATCTCTGCATCTCGGGCAACGGACCCCAGCTCAACTGCGGACCTGATCAAATTACCGGCCGAATACGTATCAGCACAGGTCGCATCCCAAATCAACGACTTACCCATTTTAAAAGGGAAGATGGTAATGCCATCCGGCCGCTTTCCATCACCACGGTCGAGGCCTACGGGTTCGATTTGGGAAGGGAACTCAGCTGCATCCAAACCTCTTTTGATGATGTTGTTAATTGCTGCATGCCGTGGAAAGTGGCTGGCACTACGACGACAGGAGAGAGGATGCAAACCAAACTCATCGATGGAGGCTCCACATCTGCATCATTGACGCTCATATAATTTGAGTCCAAGACGGATTGCGACTCCGACCTGAGTGCACTCATCATCTAAAAGGGTACCAGTAGATGAAGAGGGCACTGCGTTGAGCCAGGCGCCACTACTCGGTTGTGAAGCAGATAGTAGACAGGCGAGGCGATGCTGATCCAGAGAGAGCCTCAAATTAGTAAAATTGGCCTCGCAGATAACAATTATAAGGCAAGTAACTGAAGTTCCCAATCAAGAGATACATTATTAAGAGGAACATATTAAGGTTCAATTTGTCTGTCCCTGCTTAAAGTTTGATGAAAAATTGCAGCCATTTGTTAGGGAGCTTAATATTAAAATTGAATTTATCTATTTTCAGAAATCATACTTTTCTGAACAGAAAATTATATGTTCAAGGGAAGACACATAGTTTTTAATTTTAAGTTAACCTGAGAAAACAAACCTATTTGTTTACAATCTTCTGTTGAGGAATTCTTGTTGATTATCTCTCAGGTAATGTTAAAGATTTCTTGGTACAGGTCAATAACATTTCTTTTTTTGCTGCACCCAAGTGGAGTCTTTAATAGGTTATGACAATACTTCATGCACTCACATTTACAAAATAGCATTGAGAAATAGCTTACCACCACAAAGCTTTGCTGAAAAGAAATCTGTACTTGACAAAAGAAAAGCTTCCAATAAAATGATCCTTTTCAAGATCAAAAGGATTTCTTTAATATTCAGTGACAATGATTAAGAAGAAGAGAAAAATATGGTATGAAATAACTGGAGAATTAACAGCAGAGTTGGTTACAACATTGTGTCTGTGTGTATCTTTATGCATATATGAAAAGTTAACTCCCTATTTTATATATGAGTGGCCAGCCAGGAGGCCTGATTTAACACCCAGTAACTTTTTTCTTTGGGGTTAGCTAAAGAAGCAAGTCCACTATACCAAGCCAAAACTTTGGAAGAACTTGAAGGGTG
>OZ038483.1:40284640-40292140 GCA_964036315.1 Acanthosepion esculentum | reverse complement strand
ATTTCAAAGTAGCACAAATGTAAATTCAGTTTGAGTGTAATAAACATAAGTTAACACTCCACTGTATCATATATGCTCAGGCATTTTCATTCATTAATATCTGGTCTTGGTTATTTTGATAGCAGTCAAATGCAATAAAGGAAATAAATGCATACACATGCATGAACTTATATGCAGTATAGTAGCTCTGGGTAGAGGAAGTGGATTCAATGCATAAAGTCCAAATTTTGGTCAAGGTTATCCTCTTCACTTCAACATAAATACTCTTGGGAAAGGTATATGAATTCATCTCTTATATCCCCCCAGCTTTGGGTTAAATAGCAAAGCTCTCTAAAAGTGGTTGGCAACAAGTCTATGAGAAAAGTATCCTCTGAATTCAAAACTTGTGATGACAGTGGAACCAGTGCGATGAGCTGTCCACTCAGCCAGCTGAAAGGTGATAATTAATGGTTAAACCAGCAAAAATGCTTTGCACAGTAGAGCCTGGTTAGTCATATATATATATATATATATGTATATATATATATATATATATATGATCTGAAAATTGTGTTCAAGCATGAAACAGACTGTTGCCACTTGGTGTTGAACTCAATTTCCATATGCTTTATCCTGGTTATTGAGCACTTTTACCTATAAATATAGCATACCTTGAAAAAGAATTGACACACAACTGTCAGGTAGTAAAAGATTTATATATATATAACCAAGTGTGGGATTGGTATATACAGAGTAAATTCCAATAACCAACAATTATTATTCTTTAAAGAGTGCTCAATACAGAGTAGAGCAGATATAATTATTTATTTAAATATTATAACATAAATATGTTATAAAATCACTACAAAAATAGCCATTTTGTTTCAACACTCCCAGTGTCTTATCAAGTGATGATGTTGAATGTAGAATCATGTAGGTTCTACATTCAACATCATCACTTGATAAGACACCAGGAGTGTTGAAACAAAATGGCTATTTTTGTAGTGATTTTATAACATATTTATGTTATAATATTTAAATAAATAATTATAAATATATATATATATATATATATATATATATATATATATATATATATATATATATATAATTAGTGTGAGATGGCTAAATTGTCGTCTAAATTACATGAAATGAAAATAACACTGATATCTTTGGTGTTACAAGGAGTTTTGTTGGTCTCTCACCCAACTGTACCCCATGCATAATAATCAAGGGAGTTGTTGTCTGAGGAGTGATGTGGTTGCAGAAATTGTCTGACAGCCATGAGTTGGTTCTCTTGCTTGTGTGGCATGGTGCAAAATCCTAATACCAGATAAAGGGTCTTCCAGCAGCTACCCTCTTCATCCAGGGCAGCACAACCTCCTCAAGTCAGTTGATGTAGGTCTCTGTGTTGACTCTGAGGCCTTGTGGGAAGATGAATGGAGGCATAATGTTACCATCACTAGTGATCACGCCAAACATCTTGATGTTGTCTGGATATATGGTTTTCATCACTCTCGGCACATCTTTTGGGAACAGAGCAAGCTAATGGTTGTAAACCCAAACACTCTGAAATATTTGTATTGGAGTTTCCAGCATGAATACCAAGCAGTACTCTATGCCGTTTCCAAATTTCTGGCAGAGTGAATTGCATCATGGTGCTCTTTTTCTCCCAGACAATTCCCATCTGACTGTACTATACTGTGCAGTTGACAAAAGCAAAAAAAAACAGCTGCGACAATTTACCCATCGCACCGTATATATATATATATATATATATATATATATATATATATATATATATATGTTTGTTTAGATGGTGGGTAGGTATGGCTAGTTTTTCATGAAAGGTTTAATAAAAACATACAACATTTTTTGGGAATTGACCTGAGGCAATTGAAACTATAGAAAGTCAAACTATGGATAAAATAAGCACTTAGAAGAATTACACCATTGTAATACAACACTATATAGTGTTTTGTTACAATGCTACAATGACATCTTTCTGTTTTTATAACAAAAGATACAATAATCAATGGACAGATATAAAGACATCTTATTGACCATTTTGCACATTTATAAGATTCAACTCCAAAAATCATTTGGAATATAAAAGGGTTTGAAGAACTTAATCATCTGTATGCTTCAAGAAACAGTTTCCATTAAAAGTGATTGATGAATTGACTAAGAAAGGTTCAATCTTGGTTAGCATTTTAATTTATTTGTTGCATTTCACACACACACAAACACATAGACATTATAATGACACAAAGATAAACTAGAATTATGATACACATACACACGGGAATTATACACGCAAATGCTGCTTGACAATACTGCATGTAAAATCTGATTATCTAATGAAATACAAACAACACAAAAATTAAAAATACCATAATTTTCTTTTTCTCCTCCATATTTCATTCTTTGATGAAGCTTGAATAAAAGTGAAACATGTTAGACATATAAACATTTCCTATTTGTTCCTTATCCGATTACACACACACACACACACACACACACACACACACACACACACACACATATATAGCCGTCTCTTCTACTCCAATAGCTTCATGTCTCGCACTTCCTTTCACTTGCTTCCCTGATAGATATAATCTACAAATATTCAAATGTAATGTCAATTGATATCTCCATATGCCTTGATCTATTCCCTGTCCTTCTCTTCATCCTTTCTTCTATCACACCTCTTTACTCTTGCTCTCACCCTCTGTAACCCCTTGCATGCTAATAGCACTCCTGCCTTCCTTGGGGTGAAATGCTTAAAAACATATATATATATATAAATATAAAAGTGAACATTGAAGTCAACACTCAGAGGTGACAGGCTGTTTCATGCTAGACACAATCATCAGGCAGCCTGACGATTGCATCTAACATGAAACAGCCTGTCGTCTCTGAATGTTGACTTCAATGTTCACTTTTATATTTATATTTACATATGCTCTATCTCTGATATTGAGCACTTTATCCCATAAATATAGCACATCTTAAAACCATATCTCTTCATATATATATATATAACTGAATATTGCTGTCATATCTGATCTGGTGCTTCTGCTATGTATTTAGAAATTCTGGTGCTTCTGCTATGTATTTAGAAATTCTTGATAAAATACAAAGAAGAATCTGCAATGTTTTCACTCTTGACCTGGCATCTTGCCTTCAGTTACTTTCCCACCACAATAATAAACTGTAATTTTTCTATTAATATCATCATGGTAATTGTTCTTTGGTACTTCGACTTTACAAATTTAAAAGCAATACTGGATTGGGAGTTAGGTCTTCAAAAATTTAAATACAGTGTCAATCGTTATCCTCTGTTTTATTAATTCATCTACTTTTATTTTCTCTTCTTAATAACATTGTTTTTCTCTCATATTTTTTCACTCAGTAACCCCTTGCATCTTAGTGGCCTTATTGTCATTGCCTTTCCTGGGGTGAAATGATTAAAGTATATATTAACTAATTCATAAAAATTGGAGCATTTGTTAGCATGAAAATCTCACAGATCATTTCTACTTCAATGAGTCTTTTCATATTAGGAACTCTGTAATTGGGGCCTTATAATAGGCGAAGATAATCTTATTAAATACTTTGGGCATCCTGCCATAGTGTTATAGTTAACAAGCTAGCCAAGCAATGATTACCCTATGCAAAAGAATGAATTAAGTAAATACTCTTATAACTATAATTTGCTTTATGGTTGCTTGGGTTCACACAATTGCTACCTTGTGCCAGACTAAGCTAAACTTAGTAAATTTACACATAAAATATCAGAATGTAATGAAAATGAAAATAATATAAATTCTAATGTTTACAGCATTAATTCAAAAGTGCGCTCAATACCAAGAATAGAGAGCAATAATTGCATAGTATCAAAAGCTGTAGCAGACACTTCCACTTAGATTTCTATCTTAATGTTTTAACGTTCTTTCACCACCCAAACTGCTATCAACGAATACTATTGATTTACTCTATCACTTCTTTTTTCATTCCTTCTCTTTTCTCCCATGTTTTTTATCCCTCTTTCTTTTCCTCTTAAGGTGTTTCTCCCTATGTTTTTTTTTTTTTTCAAAAACAATTTGAATCATGAGAAAAAGGAAGTGACATTCCATAGGTGACTTGCTTTAAATAGAATTGTTCATATCCATTTTTGGTTCTCACCAGTTGAGATGCATGCACATAGAAACAAAAATGCATCTTTGTAGTGAGTAAGTTGTTTTGTTTGCATGTAAAAATTATAATAAATAAACATATACATATTTTTAAATTCAGTAACCCCTTGTGTCTTAGTGGCTTTTTCCCTTGCATGAGATGAAATGATTTAAAAAAATATGTTTTAGTTGCTGCTAATCTATTATCGTACCTGATTTATGAATTAAACTTGGGTAATCTGCAAAATAAAACATTGTACATGTTCAGTCATCGTCCTTGAAACTTTTAACTATTGAAGTCACAAGATTGCAGGCCATTGGCTGGATAGATATAGTCATTTATGATGAGATGATGGTTCTATTTTTTGAATAGGGTATTGATGGTAGATAACTGATTAAACTCAAAGATAGAGTCTATATATGGTTTAGTATTATCTGCAGTTTCAAGAATCTACTGAAGATTTTGGAACATGTCTTCCATAGATGAGGGACAAATGTCCAGCTGTATCATAGTTACATAGTTTATATGTTGGTTATATGTTCTCTTCATATACATGATATGTATCCCATCATTTGGTGCCATTTTATAACTTCATTCCCTGTTCATATATAACAAGAAAAGCATTTCTTGGGTGAATTTTGTCATAAAAATTAAAGCAGATAAGAAAATTAATCAGAATGAGCCAAAATATAATGACAGTTATGTGTTATTTTGCCACCATCAGTATTGCAATCTGACAGCTTCACAAAGTTATTGCTTTAGATTAAGTGACTAGAAACACTGATGAAGTTTTAATGAAAATGAAAACCAAAAGGGCACTTCTACTTTGGATCAGAAAGAGACAGTTGAAATTTCCGAGACATATAATAAGGAAATGGGGCTTGGAAAATTTGACACACAAAGGACATATGGAAAGCAAAAGACACAGGGAAGTAGCAGGCCACCTACCTGACAAGCTTATGGGAATAGAAAGTAAAACAGGGAGTTGGAGTAATGGTAAAAAGACAAACATTAGTAAGAGATACATAAGATTGGAAGTTCCAGGGAGCCATGATCACCTATTCCCTGAAGTGATACAGCATACAGAAGATGACCAGAAAAAATATGGAGGCCTCAGTGCTGTTTTGATTATCGTAACAGGTTAATATATGAGTATTTTAAGTATACATGAGGTTTCTGCTTAGATAATTTAAAGGTTTTACAAAATGTGCCATTTGTTCTAATTACTATTGGGAGGACATGTAAATATAAATGGTTTTAAATATCATCAAATTTTTTAATTCCAAAAGTTTTCTGTTGGGCTTTATTTATTTTCAGTGTAGTCTGTCAAGTTTTTTTCTATTCTAGCGTAACGTTTTATGGATCTGCAGGTATTGTGATAATTTATGACATGATAGTCAATATGTTTTAATGAAGTAGATAAATTATACTGCAAGCAATATTTGCATAGTTAAAAATGAAAAAAAAAACTTACCTGTTTATACAAAATGCAAAGAGAATTTATCAAGTTTTTTGTCAGTAATGTCTGTAACTTTTTGTTATACTAGAATTCTTTCTCTTTCAATGGCAATGCCATTGTTATGACAATTGTCGGTAGTTCCAACATGTTTACAAAGACAAAAAGCAAAAAGACCAACTCAGTAAAAGAACAAAAATATTCATTTGAAAGCAATATATTTAAAGATTTACTTGGTTAAATCTAATTTTAGGTTTCAAATGTCATGTCTCTTCAGAAGATAGGCAATCATAGATCACCACAAGTTCCTTTTCTTTATTATCTGTGAATTGTATGACATCATGACTTCCTGTACTTTTCTGGGACTACCTAGATAACCTGGTCTACCCTGGGACTTACACCATATCAAATTTTTAAAAAAGATCATGGATTGTATAAAATAGATGGATTTTAATGAATTCATTTTCATCCTCAACCACTATTATTTAGAATTTATGAGGGTTGCTGAAAAGTTCTCAGCCTACCCAACTTCCTCAAATCTGACCAAACAACAAAATTGCTTTTTCTTTTGTTTCTGGAAGGCCACTTTGGTCAAGCTTAGAATTTTTATGCACTACCTCTAATGATATAAACTTTTTCTTTTTCATTCTCTTTCTCTCTATCATATATATACATATACACACACACACACACACACACAAAAGGTAATGCTTAAAAGTTTTTTGTCCAAGCAAGAAAGGATTTTTAAAAAGACACCAGAAGTGTCGAAAGAAAATGGCTATTTTTGTAGTGATTTTATAACATATTTATGTTAAAATTTTTGAATAAACTATATTTGCTCTACTCTGTATTGAGCACTCTTTTAAGAATAGTATTTTTTGGTTATTGGAATTTATTCTGTACACACCAATCCTATGCTTGTATATATATATATATATATATATATATATATATATATATATATATATATATATATATATAAAAATATATGTCATTCAACACCATCACTTGATAAGACACCAGAAGTGTTGAAACAAAATGGCTATTTTTGTAGTGATTTTATAACATGTTTGTTATAATTTTCAAATTATATATATATATATATATATATATATATATATATATATGTCAGTTATTATTAATTTCACTGTTTAAGGAAATAAAAAACAGTGATAGTAACTCCTACACATATATTCACTAAAAGTAACATTTATAGCAATAAGAAATATATAAATATTGGAGAGATATTGTGTGTGTGATCAAAGAATATTCTGTACAGTTTTAAAAAAAAATTTATATGTATTATTATCAATTCAAATATTTTTAAAACACTACTGCTTTACATTCCTGAAATCTGTGCCTGTACATTTTTTTGTTGCAATTTTGGGGTTATTTTATGGAAGGGTATGCTGAAAAATACTCCCCCCCCCACACACACACACATTTCCCAAAATCTGACCAAATGAACAAACTTCAGAATTTTTTTTTTTTGTTAATTGTTTCCTGGTTATGCTGGAAATGTTTGACACAACTCATATATGTATTTTTCATGATTTCTTTTGCAGATATATAAACTGCATTTGACAATTTGTATAATTTTTAAAGAAACATGTTTAAAATTAGCCTCATTCAAATATTTCATAATTGTTCATTTCTTTTTTAATGCCATGAACCTTTTTGACAGCTTACCACAGATTCCTTTACTTTAATATGATATTCATTTTTGTTGTTGACACTTTTGAAAATCTTCAAGTGATCATTTTGTACAGTTACATTTCATATCCCAGCTCCTCTTGTAAGGATGTTTTTCATGGCTATCAATTTTTGTTGTATTCTTCTTCTTTTTTTTCTTTATAGATTTTCAAAGTGAATTTTTCTTTTTATGT
>OZ038483.1:40257140-40277140 GCA_964036315.1 Acanthosepion esculentum | reverse complement strand
CTGGATTTAAATAACCTGCAAAAGGTTGACAAGCTGTAAAAGAACGATCAAAACTTAGAATATGTCTGTATATATGTAGACATTAAATGTTTGGTGATTCTAAAAATGCATTGGTAAATTACCTTTCTTATTTTTAATAAAGCATATGTAATGTATAATTATAATTGAAAGTTCAAATTATCTTACATCATATTATAAAACTTTTTGACTTGGAAGTGACAATGTGTTTGTGTTTCTCAAGAATATAAAACATTTTTTACAGAAACACGGCTAATATTAAATGTATTATCTAAATGTATAATTTTGCATATTGACTGCAAAAAGAAAACTCTGCATTTAAATACATTGCAATTTTTTAAATTTAATAATTTTTTGTGAAATTAAGAGTTGAGGAAAATTTTGATATAAAGGAATTCTTTCATATTTAAATGAATCAATGTCAAAAATATTAAAAAAAATATCTAAAATGTATGAATTTTCATGGAGACAAATGTACCAGGAAGTACTGAAAATCTTTTGGCCCTTCAGAAAAAATTATCACATTATCGCAATAAGAACTAGATGAGATATCCCTAGATATGGTCAGCAGAATCTACCTCCATAGATGAAATAAACATACATAGAAATTAAGTGAGTAATAACTGAGCAGTAGGAAAATAAGAACTAGATGAGATATCTCTTGATATGGTCAGTGGAAGTAGAATTATCTAATACATGTGGATTAAATAAAGAGTCCGTCCTGGGTATGACGGTAAACTACATCTGTGTCCTGGGTAAGACAATAAACTATGTCCAACAGCAAAGCCTCTGAACAGGATATTTTAAGGAGCATGGAACCACATCATAATTGATGGTGTTCCAAGTTCCACCCTGACCCATAGTGGTAGCACCTGTTAGGGACCCAGCTATGGGTAAAATAGTTAACATCCAAACTGTGGTCAAAACACTATGAAAATGTAAAAATATAGGTTTTAATAACAGAAATACTTTGTAAAAGTAATACATTTTTGAAAAAAAAAAATATTACCAGCAATACATTTTTGTAGGAAAAAATATTACCAGCAATTTTTTAAAGGAAATCATTACCAGCAAAAAGAAATTGTCGGCATTAAATAACCCATTGTGGTTGATATGCCGTAAAACAAACCAAACCAAAATAAAGAGCACAGTTTGAAATTTTCTGATGGTTACCCAAACTGGCAAGGACCTGAAGAAGGCCTGAAGATACAATGCCTGAAATATTTTGTGATAATAACAAAAAAGTTGAGGATAATAGTCTGTATGATTCAAAAAAGATTCAAACAATAAATGAGAATATTTATCAGAGATAAAATAAAATCCTTCACATTGTAAATTCCACTTAGAGCCACATTACAATGAAACACTGGTTCCCATACAATCACTGAAGTTAAGTAACATGGAGCCTGGTCAAAATCTGATGGGTGACTGTTTGGGAATATCAGGTACTGATGTGTGGGTCGTGTAATGGATAAAGGCTTGGAATTAGAAATCAGAGAGACAAGTTCCAATTCCAGTTAGATTCGTTATATTCACTTATGTGCAAATACCTTTGGGTATGAATCCACCTCTTCTCCACCAACTATGGGTTAATTAGTAAAACTTGTATCACTAAAACTATTATTATCTTAAAAAAAAAAAGAAATTGTGTACAAAATATTTAGACTCCAGCATTAAATAACCCATAGAAGTTGATATGCTGCTAAACGAAAACAAAACCAACTAAATTCACTGAAATTATTCAGTATTTTTATTGTAGCCATTGTTGTTGATGGTTAATGTTTAAAAACTTTAAAAAAAAAAACACAAGAATGTACTTCAAGCAAAGAACCAATGTTGGTGCCTTTTACACCGAAAACTTTTTTCATTGGAAAATACATAATGATATGACAGAATAGGATTAGGAATTTACTTGAAAAATATCAGAAAATATTGATTAATATTTTGGTGAGTTAATTTAAAATTTTTATTTTATTTTCACTTAATAAACCAAATTAAAATTTAGCCTTACCTAATATAAGTGTTATATAGATATAATATAAAATCTAAGAAAAAAATCTAAATGTAATATAAAATGTAATAAAAGTAATATAAAATATCTCCATATGTAATATATAATATAAATGTAATAAGAATATAGCATAAGATGTAATGTGGATGTAATACAAGATGCAATAATAACTTGAGAATCAAGGCTTACTTATTTTGCTTTCCACTCAAGTTTGATCTTCAAAAATATAAATGTAATGTCCATCGTTATTTTCTGTCTTTTTAATTCCTGTTCTTTTATTGTTCTTTCCCTCTTTGTGTTGGAGTGTCTTCCCTCTAATCAGTCTATTATTGACTTTTCCACTTTATAGTAAGTAGTAGGAAAAGTAAGCCTCAGGGGAACAGTGATATAGAATGAATGCTGGTCAACCGATACACACTCCCAAGCCGTGTAACACACTTCTGTTGTATTTACTGTTCAATACACGCTTTATCTGCAACCTCTTGTTTTGTTATTTCTTAACCAATTACTTGGTCACAATACTTTGATAATGTTTTTTTCCCATATATTTTCACACTCAGTAACTCCTTGTGTCAGTGGCTTTATTGCTTTGCTTGCAGTGAAATCATTTTTTTAAAATTGAAAATCTGTAATTTTTTTGATGATAACTTACTGGAAAATATTGAATAAAAAAATTAAATTTCTGAATCTGGTAACAAAAACATTTGACTATTAAGCCAAATTTAAACTCGATATTGCAATAATTTTAAAAATCTAGACTCATATTCAAATGACATTTTATGTAGTTATTTACAACATAAACAATCTACATTAAAAAAATCACTGTGATGCTTTATGCCAGGGAATTGCAATAAACGTAACAGTGCTTAATTATGAAACGTAAGGAGAAAGTCAGGTTAAAACTGAAAGAAAATGTTTCTTTAGAAACATTAAAACTTTTATTTGTTCTATGATTATACTTACATTATTTACATTATTCAGACTATTACCCTCATCTTCATTGCCATATTCACAAAGTTTCGGTAACATTTGAGGATACCAGGTGCCATAGGCCTAGATGTGTGGTACGCCCTGGCTTTCTTCAGCTGATTGGAATTTCAAACCGAACCCTTTATTTTGTCTGCTGAGGTAGATTGTTCTAGTTCCACATGCCATGCCTCTTCCAGATGTCTCAATTATTTCCCTTTAATTCAACTCTCCAAGTTCTTTTTGTTCACCACTACTGTAACCTGAACTCACAACTCTATGGGTCTAGACACCGGATCTAAACCAATGCCTTTATCCACTGGGCCATGTCTTTCTGAGACATATTAATAGTGTGAAGGAGTCCTTTTGAATAACAAAATGAGTAACATGGATTGATTCATTGATTGACGGATTGTTTTTTATGGCTTATCAACCTATTTCAGGATATTTAAAACTAGAAAACATTTTTAGATTGCAAGAATGTTTTTTTGAAGATAATGATTTTATGATAGAAGTCCTCCTAATTAATCCAAAGCTGAGGCAGGAAGAAGAGGTAGATTCATACCTTTCCCAAAAATATTACCATGTGAGTGAATATAATGAACCCAACTGGAACTGGAACTCAGCACTCCAATTTCTAATTCTGAGCTGTTTATCCATTACACCACCCACACATCTAGGCCTATGCCACCTGGTATCCTCAAATGTTCACCCATTGAGGTAGTGACCAAGCTCAATGTTCCATAGGTGATCATACGAGAAATAGTGTTTCAATGTGATATGGGTATAAGCCCGAATAACACAGGAATTCTTAGTTTATTTTTTTAATTTCAGTTACCAGCTATTAGTCTGATATATAAATCTGCATATCATATACACATACATACATACACACACTCATTTATACTACATAAATATATATTTAACAAGTAAGAAATATATCAATAACTAAAGAAGAGGGGCAATGGCAGACAGCCAGATAATCCGGAAAATCTGGATTTGTAATTTTGATCTTAATTGGACTTGAACATCAGTTACTAGCACCTCAAGTAAATTTGATGCAGTTTCAGTCCTGAAGAAGGCTCAAAAAAGAAAGATAGACACAGACACAGACAGACAGACTGTGAGATCATTTTTTTTTTTTTTAAGCTTTTCACCCCAAGCAAGGCTGGAAGCCACTAGCACGTAAGGGGTTACAGAAGATTTGGAGTGAGAGCAGACAGGAGTGTTAGAGGAAAGCATGTGGAGAAGGATAGTGGATAGATCAAGGCAAGGGGTTACAGAAGATTTGGAGCGAGAGCAGATAGGAGTAAAAGTGGAAAGGATGTGGAGAAGGATAGTGGATAGATCGAGGCAACTGGAGATGTCGATTGACGTTACATTTGAATAGTTGGAGATTATAGTTGTCAGGGAAACAGGAATAAGGAAGGGAGTTCCACAGGCGGGAGATGTGAGATATGAAGCTGTTGGAGTAGAAGAGACGTCTACATTTAACAGTTTCAACAGTGAAAGGGTGGGATGCCAGCCTCGTGGGACGCTTGAATTCATGAAGCCTGGGAACCAGTGAAAGCAGCTCATTGTAGCAATTACCATGAAAGTACTTGTAAAAAAGACAGAGCAAGGTGACAGCATGTCTGTGAGAGAGCGACTGCAGATGAGATGACAGATCAGGGCCAATTACATTGCATACCCGTTTCTGGATCTTATCAAGAACCCTGAGGCAAACAGAAGGGGCTCCGTTATACTTGGATTTCTAATATTTATAATTAAAAATATATCACATTCTGTTTGCAGAATAATGTGAAGTGGTGTTAGACAACTTGAAACCCTTATATAATCCAATTAAGTTTAAGGTTGTGAAATTAGACATTTAAATGCTTGAATAGTCCAACACCTGTGCAGGTGAGAGCATGTAAAGTAAAAAGGTGGGGGTCACCAAGGAACATATTGAAGGGAGAAGAGTCATAATTGACAGCTATTATTTCAATGACGATGACCAGCTGATGAGGTATGGTGGTTGCTCAGTCTGTAGTTTCTAAAATTCTGAATGTTATTTGTTGGTTTCTTATTTTACTTCTGTTTTCTTTCATTTGACTTAGTAATATTATTACTTATCACTAGTATTTGTTTACATATGTGTACGGTTTTGTAAGTATTCATGTACATATGTATATTTAAATATTTATAAGTATTTCAATAAACGTAGAGATATATAAGTACAATTTAATCATTTCACCCCAAACAAGGCATCAAAGCCACAAATATGCAAGGGGTTACCGAGTGTGAAAGAACATAAGACAAAAACATTATTAAGGAGTAAGATTAGTAAAAGGACAGAAATTAAGAAGGCAGAAGATAATTGACATTTATATAAATATTTGAGGATCGAACTTGACTGGAAAGCAAGTAGCAAGACGAGAGATGAAAATTATTTTACACAGCAAATATTTATTTTTTTAATATAATCACCTTTTTTGTCGAGGCACTTAATTCATTTGTGAATATTCATCACATATTATATAGTGAAGATTTCAAATCAAAATTCTATTAATAACAACATGTTGGGCTCTTAACTTATTGATGCACCTCTCTCTCTCTCTCTCTCTCTCTATATATATATATATATATATACACACACACACACACACACCAAACTGTGTATGTATATATATATATATATATATATATACACTAAACTGTTACATTAGAACATGTAATAACTTGCATGTTCTAATGTAACAGTTTATAAATATTTATTGCTCTACTCTTGTATTGTCCTTTTTTAAATTAATGTTATGAATGCTTGAATTTTATTCTTTTCATTCTTTTCAATTTGTATATATATATATATATATATATATATATATATATATATATATATATATAAATAAAAAAACGTAATTGAATGACAAAGTGGAATAATTCTGGGTAGTGCATTTTTACACTTTGTCATTTGATTGCCTAACATTGTTCTGATATACAGAAATTGATATATCATCTTCTCCCACACATATATGTAGTAATAAATAGAATTAAATTTTCATTTATCTTATCCCTACTCAGAGTTTCATATTATTACTATTATTAAGGAATGCACTGGTTCTATAAAGCATTATAATTAAAAACTGCCTGCCTTTAACGAGTCATCTTCATCTTAATTTTGGTTAATCATTTTAATTTGACAATTTTTGCCATATATATATATATATATATATATATATATATATTGTTCCTTACTGTTTGGTAAAACTCTGATTTTAATGCACGTGGTAATTGTCAGGCACATGTTGAAAACTCAATTTTCAGTTTTCAATTTGCACATGATGCTTGCTACATGCATGAAAATTAGCTGTACCAGTGTAGAACAGAATGTATATTTAGTAGTAGTATAAACTATAGCTATGTTATTATGCAGAGACCAGTGTTTTATTAACACCAGCACTCACTGTTACATTAAAAAAAAACAACACTCAGTAACCTCAACTATGAACACTAACTATAACCATGTTTGGAAAATAACTCTAGATACATACATACAAAAATCCATACATTCAGTTAAAAGTAAAAATAAAATTATCCTTCTTATTGGCTAAAAGTGTAGCTGAAAGGGGCTCAGACGTACAGAATATTCAGACAATTTCTACATAGTTTTGTCCCCAAAAGAAAAAAGTTATAACAAAACCTATATATATATATATATATGTTCTGAAAATTTTGAGAATTTGGCAATAAATGCAAAAAAATTTACTTCCTCTTAACTAATTTCTGTCATCTCCGTTGAAGGACTAATACGGAGACCCCCTCTTTAATATACGTTTTGCTAAAAGTGACTAACAAGATACTTCAATTGAGTTTTTATTGTATTTTCTTGTATGTGAACTCCAAAAAAGAAAGATCTTTTTTGCATGAAAGAAAAATATAATAAAAAACTTAACAGAAATACATTGTCGGCCATGTTATAGTAACACAGACCCAGATATATGGGTGCATGTGTGTATGTATGGGGCTATTCAATCATTTTGAATATCTGGATAATACTATATATATATATATATATATATATATATATATATATATATATATATATATATTATATGTGTGTGGATATATAAAAAAAATGAGGCTATCTGAATAGCATGTATAAACTAAATTTAATATGGACATTTGCCACTACTCTTTGTGAGCAGTACTTTTACACTCTGTTTTTTAGTATCTCTGTGATAGTTTTTCAAAGGAGATGATGAAAATTAATTATTTTTAGTTAGTACATATATACACACAGAGAAGGAATGTTATGACTTGGTAGATAAATGAAAAGTGCCAGCGATGTGAGGGATTCAAGAAATTAATTTCTAAGTTGTATCATTGTTATATTAATGAATGTTTTTGTATTAATATTATAATTGATATTGTAATATAATTAATGCTATTTATTGAATAATTAGATAAATTACTTGCAATGTATTAATTAGACACTGTTGATTTTCTTATCAAATATAGCAATTGAATGAAGAGAATCGGTTTCGTATTTTTTCCTTTTTTAACTTTATTCTCTTTTAGGACCCATGTATAATAATATAAAATTTTTATGACAAGGATTTTTTTTTTTTTTTTTACAAGAATTAACATACACCCAGTACCTCCACACACCAACAAAAGTGTCTGTATTTAATTATTTAATTATTTGGGGGGGGGGTGCAATTACTGTGTTAGATTTGATTTGATTGGTTTTAAGATGAGAGGGAATTTACAAAGTGAAAAGAGGTGAGAAATAATATTTTAATTCACAAATAAAAAAAAAGTCTGTTTTGCGTGAATCAACAAAGAGATGCTGAAAAGTTCTCAGTCTGACAAGAAGCCCTTCCAAATATTCAGTCATTTGGTCTGACTTTTTAGAAATGTGCTGGTCTGAGAACTTTTTCACACTCTCTCAAATGTATCACACACACACCTCTCTTTCTCTCTATATAATATAATTTCTCTCTCTCTTTCTCTCTATAAAACTCTCTCTCCCTATATATATATATATATATATATATATATATATCCGATGCGGTGGGAACGAAAGTAATATATAAAATATATAAATTCTAACGTTCGCAGCATTCATTCAAAAAAGAGCTCAATACATGTAGTAGAGCGATAATTATTTATTTATTATAATTTTATCAAAACCATTTTACTCACAACAAAGATGCAACTTGGTTTCAGTGCATTTTAACTGCACATCTACGGGTGAGGGTCGGAAATGGTTATGAATGGTTTTGTCTATATGATAAAATTATAATAAATAAATAAATAAATATATATATATATATATATATATATATATATATATATATATATATCCGATGCGGTGGGAACGAAAGTAATATATAAAATATACAAATTCTAACGTTCGCACCATTCATTCAAAAAAGAGCTCGATACATGTAGTAGAGCAATAATTATTTATTTATTATAATTTTATCATATAGAGAAAACCATTTTACTCACAACAAAGATGCAACTTGGTTTCAATGTTTTTTTTCCGACCCTCACCCGTAGATGTGCAGTTAAAATGCACTGAAACCAAGTTGCATCTTTGTTGTGAGTAAAATGGTTTTGTCTATATGATAAAATTATAATAAATAAATATATATATATATATAGATGTGTGTGTGTGTGTGTGTGTGTGTGTGTATATGTGTGTGTTAAAGTTCTCAGAATATATCTGTAGAGAAGACAAATTGAATAAAATAGTCAATCACAAAATAGTACTTGGTCCTTGCCGACATGTTTCATCAATCGACTTAATCAAGGCAAGTAACAATAAAGAAAAGCAAAATGTTGCGTAGTTACATGAGATTCAAAATTTTTTAAAAGACACTCCTGTGAAAGCCTCTTTATGGATATTAGTAATATTTTTAAGTGTGGGTTTTTTTAGTCCATGTCAACAATGTGTTAAAGTTCTCAGAAAACAAAAACCCACACTTAGTTAAAAAGAAAAAAAGTTACTTGTATCCAAAAAAGAGGCTTACACAAGAGCATCTTTGCAAATTTTTGAATCTCATGTAACTACACAACATTCAGCTTTTATTTATCATCACTTGCCTTGATAAAGTCAAATGACAAAAGATGTTGGCAAGGACTAAGTGTACTATTTTTGATTGTCTGTTTTATTCATTCATATATATATATATATATATATAAATTTCATTAAAGATGACTGCATTTAAGCTTAACAGTACATTGTCAGTCATATTTAAAAGGGAGATTGATGCTCAAAATACATAATTATATATATATATATATATATATATATATATATACATACACTATTATATATATATATATATATATATATATGAAGATTTAATCGGCTGTTTAACAAAATTTGAAGAATAACAAGCCAAGAAAATGATACAAATATTGTCAATAAAATTGATATTTATAATATATTAACCTTTTAACTGAATTGAAGCATGAAAAGATAGATTTTAATGTTGGAATTTTCAAACAGGCTTGTGTTCTTTTTCAGTGATATGAGGAATAAACAATTGAATCAAAAGGTTTATATATAATAAATATCAATTTTATTGACATTACCGATATCATTTTGTTGGCTTTTTATTCTTCCAATCTTGTTAACCAGCCTACATATTACAAGAAGCACACAGGGACCACCTTTCATTTTAATCATTTATATACATATGACATACATATATATATACATATATATATATATACACACACACACACTAAGCATTTCTCTATGTGTGTATGTATATATATATATATATATATATATATGGATCTATGACATCAGTAGGTTTGTAACCTAATAATATAAAATACATTTTACTTAAATAATTATTTTCAACATGATCTCCTTTCCTATTAGTCATTAAAGATCAAACTTTTTAAAGTGAAAATCTCAGATAAAAATTCCCCTAGTAGTTTTTGCAAACCATGGTCAGCATATCATATGCATACAGTGTATGAGGGGTAAATTGTCACAATTTTATATTTTTAATTTCATGCATGTGCATAGTTTGTTTTTTATTTTGTTGACTGCACAGTATAGTAGGGTCAGTTGGGCAGTGTCTGTGAGAAAAAGAGCACCATGACGCAATTAACTTTTCCAGAAATTCAGAAATGGCATTTTGTACTGCTTGACATTCATGGCAGAAGCTCCTATATGAACATTTGAGAGTGCTTGGGTGTCAATCTGAGGACAGTGCAGAGTATTCAGAAAGAGTTGGATGAGTCTAATGGTGATTCTGAAGGTACAGCAGCTCGGAAAACTCACTCTGATCATTCTGATAAGAAAAGAACTCCCAAATTTGTTGGTGAGGGCCTCAAACTCAACATGTAAGGCTACATCAAGTGTCTTGAAAAGGTAGTGCTACCCTGGGTGAAGAGGGTGGTTGCTGGAAGACCCTGTGTCTGGCAAAAGGAGTCTGCAGTATGCCATACAAGAAGGAGATCCCAATCATGGCTGTCAGACAATTTGTGCGACCACACCCTCCCTTACACCTGGCTACCTAATTCCCCAGACTGCAACTCCCTTGATTATTATGCAGATGAGTGAGAGACCAACAAAACACCAAAGATGGAAGGCAAGGATTATGGCAACATTCACCAACTTAGGAGACCATCCAGAAGCGTTACAGGAGATTCTGAATTCATCGGGAGGCCATGGTTGATGCCAATGGAGATTTTATTGAATAAATTTACTCTTTAGTATTTCAAGATATGAAAATGAGATGTCAGTGTTATTTTCATTTTTGTTTTAATTTAGACGACAATTTAT
Source organism: Acanthosepion esculentum (assembly GCA_964036315.1). Lineage (NCBI taxonomy): Eukaryota > Metazoa > Mollusca > Cephalopoda > Sepiida > Sepiidae > Acanthosepion > Acanthosepion esculentum. The sequence goes on along the minus strand of OZ038483.1, from coordinate 40,266,350 downwards.
CCATTGCACTCTGCATGTATACATGTGTGTATTTAATAGGTTTAATTTTCTGGGTTTTAAGATAGCTGTTAATTTAACAGAAATTGAAAATGAGAGAAAGTTTATAAATAGCAATGGTAAGAAAGGACATATGCATACCCCCAAAATGTCTGTATTTATTTGCATGTATGTGTATATGTGTGTTTCAGTATGACAGTAATTAGATAGGCTGAATTTTATCAGTTTTAAAATAGTGAAAAATATAATAAATGATCATGTAATTTAAATATCATAATTTGTAAATCTAAATAAAATATAATAGTAATCATAGCACATTAACATTATGAATATTTTGATTGTCTTTACGATATGTTTAATACTTTAAAAAGGATTGCATTTTAAAATGAAAATTAGCCTGTTTTATAGTTCCATGAAAAAACATTATGAAAATTAACAACCTCTAGTGTTAAAGCTAAATTTTGTCAACGTATCTAAATAAATAATATTTAAAGTAAATTCCTTGGTGGTTAAGGTGATTGTGAATTTCCCAAACATTCTTGTATTGAAGTAAAAGCCTGGATCTGAAATGTTAATTTTCAGAGCAGGCCCTCACCCTTTTCTGCTGCCATCCAGTCTTGTTAATGACTAAGCTTAGTAAATACACACAGACATTTTATAATATAAATTTTTTAAATGAATTATGATCAGTGGAAGGATTCAAGGTGTTTGTAGTGATTTGCATGAACTATTTATTAAAAGTGGACAAGTTCACAAAACTAGCTCTTAAATTCTGTTAGCTTTTATAGCCATAGACAACAATTTATATTTTTAAAAAAATGAGAAAGCAAACCAGTTCTTTATTTCATAAATAATTATATTGGGATGTTTGATTTATTTGTTTAATGGCATATCAACTCCTTATGGGTCATTTAATGCCAAAATTTAATTTTCTTGGGAGCTTTGAAGTAATAAAAATGTTATTCTGCTTTCACAATTGAATACATGGTAGATGATACTCAGATTTTGTGCATATACATGTTTGTGTAGACATGATTACCAGAGGTGGTGATATGTGTGTTTGATGTTGCAGTTTTGTTGAAGTTATGTTTTGGAATACAGTTTGATTTTGGTTTATTGATTTGTTTGTTTAACAGTATATCAACCACTTATAGGTCATTTAATGCCGAAATTTAATTTTCTTGGGAGCTTTCAAGTAATAAAAATATGATATATGTTATTCTGCTTTCACAATTGAATACATGGGAGATGATACTCAGCTTTTGTGCATATACATGTTTGTGTAGACATACTCACTAGTGGTGATGATATATGTATTTTATGTTGTAGTTTTGTTGAAGTTATATTTTGAAATATGGTTGAGGAATTGTCAGATATTATATAGATTAATGTCATGAAAGATTTCTTTTATGTTGGTTGTTTGATTTTGTTTAGCGGCATATCAACACCTCTATGGGTTATTTAATGCTGAAATCTAAATATTTTGAATGCAATTTTATACTTTCAACTACAGATAAAATGTATTGTTGTTAATTCTTTTATAAATAGGTATCATTGGTAATTTTACAATAAATAGGTATCATTAGTAATTTTACAATAAATAGGTAGTGTGGTAGATTTTTTATATGAAACATTATTGCTGCTACTTTTAGCATAAAAATGTTTTTTTTTCATACTTTTTTTATTTTTGTTTGGGGGTTCACTACTTGCCCATAGCTGGAACTCTAACAGGTGCTACAACTCCGGGACAGGGTGAACCTGGGAACAACAGCAATTAAGAGATGGTTCCATCCTCCACAAAACCTCTAATCTCCCAATCCAAGGCCTTGCTACTTGATGTAGTTTATCATCATACCCAGGACTGACATTTATATCAAAGAAGATAGAAACAATTGCTAAAAAATTTGAATCCCACTATTGGATGCCACTACTGTATTTTGGATAGTTAAATTTCTCATCAGAATATTTTAATGCTTTCTTTCAGGACGTATCTTCAGACATCTTCTGTGAATATCATTTTTACATAAGTTTTAATTAATATTCGTTTTCTATGTTTGTTTGTTTTTTCTTTTTTTTTGTGTGTCTTGGTAAAAAAAATACTCATTTCTATGGCTGCTACTCTGAAAGGAAACTAAATTATGGTAGTGATTGATTAAAATTCCGTTTGTGGGGGAAAAACCAAAAAATATTTTTTCCCAAACCTTGACAGCAATACTAAAATTAATGTTTTTGTTTCAAAGAGACTTAAAGCAACAGAAATGTGGTTCTACAGAAGGATGCTGAGGATACCATAGAACAGACATGAGAGCAATGAAAAGTTTTAGAGAAAATGGAAACAAAAAGGAAACTTAGACTTAACATCAGGAAGAGACAGTTTGCGGTTTCTGGGGCATATAATGAGGAAGGAAGTTTTGACCAATCTGATATTCACAGGACAGATTGTAGGCAAGAGAGTCAGAGGAAAACAGTGAATGACATAATTAGTGAGCTTGAGTAAATGAATGGCAGAACAGGGTTTAAGAGAAATAACAGACAAAATTGTATTAAGAGCTACAAGAGACAGAAAGTTGTGGAGAGCCATGAACACCTACGATCTGAGGGGGACATGACACATAAAGGGGATTAAGTTTTAAAGAATGAAGAGTGAAAATTCCTTCAGCAGAAGAATTAACACTAAAATATTTAAAATAGTTTTTTTCTGTTGCTCTTAAAAAGTGTTCAACAAACTAAAGTATTATTTACACTATTTATATTTAGACTATTGTCCTCATCTTTGTTGTTTCCACAATGTTTCGTCGATTGCACCATTTGGCTTTCATCAGGTGTATATCAAACTAGCTCACCTACAGGGAATAATGAACTGAACCCTTTATATAATCTACAGGAGTAGACCGTTCTCATTCCACTGCTCATGTCTAGTGATATCATCTAGTTCATATTTTATTCAGTTCTGTTCAGTTATTTCTCACCCATTTCAACTGAGTGTAAGTGCACATTTCCCAATCCAGGGATTGAACTCACAATCACTATGTCACCAAATTTTATCCAACAGGTCATTGTCGCATTTTTTAAGAACACCTGAGGAAGGCTGGAGGGCACAATGGCTGAAACGTTGTAGTAACAACAACAAAGATGAAGACAATAATATGAATATAGATAATTATAACTCTTCATCCCAGAAATTCAGACAAAAACTAAATCATTTCAAAAGATTTTTTATCTTGATTCAATTAAATTCTAAAAACAGTACTGATCCATTTCTGTTTGCTTACTATTTAGGTTCAGTGACAAAAATAATAATATTTATTTTGTAATCAATAACATAATGCTAGATTTTTAATTAATATAATCTATTCATATACTTACATCATTGTGTTAAATGCTAACTGAATTATAATGAAGTGTGTGGATGTGTGTTTATAATTTAGTTGTGTGTGTATTTCTATCTCTGATATTGAGTACAATATAGCATACCTTAAAGTGATATTTTTACCATATATATATATATATATATATATATATATATATATATATATATATATATATATTGTCATCCACAGACTGTTTTGCTGTATCACAGCTCATCAGTGTGGTAGACATAAGATTGCCTCAAGCTGTGATTGAAACACGACTGATTTGGCATTTGATTTTACCCCTGAGCTTATTTATCGAATAAACATGCCCATGACCAAGATGTCTCAGTTCATAGAAGAGCTATGCAGTATTAGTCATTGTTTACAAATTTGCGCTTTCTCTCAAGAGTGCTCAACTGGAGTTAAATTTTCTAGGGGTGTACACACATATATATATATATATATATATATATATATATATATAGTTTGAAGTGAGGCTATATTTATGGGCAAAAGAGCTCAATATCAGGGATAAAGTGTATGTAAATAAATGAGTGCATACTAAGGTCAACACTGATTGGCAAACATCTGTTTCCTGCTTGACAGAATAACCGGCACCTGATAATTGTGTTCATGTATGAGACTGTCACCATAAGTTGTTGAACTCAGTGGCCACTCTTATATATTTTTGTTACTTAATGATAATATTGTACACTATAAATATTTTACTACATAGTCCCCTTTCTTTTCAATGCACTTAACCCAGTACTTATCTATTAATTATGTATAATGAACATTATGCAGTCAAAATTTCAATCAAAATTTACCTACTAAGACTGTCAGCCTATCGTAGTTATCCACTTTCACCCTATATGTAAGAAAGAGTATATGATAAGTATATATATATATATATATATATATATATATATATATATATATAAGCTTTTACTTATTTGTAAAGTTGAATGTCAGACTTTGATAGATCTTATGAAATAATGTAGCCATTTGTATCTGTTCATAAGAAAATTGTCTAGGATTTATATGCAGACAACTTTGTGTCATGACCTATAATAAAAAATTTTTCTGGTGAGTTTAAATTTTCGGTAGATCACATTCAATTGGTTAATCATGGCAAAGCCCACAAGCCTTTTTTTTTTTTTTAAAGTAGTCGGATTTGAAATTAAATTAATCTTTCACTTGCCAGTGGTTTGACATAGCTTCAAGGAGACACATTTGTGGTGTTAAAACATGATTGTAATTTTGTAGCAATTTTTAACATGTTTTTAATATCCTAAAATAAATAATATTTAGCTCTACTCTGTATTGAGCCCATTAAATTAAATGCTACATACAGGGGAATTATACTACATTTGTTCTCATTTTACATATCTATATATATATATATATATAGAGAGAGAGAGAGAGAAAACGAGTCTGTGTGTATGTGTGAATATGGTGTTATCTCAAAGCTTTCAGGACTTGCAGTGCTAAGTTTCCTTATAAAAAAATTATAGAAATTGAAGCCTTTTTTTCTTTGCGGATGGATTTTGAGTGATGTGTGAAATGTCTATCAGGGCATGTGTGATGCAGGCTGACTGGACAGGTAAACAGAAGATTGATCTCTCAATTCAAATTCAGTATAGTTGAATGTAGCACCTCATATATCTCTTTCGAGCTATCTCTATATGCACACACACTTTTCACCTGAGCTATTGTTATATATTAGTTAATTTATGTGTTTCTCTCTCTCTCCATATATATATATATATATATATATATATATATATATATATATATATATATATATGCACATATGCATATTTTATTATACAGGTCAATATTTTCAGAGTAAAAGTGGTATTAACCAACTGATATTGGTCAACTTTCCAGAATAAATTTATATGAACAATATGCTATGACAGTTGCAGTTTCTAATATTTGTTTTTATGAGAAATGTTTACAGTAACCTATTTAGTGATATGAGATATGATTATGTACCTTGAGGATTTTTCATCATATTGTAGATAAATATAATCGTGTAGATATTGATACATTTCATTTAAAGATAAAGCTTGCCATGGGTCATAATAAAGATGTAACCTTAAAAGAGAAACAAGTCTTATAGAGTTGTTGAATTATGAGCACACAATATTGGCAATTAAGAAAATGTTGAACCAAGACTATACCCATTCAAGTCCCATAGACTCCCTGATGAATATGGGGGTCACTGATCAAAGAATAATGAGCTGTTACATGACATCTATCCTTCTTTGCGGCAGCAAATGTTGGATGATTTCCTCAAAGATGAAGAAGAGACTCGAGGCAGTGGAGATGTGGTTCTACAGAAGGATGCTAAGGATATCATGGACCGAGCTTGTGAGCAATGATGAGGTCTTAGAGAGGATGCAAACAAGGAGGAGGCTTATACTTAACACCAGGAAGAGGCAGCTGAAGTTCCTGGGACACATAATGAGGAAGGAGAATCTGATACTCATGGGTTGAATAGAAGGAAAGAGAGACAAGGGAAAACAACACATGATATACTTAAGCAAGTGGGTGACAGAACATGGTCTGGGGGAGGTGACAGAGGGAAGGAACTTGTCAAGAGCTGCAAGGGATAGAGAGAGGTGGAGAGGCATGATTGGCTACGTCCTGAAAGGACAGGGCACACAGAAAGAGACTCTCAAGTCCCATAGACTCCCTGATGAGTATGTGACCACAGCTCTCTAGGAATATAGAGCCACAGTTCTCAACACATAAAGCATTGCTGCTGTGGCTTCCATTATATGTAGTAGGTTTTTATGGGAAACCATAATCTATAGAAAAATATAAATTGAAAGAAGTAGTACATGAAAAACTGATTTCTCAACAATAATCTTTTGTGATGGATATAGAGCTACATTGGATGAATCTAATGGGTGGTTTAGAAGTTGGGCCCTCCATGGAAATAATCAACCATCATGATATAGAAGACAACAGTGACAGAAAGGTTGAGTAATGGATTGGAGACAATAAAATTATAGGTTCCTTCAGATTAACGTCAAAATAAGTGCAGAGAATTGTTAGAAGTATTTGGACAAAATGCTTTTGTGATGGCCAAGAAGCTTCAAGCTAAAGAATATATTCATCCAAGAAAATGCTTGTTTCACATTCTACAAAGCTTATTATTGTCCACCTTGTCAAAAAAGATTTTTTTAAAATGTGGTTCTACAGAAGGATGCTGAGAATACCATGGATTGAATGTGAGCAACAACAAAGTTCTAGCGACAATGGCAATAAAAAAGGCATACTTAATATCAAGAAGTGACAGTTAAAATTTCTAGGACACATAATAAGGAAAGAGGGCTTGGAAAAAAGATACCTACAGGTCAGAGTGAAGGTAAAAGGGCCAATGGAAAGCAATGCACAACGTATCTGATGAGCTTGAGTGTTTGAATGGCAGAACAGGGTTGGGGATAGAGGGCAAAAAGTTATGAAAAGCTACAAAGGACAAGAAATTGTGGAGAGCTATGAAACCCCAACATCTTGAAAGGGTATGAAACATAGAAGAAAAATAATGGAATGGCTCTAAGCTTCTCCAAATATTAATTCAATAGAAAACTTGTCAATCATTATAAGAAAAGAAAGCAATATATAAGCAAAGGAGATCTCTGCAAATCATTAAAAACTGTGGCACTGTAAATTGACTGATCAACTTATAAAAAAAAATGGGGAATATTTTGGAGGGAATAATTTTTGTAGATTAGCATTCATTATACTTCCCTTAAGCCACATTTACATAGATTTTTTATCATTTTAGAAAGAGGGTCCTGTTCATAATATGAACACAGTATAAAATTGATACCTGACTTCTTGAGTTGTTTACATTTTTTTTTTAATTTAAAATTTTCAAAGCTTACGGTCATATCATGTTGAAACACTGGTTCCTGTATGATCACTGAAGTTAAGCAATATCAAGCCTGTCAGTACCTAGATGGGTGACTACTTGGGAATAGCAGATGATGTAATCTTGGATGTGCATGTGGTTTAATGGATAATGGATTTAATTGGAGAACTGCATTCCAATTCTTGGTGGATTCGTTATATTCACTTACCTGCAAATGTCCTTGGGAAAGGCATGAAGTGACCTCTTCTCCCCCCAGGAATGGATTAATTAGTAAGATTAGTATCACTAAATCATTATTATCTTGAAAAAAAATTCTTACAATCAAAAAATATTTTCAGGCCATATGAAGAAACATAGAAAAAGAAAGCAATAAATCGATTTAAAAAATGTCAAGTTTGGAACTCTTGTTATGTCATTGATAACTGTATAAACTATGAAAGTACAGAGAAATATGCAGTTATCAATAACATAAACACAGTTTCAAATTTGATATTTGTAAATAAAACCAAATTACTGATAATTCTTTAAAAAGTCAGGGATCAACTTGACACTGTATTTATATTATAAACAGGACATCCCCTTCCAGAATGATAAAAAAAAAATCAATATTTTTTTATTCTGATAAATATCATAGCTTGAGGATGGTCGAATGAATGTAGGTCCATAAAAATTGTGCCAAAAAAAATTTCCTCCATATTTTTTTTTTTTTTTTACAAAAAGACAAATCAATTTTGGTAGTGCCTTAACTGCTTTAAGTTAGAATGTCAAAAACACACCAAGTTTTTATTAATATTTTCCCTATGGATAGATATTAAAAGATTAAAATAACATGATATATTGTTCACATATTTTGAAAAATTTAAATAACTAAATAACAATAATTTTATTGTGTAAATATTGATTTTTTTTGATCTGGCATATTGTATAATATATATATTTTAAACATAAGCACAATTTTATATTAGCCAACTTGTCTATATGTTTAATTCCATTTTACACACACAAACACACATAATGTGGGGATATAAATCAACACTGCATGGTGATTGTCAGTTTCATACCTTATGCAATCATGAAACTGCCAGTCACTATACAGTGCTGATTACTATGTCTCCACTGTTTTTACCTACATATACTCTGTCGATGATATTGAACACAGCCAAGAATGTAGCAAAATGTACACACAAAGACCCGCACACATACACACACATTATTTGAATCATTTCACCCCATGCAAAGCGTTAAAGCTACTAAGTTCCAAGGGGCTACTAGGAGTAAAAGAGATTGAGAAGATTTTAGTAGGAATAATAGGACAATAGAAGAACAGACTTCAGGAGGACAAAAGATGGCTATTGATGTTGCATTTAAATTTGTGAAGATTGTAGATGGCAGGGAAGCAAAAAACTACAAGAAAGTTCCATAGGTGAGAAGTGTGAGAAAAGAAACTAGTAGAAAAGGTTGCATCTATCTTGTTCAATTGTAAAATGTTAAGACCTAGTTGCCAATCTGCTACTAAGCATAAATTTAGCAGTTATAAATTCATTTATCTGTGCAGATATAAAGTACATTTTTTTAAATCGAAACTATGCCAATGAACTGAATTTATCATTAAAATTTAATGAAAATAAAAAATTAAACTTTTCACTCAGCCACAAGAAATTTTAAGGAAAAAAAAGAATTAAAAATTGTTAATATATATATATATATATATATATATATATATATATATATATGAGCGGGTGTGTGTATTGGGTCATCAAATAAATTCATTTGTTCATTTTCTCCAATGTTATATTAATTAACACGCAAAATATTTTTACAATTCTTGTGCCTTAATTAAAATAACATTGGAGAAAATGAACACATGAATTTATTTGATGACACAATACACACACCCGCTCATATATATATATATATATATATATATATATATATATATATATATAAAAGGGATAAAAATGTCAATATTTCATT
>OZ038483.1:40231581-40234081 GCA_964036315.1 Acanthosepion esculentum | reverse complement strand
AAAGAAAGAAAAGAAGTAGAGAAGAAAGAAAGAAAAGAAGTAGAGAAGAAAGAAAGAAAAGGAGTAGAGAAGAAAGAAAGAAGTAGAGAAGAAAGAAAGAAGAAAAGAAATCAAGTAATCGAGAAGAAAGAAGCAAAAAATAGAGAAGTAGAAAGAAAGAACTAAAGAAGAAAAAATAAAGAAGAAAGAAAGAAACAAAGAAGAAAAAAAAATAAAGAAAGTAGCAAAGAAATAGAGAAGAAAGAAAGAAGCAAAGAAATGCAGAGAAAAAGGAAGATGCAAAGAAATAGACAAAAGGTGGTGAAAACCCCCATCTGTACACACTTCCCCAAGTCTGTTTTCTGATGTTTAGTCATTGAAATACTGATTTTGGTAAGTGGTTCAGCTCAAGAATATTCTGCAATAACTTTTTAGAAAGAATGACAAAAGTGAAGAAAGCAAACAAGAAAGAAAAAAGAGAATGCTGTGATTGTGAAGAAATGGAATATGAATATTTAGTAAAAGAAAAAAATTGAAAAAAGTTAGAAACAGATAATGAGAAAAATATAAAGGACAAGAACCAAGAAACAGCCTCATGGTTATGAAAGAGGAATTGAGAATTAAGAACACGAACAGTTTCTAAATTGAAACATTAAAAGAAGTAGAAGCTTGGAAAAAGTGGTTATTGAAATATAAGCTAAAACAAGAAGAATTGTCTCAAATACGTTTATCAGATGTATGATTTTCTACTTTTTCCTCTCCTAATTTATACATGTTCAATAATGGATGATAAGGAGAAATTATCTTTGTATTGTTGGTCATAAGATTTCATCCAGATATATTTCTACGATGATGAACTAGTGCACTTAATCAAATCTTGCTGTTCTAGAAAAGGAATTTCTCACAGAAAGCATAGTGAATGATTTGTTTACTATTCTAGAAAAAATGGTTAGATCAATTATAACTGAATAATGAGTTTGACTCTCACTGAGTGCCTCATACTTTCGGCCTTGTGCCACATCTAAGCGACTCTTAGAAAATCATTTGGGTACCTCGAAATGGTGTAATGTTTTGCAAGCTCAAAGGCTTGTACTTTCAGCCTTGCATCACATCTAAGCTATTCTTAAAAAATCATTTAGGCACCTCAATGTGATGTAATGGTTAACAAGCTTGTCACACTCGAAGCATTGCAACTGAGTAGTGTGTTTGAACTTCACTGGTTGCTCTATACTTTTGGCCCTGTGCCACATCTAAGCTGTGCTTACAAAACCACCATTCTAGAAAATACTTGAGATATTATCATAAAAACGCATATTGAAAGATCTGTTATCTTTGTTAAGCTCTTTCTCTCATCATAAAAATGTATCTCATATTTGTTTAGTAAACTGAGATTTACAAAATTGGTAAACTTTATAATCATTTTTGCTATAACTGATTTGAAATGGAGTCTTGCTTAGCTAAGGTCAGTGGAAGTTATAGATAAGAATAATTAACTTTATGGGTTCTATTTTTTCCTATGTGAGTAAGAAATCTGTGGATATTTTTCAATCCAGATTTGAGGGGCTTAAAAGTAAGACACTTTATTATGAATTAGTGGTTAGTGAGCCAAAATTGTAGGCCATTACAACTAACTTTGATCCTTATCTGATTAAACTAAATATACTACATGACTTGGAATTGGATTGTATTTTTTCTTTTATTTTTAATTCACATACATATATAAATATAAAAGTGGACTTTGAAGTCAACACTCAAGGCGACGCAATCGTCAGGTGGCCTCCTCTGAGTGTTGACTTCAATGTTCACTTTAATATTTATATTTACATACGCTCTATCTCTGATATGGAGCACTTTATCCCATAAATATAGCACACCTTAAAACTATATTTCTTCATATATATATATGTATATATATATAAAATGGATCCTTTACAAAACAACATACTAAATGCCTTAGTTACTTACCATAATGCTGATCATAAATTTAATTTAAAAAATCCTACTCTACTTAAAAGAGAAAGCAATTTACTATGACAAAAATGTATAGAAAGAGATTTAATTGCTAGTAATCATACAGTAAATTTACCTCCAGGTTGTGACATTAATTTGCTTTTCTTGATAGACCTTCTATTATCCCAATGTGGGATCTTTAAGAACATCACTTTAGGAAATGTGTCACGTTGTCATAGTTTTTTCCCTATAATTGTTCATGATATATAAAGATTTACATCTCATTTCCCTATATATATATACATACATACATACATATATATATATATATATATATAATATATATATATATATATATATATATATATATATATGAAGAAATATAGTCTTAAAGTGTGCTATATTTATGGGATAAAGTGCTCAATATCAGAGATAGAGCGTGTGTAAATATAAAAGTGGACATGGAAGTCAGCACTTAGAGGCGACAGTCTGTTTCATGCTAGAGCAATCGTCAGGCAACTCTATATATATATATATATATATATATATACTCTACATATATATATATATA
>OZ038483.1:40194081-40226581 GCA_964036315.1 Acanthosepion esculentum | reverse complement strand
ATGGTAATAAAGATGAGGACAAGAGTTCAAACAATGTCAATAATTTAAATAATTGGACTACTTCATCTCAAAAATATAGACAAATATTGAAGTAGCAGGTGTTTGTGAACATCAAGAAAGCAGCAAGTAACTGACGGGTTATATCAAATACAAAAACTATGAAATTCAAGCCAAAACGTTTGATAGCTATACTCCTAGCTGACCCCCACTGCCAAAAAAACAGCTGAAAGAAAACTGAGATATGACCTAAATTAAGAATTCCAGAAGTAACCATATGTGAATTTTTTTAAGCAGCAATTAGAATCCAAAAATACTAAAAGTTCAGATAAAATAAAACAGTATATCTTTTTAAGAGTAATACAAAAATAAAATAAGTACCAAAAACTAAATATACAGGAAGCATTTTAACCAGAGGATGGAAAGTGCGACATTGAAATCCAAGGGTGCATTGGAAAAGCAAAAGTTGCCTTTCAAAAGCTATTAAAATATTAAGGTAGAGGAAAATCTCATTAGAAACAAAGAAAACTGCACTGAACTGTTGTGTCATATCAGTCCTGCTATATGGCAATGAATGCTGGAGAATCACCTCAGAGATTCGAAGCCACAGAAATGTGTTTCTACAGACGGTGCTGAGAATGCCATGGACCAAACATGTAAGCAACAACAAAGTGTTAAAGAAAATAGAAACAAAAACTTACACTTAACATCATAAAGAGAGAGTTGAAATTTCTAGTAAACATAATGAGGAAAGTCTGCTTAGAAAATTTGACACTCAAAGGACATACTGAAAGCAAAAGGGACAGAGGAAAGTAGTGCATAACCTACCTAATGAACTTGTGCAAATGGTTGGCAGAACAGAGATTAGAAAAGAGTGAAAATATAAAATTTTCTAAGGACTACAAAAGATGAGAAATTGTGGAGAGCCATGATTTTTCCACATCTTGTACATAGAAGAAGAAAATATTGTGTAATGAAAAAATGTTTGGGAGCTTAGAAATTGTAAGTCGATGTGGATGTGTTATTAAAATTCGCTCTTGTCACACCGGTGGAGTCCATTCAAGTCACTTCCCAGTGTGAACAAAGTCTGGCATTTTATGGTGTATAGCGAGGTCACTAAACAGATTTTCAGTCACATGAGACATCACCTAGTTTGCGCAGATTGAGTCTCCTATGTACAGCACAGGTGATCTTATATTACTACCCACACCTGATCTCACTAATGCACAGGTAGCAGCTAGGGGTTGGCCTTTTACATCTGCTGCTTCTTCGAAGAACTGGTTCAACAGGCTCACTTGCTTCTTGAGGCAGCCCTGTCACAATCTGTCAAACTTCATTGTCATCACCGTTGCTCAACTGGTTAAAGTCAACATCAGTTGAATCGTCATCATCCTTCATTACAGGTATTTACATCTCATCATCACTTAACATAGTGGTTTTGTCTTTCACAGAACTGCTCACTATATGAGGAAAAGGGTGGAAATCTCTCACATGGTGTAGTAAACTGCTTGACTCACAAATCCAATCACTGTCCCCATCATGCAGTTACTCGTGCATCTTTTTGGCAAACACCTTACTAACACAATGCCCCCTTTCTTGTACATATCCTGCTCAGGCTTCAGTGAAGAAATTCTGTTGACACCTTTCACTTGGACTTCATACTGATACAAAACATTAGCTGGAGCAGTTGTGCCATGAACGCCATCTTCTGGCCTAACATTGTACCAGTAAACTGCTTCCTGGACAGAGCATTGTTTCTGGTGGCAATCTACTTTATGCATCTGTATGACCATTCAACAATGCCATTTCCAGAAGGTGCATATGTACATTGGAAATGCAAGCAGACACCCAGTGTCTCAGCAAATATTCTAAAGCTCCTGCTGTTAAATGATGTATTGTTATCTATCAAGATCTTTTCTGGTGGGCCCCTACCTAAAAAAATAAGGTTGAGACACTGAATCACAGTAGCCAAATCTTCTTGTCACAGAGGTTGCCAAGTGGCAAACCGGGTAGGTCCACAGTCAATCAAAGTCAGTTTGATTGTCCCATTCTTTCATCACTGTACTTGCTTTTCACTTGATAACACCAACTATTACTCACAGCCACCCACAGACTGGAAGGTGTCCAACAAGCATGCCACGAAAAGAGAATACCTCCCTCATGGTGACCACCTCTGGGAATTCAGAAAGTGCATTCCTGCACTTCCAAAGCAGAACATTGTCTCCCCACCCCAGACAGTTAAGCCAAGTATCCAAGCTCTATTTTTTAGTTGTTCTGGAATTTTGCTTGTCAGTCCAAAGCATAACAGGTGTTTAGTGACACTAGCGGCAAATGCGGTATCCTAATTTATGTACAGGTCGTCAATGTGCACTGGATTTATCTCTCTGATTTTTTTTCATCCTGAGATTTCATGGCATCGATGACGGATCTCATTATTTGGAGAGCAACGTTTAGCCCAAATCGCAATTTGGTCAGGCAGTACCTTTTACCTTGAAAGATAATAGTTTGGTAGGGCCAAAGTCGTTCATTGATATGCACCTGCAGATAGGCTGATCTGAGATCTAGCAATGTGATTTTCAATCCTTTGTGTCTCCATTCTTTATTTTGCTGATGCAAACATCAGTTTAAGTAGCCCTTTTGGGGGTCCAAGCTTCTGCTCATCATATGGAATAAGATAACCCTTCTCAATCCATTGTTGCAATTTCCTCTCATATGATCCTCTGATTTTTTTTGGCACTATTACATGGTTTTGCAATTTGCTTGGTGTTTTGCCTTCTGCCCATTTCCTGGATGTATTCTGTTCATTCTGCTGCTGATCAAATTCCACCTGAAAATCAGGTTATTCAACTGAGAATACTTTTGCCATTGTGTGCACAGAAATGGCTCTTGGATGAGTTGAACCTGACTTAGAAATAGACATTCCACCAAGAGCCTTGACCACATCTATTCCAGTTAGATCAAATCCAAGAGGGTCCTCTTGTACTACCAGGGTATCTATCACAACAGCCCTTCCCACATGAAGGCTGATGGACCTAACCCCATACATCTGCATTCTGTTACCACTGGTTATAATGTCAATACTTTGTTACTTTCAGGTTGAGCATACCTTCTTGCTCACTATGGTGCTTGAGCACCCAGAGTCCAATTGTGCAATGCATTTCCTTCCGCACACATTAATTTCTATTGTTGGCCTGGGAGGAAACTGGCACTGAGTTGCTGTCCCCTGGCCCTTTTCCCTGGACAATCTTAGGATATGTGGCCTATTTTATTGTACTTATAACAACAAATACAAGACTTGCCACCTCCGCTGAGCAGACTTTCAAAATCTTTGGCGAAGTGATTAAGGCCAGTGCATTGACGACAAATCATGTCATTAGAACCCGATGGAGGTGGTTGCATAATCCTTTGGTGTATCTCTCATGCTGCTCCTACTGTCAATTCTTCATCTGGGTTCTCATCTTTTGTTATCACTTGAGTGCGAGTGAGCATCTGTTTGATGATCAATACCTCCATTTGAGAAGAAGCACGAAGAAGTCGTTTCATGCAATTTGGCAACACCTTAACAAAAGCGCACACCAAGCTACAGTTGTTGATACACCCAAACAATACAGTCAGTTTGCATGGTTCTGCCAAGTACACGTCAATGGATTCCCCTGGTCAAAGGCACCCCACTCAGAGAGTTGTTCATACGCAGCAGGCCTGTCCATCATGAACGCTGTGTAAAGGGCCGGTTTTATGTGTTCAATGTCTGCTTTTTCCTCTTCACGTAATTGCCGATAGACGGCAAATGCCACACCGGACAGTCTTCACACATCTGGCAAACAATTTCTGCTTTTTCTATCCATGTGACCATGTTTGTCCCAGACGCTAAAATGGATATCAAATTTTGCCTCTGACATAGTTTGCAATATTTCTGAAATAGCTTGTAAGTATATGTGGCTGTGTTATTGAAATTTGCTTCTGTCACATGGGTGGTGTCCCTACAAGTCACTGCCCAGTGTTAACAAAGCCTGGTGTCTCCCATGCACAGCTGATCTTATGTTGCTTATGCTGGGGGGCACAGGCTTTGTCCACTACAGAAATAAAAATCAATGACAAATTTTTATTTTTGATATTGACACTAATGAGGATGTATGGTCAGTGTAATGGACATTGGTAGGGAAAGTAGAACTGGTGAGTTGAGTTCAAACTCCAGGTTTAACGGTTGTGTTCACTTTTGCATTAATGCTCTTGGGAAAGGCATGAATCTGTCTCTTTTTTTTTTTCCCCTCCACAAGATACAGGAGAAATAGCAGGGTAGACTGGGTGACCTAACCTTGGCTAATAGCTAGTCTAAGAGAAGGAATACTGAATTCAAAACCTTGGAGTAGACAATGGTAAAACACTAGTATCTTTGTGAAGAAGGAATATTGATTCATCTCTGTCATCTCGTCTGCAGTCGCTCTCTCACAGACGCGATGTTGCCTCGCTCTGCCTTTTTTACAAGTACTTTCACGGTAATTGCTCCGAGGAGCTGCTTTCGCTTGTCCCTCGGCCTCGTGAATTTAAACGTCCTCCGAGGCTGGCATCCCGTTCCCACCCCTACACCGTTGAAACTGTTAGATGTAGACGTCTCTTCTACTCCAATAGCTTCATGTCTCGCACATCTCGCCAATGGAGTTTCCCTGACAAATACAATCTCCAACGGTTTAAGTGTAGCATCAATCGACATCTCCAGTTGCCTTGATCCATCCACTTCCCTTCTCCACATCCTTTCACCTTTCATTCCTATCTGCTCTCGCTCCAAATCTTCTGTAACCACCTTGCCTTGATCGACCCACTGTCTTTCTCTTTCTCCACATCCTCTCCTTTACCACTCCTATCTGCTCTTCCTCCAACCCTTCTATAACCCCTTGCATGATAGTGGCCTCCAGCCTTGCTTGGGGTGATACGCGTAAAAAAAAAACAAAAAAAAACAATGTATGTGTATCCATCCATCTGTTTTTTGATCTCAGTGAATAATAAACAACCTAAAGTAAGAGGTTGCAACTACTGTAGTTACATGTGATTAAAAATTAAATAAATAACTCATTTAAAGTTAAATTTACATATCAGAGTGAAAGGTTTAAAAAAACAAGTTTTTTAAATTTTTAACTTTAATTTTACTTTTCATTCAGATGCAATTGATATCATCTAATTAAACCATAATGGAAACTTAAGCAGGGCATGGCACATTGCTCATATGGCTTCTTTTTTTTTTCTAGCATGTGTACTTTGACGTATTCAAAATATTACATAGTTCGGGTTGCTTAATATCTTTTATGAGTGACTTTATGAAAGAATAGAGATTTTAAAATAAAATAAAAATTGCAGACAAACTACGGTGATTGGTTGTGTACATGAAGAAAAATTATGCTTAATTAAGGTGTTGAATAAAGATAAAATAATATTATTATTTCTAAATTCTTTTATGTATATAAGACACTGAAGGTAAAAACTGAATGCTCAAAAGCCTTCCATATGAAAGGGCTAAGGTCCAACCGAGAGCCGGATTCTAGGCTAGTAGTAAATAAAGCAGGAGAATTTGTACAGTCATTATCACTTACACCCTGAAAGGAGATGGCATTAAAAAACTGGTTGAGATGAATAACACATAAGATTTGTGTCCAAATGATCTCTCAAGGAAAGTACAGAATTACATCAGTTTTAAAAAAAAAAAAAAATCATATGTCAATATTACTTTCTAAATAGTCCCCTTTGGGTTGTACACAAGGCTCCTAGCACTTCTCTTGAACAAACCATACATGTTCAGGCTTCCCATGAGGATCTCCTGGCAGACAACATGACTGACTCCAATAATGTGAAAAAAAAAAAAGTTGATGGATTGTTCAGGAACAGTCATGCTGGAAAAATTCACAATTTATTTTTCATATTCACTGGTCTTTTCCTGGTGATTGGTTGACCTGAAAACTCATTGTAATGAACTGACATTGGCAAGCATTAAACATGCATGCCACTCAAATATGTGTTTGATCAAAAGAAAAAAAGCTGTTTGAAGTGCTTTTGCATTCTTGCAAGGAATTGAAATATTTTCATTCATCAAATTCTGTTTTTAAACATCAGAAAAGATGGTAATCGAAAGATGCAATGTCTAGTGAATATGGTGTATAAGTAAAAACTTCAATGTCAAATTGTCATAAAAAAGAAATGCATGGTTTAATGTTATCCTGATCGAATATTATGTTTTTTTGTTACTTAGGAACAATACTTGTTTGTGGAGGCAGAGTGGAGTAATGGATAGCGGCTTGGATTGAGGAATCTGAGAGCCAAGTCTGAATTCCAGTCGAATCCATTACATTCATTTATGTGCTAATACTTTTGGGAACGGTATGAATCTTCATCTCCCCCCAGCTATGGTTAAGTAGCAGGACAGACTGGGTTCTATATCCCTGGATGGCAACTGGTCTACCACAGAAAGAAATGGCAACCGGGGAAAAAAAAATCTGCTACGTCAGTCATGTATAGAAAGATACATGATTGCCTAAGCATGTATCACGTATGGCACATCACTGACTGACTTGTTTGACTCATTCATTTGGTTCTCTCGTGGACTTTTTCCATATACGAGGATGGGCTGAAAAGTTCATAGATTGATTATAAAAGAGTGATGCTAGAGTTGTATAATCTTGGATGTCAGTTATCAGTTATCTCTTGCTTAATTCCCTCTCCAAGTTCTCCACGGCCTTAACCAGGTATTGAACTCACACACTTTGGGTCCTGTCACTGGATCTAACTCACGCCTTTATCCACTGTGCCATGTGTCTTTGAGGACACATGGCACAATGGATAAAGGCGTTACTTGGAGAGGGAATTAAGCAGGAGATAACTGATAACTGACATTCGTTAGACATGGCACGTGGAACTAGAACAGTTTACCCCAGTGAGCGAAATAAAGGGTTAAGTTTGACATTCCAACCACCTGAAGAAGGCTGAAACATTGTAATAAATATGGCAACAAAGATGAGGCTTTATTGCCTTATGCTGTGAATACTATGCTCTGAATATGTGAGGAAAGGTTTGAAGAAAATGGAAACTAAAAAGACATTTACACTTACAATTAGAAATAGATGGTTGAAGTTTTATGGGACACATTACGAGGAAAGAGGGTTCGGAAAATTTAACCCTCACAGAGTATATTGAAGGCAGGTGAACTAGAGGGAAAACAGTGAATGATCTACATGATGAGTTTGGGCGGGTGAATGGTAGACTGAGGGTCAAGATGTATGGTAAAGAGTGAAATGTTGCTTCAAGTTGCAAGTAACAGGAAGTTGTGGAGGACCACGTTCTAAACAAAATATAGCACATAAAAGAAAAAGAAGTTGATATTCTTCTGATAAGTGTTTTTGCAACTTACTCTCTTATAACCCATGTCCTCTTGGTATCAGTTTAAGTTGATGCATTTTTATCTTTGGCTTACTGCCATATCATGTTGAAACATTGGTTCCTGTATGATCATTGAAGTTAAGTAATGTTGAGTCTGGTCCCTGCCTAGATAGGTGACCACTCAGGAATACCAGGTGCTGTAAGCTTGGATGTGCAGGTGGTGTAATGGATAATGGCTTGGAATTGTTAATTGGAGAGCTATATTCTAATTCCCATTAGGTTCGTTATATTCACTTCTGTGTAAATACCCTTGAGAAAGGTATGAATCCACCTCTTTTTCCCCCAGCTATGGGCTAATTAGTAAGATGTCTATCACTAAATCATTATTATCTCCCTCTCCAGAAATTCTTACAATCTGAAAATATTTTCTGTCTTTAAATAACCTACAATAGGTTGATAAGCCATAAAAAACAAAATAATAAATCAATCTTTTTCCATCCATATATTGAAATTATAGTTATAAACTATAATTTTGGAAAGTGAAAATTTACAAGTTTACCTCTAAAAAGAAAAAAAAAATGAATGTTTAAGCAAAATGGTCACAGGAAATAAAATGTATGTGATGGTTTTAACGGACACAGGTTAATGTATTGTTCTCTTTCTTTCTTTTTTTAGCATTTTCATACCCATTGGGATAGCTTAAGAAACAGAAAAAAATCACTAGAAACAAAGAAAAAATTACTGGATTGTTAAATGAGATCAGTTCTTCTATATGGCAGTGAATGCTGAAAAATCTCCCCAAAGACGAAGAAGAGACTTTAAACAAAAGAAATGTGGTTCTACAGAAGGGTGATGTGGATACCCTGGACTGGACATGTGAGCAACGAAAGACTTTTAGAGAAAATGAAAACAAAAAGGAAACTTATACTTAACATCAGGAAACAGCTGAAATTTCTAGGGTACATAATGAGGAAAGAGGGCTTGGAAAAACTGATACTCACAGGACAGATTGCAGGCAAAAGGGACAGAGGAAATCAATGCATAACCCACATAGCGAGCTTGGGTAGACGGATGGTAGAGGAAGCTTTAGGAGAAATAACAAAAAGACAAAATTTATTAAGAGCTCTGAAGGACAGGAAGTTGTGTAGAGGCATGATTGCCTATATCCTGAAGGGACATAGCACATATAAATTTTGATGAGGAGAACATATTTTAAGACATCTTTTTAATGCCAGACAAGCATTAATTTTTATTATTTTATCTATAGTATACCAGACAAGGATTAATTTTTATTATTTTATCTATAGTATACCAGACAAGGATTCATTTTTATTATTTTATCTATAGTATACCAGACAAGGATTCATTTTTATTATTTTATCTATAGTATACCAGACAAGGATTCATTTTTATTATTTTATCTATAGTATACCAGACAAGGATTCATTTTTATTATTTTATCTATAGTATACCAGACAAGCATTAATTTTTATTATTTTATCTATAGTATACCAGACAAGGACTCATTTTTATTATTTTATCTATAGTATACCAGACAAGCATTAATTTTTATTATTTTATCTATAGTATACCAGACAAGGATTCATTTTTATTATTTTATCTATAGTATACCAGACAAGCATTAATTTTTATTATTTTATCTATAGTATACCAGACAAGGATTCATTTTTATTATTTTATCTTTTGTATACCAGACAAGGATTCATTTTTATTATTTTATCTATAGTATACCAGACAAGGATTCATTTTTATTATTTTATCTATAGTATACCAGACAAGCATTAATTTTTATTATTTTATCTATAGTATACCAGACAAGGACTCATTTTTATTATTTTATCTATAGTATACCAGACAAGGACTCATTTTTATTATTTTATCTATAGTATACCAGACAAGCATTAATTTTTATTATTTTATCTATAGTATACACAGAAAAGACTATAACATAATATACAGTTAATGTTCAGTGGTATAAAAAATTGTCTTAAAATCTATTCCACTGGTGGACCAATGAGCATTAACAGGTTAGTAATTTTTTCTTCTTCTGATATGATGCAATAAAAAGTGAAACATAAAATATATTAATAAAATATTGCAGTGCATCATATTCAGATGTCATAATGTAAGTTGACACACAGAAACCTTGCAATCATATATTTTAACAAGTAGAATTAGACTGGTTCACCTATCATCCAGTTCACCTCCACCCCACGCCAGTCTTTATGAACAAGTATAGAGTATATCCTTGTTTCCTGTTTGGTATTGGGTTTCCAGTTCCTTCTAAAGTCTACATCAATTCGATAGTTAATGTTTTTATTTTCATTCAATAGGAGTAGATAGGGTTGCCTATCGCCCGGTTCACACTCCTCTCTAGTTTTCTGAATAGGAGTAGAGGTTTATTTCTTGTTTCCTGTTTATGATTAATTTTTTTGTTCCTTCTAAAGTTTACTGCAATTATTTATTTCTAGTGTCTCTGCTTAAACTCTGAAATTTTATTTAGCATTTAATTTTTATTTATTTATTTATTTTTTCTTCCAATAGGAGCAGATAGGTTTGCCTATCATCCAGTTCACACTCCCTACTGGCACTAGAGGTTTATCCCTTGTTTCCTGTTTAGGATTGGGTTTCCAGTTTCTTTTAAAGTCTTCTCATTCTCTTTCACTTTCAGTAGTCCCTTGTGTCTTAGTGGCATTATCACCTTGCAAGGGGTGAATTGATAAAATAAAAAGAAAAAACTTCCAAAATTAAAAAAGATTATCCTAGAAGGACATTTTACTTCATTGCTTTTATATCCAAGTGGAAAATAATTCCTACCCTATCTTCTCATTTATTTCTATATCTCAATCAAACAGCTTCAGGAAATGTTAACTGAGTGTATTTAAACAAATGGAAATCTTAAGAATTTATCTGCAGGGAATATAACAAACATTTAACCATCAATCATCTGTTAGAAAAGAAATCAGCTTTTGTAGTGGAAAATTTCGAACAAGCCTCTAAACTGAAATCTATGTCTATCATTTACCAATAGAATAGATTCTTCATTGGTTTATACATTAGTAGCACTACGTCATCTATTTCATTGCTTGCATGAGGAATGACTTCTAGATTTTCAATGTTTCTCATTAGTTTGAGTTTAGTGAAAGCTTCCTTGCTTTATCAATGGACTCATCCCACTGTGAATGTTTATTAGGATGTTTGCTAATCATTTGTCACACCATAGGACATATCAGAGCTTTTCATTCCTGCCTAAGTGAGAAAGGTTATGGGTCTGTTAACCTCACTTCCCAGAGTGCCGCATCATCCGCTATATCAAGTTGCTGGTTATTCTTAAGGCTTCGGACACTGATTTTTGGAAGTCTTTCCATAACTTTCTCCTTGGTGTGCTTCCATGTGTACGTTTGCTTTACACGGTTTGATATGTGAAGTGCTGTTCACACGCTTGGTTTCTGATATATTCTCTGATTTCAGAAAAGCAATTGATAAGACTCATTGCCACTGTAATGAAATGGGGTATGCCATTACTAATGATGACATGAGATTTAAATTTTTATTACTTAATTTTTTTGTTCACTCCAGTATTTTGTCAGCTACTCTCAGTCAGTGTGCAATATACAAGCAACTCCAGGCACTTCTTGTCCAGTATGTAGACCCTACATTAGGCAGTATATGATAAACTCTGAGACACAGATTTACTCATCATTCAGCAATTAAACCTTTAAAGTATTTATTTTATAGATAAAGTGTGTAATAATGATACATAGTAAAAGACTAATAGATAGATAGATATGAACAGATAGATAGATATGAACAGATAGAGATAGATAGATATGAACAGATAGAGATAGATATGAACAGATAGAGATAGATAGATATGAACAGATAGAGATAGATATATATGGACAGATAGAGATAGATAGATATGAACAGATAGAGATAGATAGATATGAACAGATAGAGATAGATAGATATGAACAGATAGATATGAACAGATAGAGATAGATAGATATGAACAGATAGAGATAGATAGATATGAACAGATAGAGATAGATAGATATGAACAGATAGAGATAGATAGATATGAACAGATAGATATGAACACATAGAGATAGATATGAACAGATAGATATGAACAGATAGAGATAGATAGATATGAACAGATAGAGATAGATATGAACAGATAGAGATAGATATGAACAGATAGATATGAACAGATAGAGATAGATATGAACAGATAGAGATAGATAGATATGAACAGATAGATATGAACAGATAGAGATAGATAGATATGAACAGATAGATATGAACACATAGAGATAGATAGATATGAACAGATAGATATGAACAGATAGAGATAGATAGATATGAACAGATAGAGATAGATATGAACAGATAGAGATAGATAGATATGAACAGATAGAGATAGATAGATATGAACAGATATAGATATGAACAGATTGAGATGGAGAGAGTGATATGAACAGATTGAGATGGAGAGAGTGATATGAACAGATTGAGATGGAGAGAGTGATATAAACAGACTGAGATGAACAGATGGAGAGAGTGATATAAACAGACTGAGATGAACAGATTGAGATGGAGAGATTGTGATGAACAGATTGAGATGGAGAGATAGAGATGAACAGATAGAGATGGAAGGATAGATGTGAACAAAATGTGATATATAGACCAGATGAAATAGATGTGAACAGATGGAGAGATAGATGGATATGAAGAGATTGTGATAGGCATAAATAGGCTGAGAGAGACAGAGAGCGATAACGTGTGTTAAATGTGCAATGAAGTGTTGGTGCAGATTAATGGATAGCTCAAGACTTGAATCTATATTACTTAACATTTTATTCACTCCAGTATTTCATCCGTTACTCTTGGCCATTGTTAGCTGTGAATCTGACTACCCCTGGTTCGAGACAAGCATCTTATATTTTCCACCTGTGATGTGTGAGAGACTGCCTAAATCTTCTCTGGGGCTGTTGCTTATATATTTATATATCCATCATTTTAATTCTTAGGCTTGCAATACCAGATGCAGATGTGAGGTTCCATACTTCTGTATTCAGTGACTGAGAGTAACCCTGTTTCAATCTTGCACCTGTCTTCCTTTGATGGTCTAGTTCTAAATTTGAGTGCAATGTCTCTTCCAGCATCATACCACAGTATACTCAGCTTTGCATTTTATAAAACTTGCCTCAGAATTAATTAGGATGAGTTATAGAAAATAATTCCCAGGAATAATTTCGTCAAATTTCTAAGGTGAAGAATGTCATTATTAATTTCAAGCCAACTTTGATCTTCAAAAATTTAAATGGAATGATAATTGTTATCTACTGTCTTCTTGCTACCTCTTTTATTGTTCTCACACTTTAATGTTTTTCTTTTTCTTATTCTTTCACACTCAGTAGCCTCTTGTGGCTTTATTGGATTTCTTTGGGTGAAATGATTAAAAAAAACAAAAATGTATATTTTATCTTTCTGATTTACACTCAGACTGTTGTCATCATCACAAAATTTCAGCCATTGTGTCCTGCAACCTTCTTCATGTGCTTGTCTATACAAGTAATCTTCAGGGAATTTCAAACTGAAGCATTTATTTAATCAACAGGGGTTGGATTGTTCTCCTGCTGTTCTCCATGCAACAATAGCCTTATTGATTAAAGTGTTGGTTCATAAATTTAGTGATATACTAATTGTGAGATCAATCCCTGGGCTGGGTGGTGCAGACTTAGATTCAGTGAAAATAGAGTGAGCACTAACTGATCAGTATCAGATAAAGAATAAAATGAGATATCTCTAGGCATGGGCAGTCAAATAAGAAGAATTTTCCCCATAGATTAAATAAAGGGTTCAGTTTTAAATTTTCTGAAGGTTACCTAGATTGACAAGTACTTGAAGAAAGCTGGAGAACACCTTTTCTGGGATGAAGAGTTATCATTATTTACACTATTTATATTAGGACTATTGTCCTTGTCTTTGTTGTTATCATGACATTTCAGCTCCGAACTTCCTCAGGTGTGTATTGATCTGGGTAATTTACTAGGAACTTTGAACTGAACCCTTTACTTAATCTATGAGGGTAGGCAGTTCTCATTCCACTGCTCATGTCTAAGGATGTCCCCTAGTTCTTATTTACTGCTGTTCAGTTATTAAAGACGAAAAATCAATGAGAATGATGAAATTTTTGTTTACACTATTTACATTCAGACTAATGTCCTCATTTCTGTTGTTCTTATCACAATGTTTCGGCTGTTGCACCCTCCAGCCTTCCTCAGGTGTATATCTATCTTGGTAACATTGTGGGGTCACTCATATCATAGCAGCAGAAATTAGCCTTGTGTTCACGGAGATAAAAGCATACTTGACAGAAAATCAAACATACAGAAATAACAGGAGAGCAGGGTAAATTGTATGTTAATTTCATATTTATATTTTTTGGTGTGTTTTTTTTATTAAGTTACAATTGTTTCATGGTACATGTAATGAGAGGAAGAAGTTACTTCATATTATTACTTGCCATATCACAGAGAGAAGTCGGACGTGTATTGCCCCTACGAAGATTTGTGTTGAAGTGATTGAACTTAACATCATTTGGTGGGATATTCATATTTCTGGCAGGAACAGTTTTTGTTGCATGCTGGGAGAGTTTTTATTGTTTATTTAATTTTATTTTAAACGAAGTTTAAATGTTATTGTTTTATTTTATTTTATTTATAATTTTCATTATTATTTTATATTTTATTTTTATTTATTTATAATAATAATAATAATAATAATGTCCCTACAACCTACAGGGAATTCTGAACTGAACCATTTATTTAATCTATGGAGGCAGACTGTTCTTGTTCCAATGCTCATATCTAAGGATATCGTCCAGTTCTTATTTACAGGACAATGACCCTGGCCTAGTGGATTAAAGTGTTGGTTCCTGAATTTGGTGACATAGTGGTCATGAGTTCAATTCTTGGTTCAGGTGGTGTGTAGATGGACTAAGTGGAAATGGGTGAGCAATAATTGAGCAGTGCAAAATATAAGCACGAGACGATAACCCAAGACATGGACAGTGGAACAAGAACAGTCTACCCCTGTACATTAAATAAAAGGTTCACTTCAGAATTTCCTGTAGGTTACCCAGATAATTATACACCTGAGGAAGGCCACAGAGAACAACAACAATGATGTTATGGTAAGAATAACAAAGATGAGGACAATCCCACCCCTTCATCGTTGAAACTGTTAGATGTAGACGTCTCTTCTACTCCAATAGCTTCATGTCTCGCACATCTCGCCTGTGGAACTCCCTTCCTTATTCCTGTTTCCCTGACAAATACAATCTCCAACTATTTAAGTGTAACGTCAATCGACATCTCCAGTTGCCTTGATCTATCCACTTCCCTTCTCCACATCCTTTCACCTTTCATTCCTATCTGCTCTCGCTCCACATCTTCTGTAACCCCCTTGTCTTGATCGATCCACTATCTTTCTCCACATCCTCTCCTTTACCACTCCTATCTGCTCTTCCTCCAAACCTTCTGTAACACCTTGCATGCTAGTGGCTTCCAGCCTTGCTTGGGGTGATAAGCTTAAAAAAAAAAAAATAGTTTGAATATAAATAGTGTAAATAACTTCTTTAACTAATTTTATTTTCAAATATTTTGTGGGCTAATTGTTCATGTTTATATATGACAATGAAAATTGTATGGAGTTATAATTTCTTACCAGTGTGCCTGTTTTTTTTTTAATACATTTCAGGTATTTTTGTTTTTTTTACTTTGTTATCACAATGATATAGTATTACCATTAGGCAGGAACAAAATAGACAATGTTTGGGTTGGGTACCTTGTTCTCTTTTGTTTATGTATATATTAATAAATCATTTTAAAGCTCTGCATCTGTACTTTCAGGTGTTGTCTGATTATCTTCATTTTTGCTTTTTTTCAGGGTACTGAAGCAAAGATAGGTAAATAATGATTTTTACGTCATTATGCTTCATGAGTTCAAACACAGTCATTGCGCTACCAAAGTCATCTATAACATTATCAGTGCTTTGGCCAGCTTCAGAACAGGACCTTGTGTGTTGGTTCTAAAAATTTGCTTCTAGTTATATGGATTTCCAAGCTGAGCCTTTTCAAAGTCACAAGTAATCACTTGAAAATAAATGACCTATGGCAGCCATGAAGAAAATACAAAAGTGAGTACCCTATGATATGACTGATGATCAGCATTGTTTATAGTTTGTTGTAATTTGCTTGTTTCTTTTTTAAAAAAATAACCATTTTCTTCATTGTGCTGATAAAAAAAAATGTTTCTGTATGATAATCAGAAACATGGCTTTTTTTGGACTAAAAACTTGCTCCATACTCAAAACCAGCTGTTAATGCCTAAAAGGTCTTCATAACCATTTAATGGTACTGGAATAGAATAATTCATTAAAACCTCTTGCACACTAGTCAGGCTATCATGGCAGGGCTGTTGCATGAAAAGTCATAATCATATGGCCAGAAGTGGTGAAAAGAAATGGACCATCTTGATGCAAAATAATTCAGGACCTCATACATCAAAAACCACCATGATGAAACTGTTGTCATGAGGAATTGAGGTTGTTCCATGTTCACTGAATCTGTCACCTACTGATTATTACTTTTTTAATATTATATGCATTTATGCTCCAGTAGGTGTGCACCAATATGAGACAGATCAGAAATTCCCTTTAACAGTTTGTCATTTCATATGAAACAAGTTTTTTATCATGATGGCATGAATTTAGAGCCACATCATTGCCAATGTTGTGTTCGTTCTGATGATGCTTGCTTTATAAATCAATATTAGAGCTAAGTTATGAATTTTTATATTCTGTGGTTAAAATCAGACATTTATCTTGCTTTAACTTGATATTATGCACATTAGATTATAGAAAAAGCTAGTAAAAAATTAATAATAATTTGAACTTCACCAAATGAATTACTTGGTTGTGATATGAGTTTATTATATTTATATCTCATATCACTTGTCACCTACAAGGATTTATTTTAAAATATTGTATTTGCTCTCATAAGTGAGATTTATATTCTATTATAGGTGTTTCTCTATGATTTGATTTCTGTTTTGCTTATTTTAGTTTTGTTTTTTTTATTTGGCTGCTAACAATTTATGTAATCCATAATTTAAAAAAAAATCAAAATATTAATTTGCTCTAATAGTGACATAGCAATTTCTTTAATAGAGAGCAAAAAATTAAAGCAATAATCATTTAACTATAATATGAAATGTGCTTTAGTTGAATCTTCTAATTTCTTTTACCTAAAATTTGTTTGAGAAAGTTTCTGTATTCAGTCTATTAAAAATGTGTATGCAAATGATTATTCTTGATTAGGAATTAATGTCAGTATTTTTAACAGAAATAGGTTATTATGTATTTAATTATGCATTTAATTAAGCAGTTCTATAGTTTTGCATTTTTGTTCAATCAAAGCTCAAGAGCCACTCAAGGTAGAGGGTTACTGAATGAGTTTGTTTATAAGTATATACAGGGTTGAGGTAAGAGATACATTATATATAGGATAGATAATGATACTAGATACTAGACTTGAAAAGGTTTAGATTCTAGTAATAAAGGAAGCATTCTTTTGGGAATCTGTTCCACAACATAACGGTTCTGGGGATGAAATTGTCTAAGTGGAACTTCATCCTTACAAAGGGAATGAGGATGCATCATCTCTGTGTGCTTCAGATAAATATATTCTCTTTCCTTCAACTAATTTGTGTAAAACTTTTTCACTGTGCAGTGGAAGCATGCTGGGCTCATAACCTGTGGTGTGAGTAGCCATAGTCAAATGCAAAATAAGTAACAGAACTGTCCAACAAAAAGAATTGAAAAACATTTGCAATAAGCAGTAACAAGAAAAGCAACAGGGCAAAAAATAATAGAGCAAGCAAACAATATATGTACGGCAAATTTACAGTAATAATGCAAAAATTTCACAAACTAAGAATTGGAGTTGACATAGAAAAGCAAGACCGGACTAATGAACATAGCATTCTGACTTCAAGACAAGACAGGCCTGGACTATGTCAGATGAAATTGAAAACTGGCCTATTTTATTGGCTTGGAAAAAATCCCAGCATGCATTTGTGTGATTCTTCCTATAAAATGCAGAGGGGAAAATGTTTTGCAGTCATTCCTAAAATGGATTAAAACCACTAGAGAAAAGTCTAGAAATTTGGCACTCAGGAAATTTTTCTCTAGAAGCTCAGATCTTTCTTTTGTTTTCTTAACTTTCAAACCATTCTCAATATATGCTTGCACCTGCTGAATCAAAATATTCAGAAATGCATTGTGTAATTTTTGCTTTTTGCACATTAAATGTGAAGAGGAATCAGTATCAAATATGAACAATTCATCCATAATTTTGACAAAAAAATAAAATAAATTTTCTAAGAAATTATTTCAGAGAGTATATATGTACAAATGATAGCAGAATAAATTTTTAAAACAAGATTTCTTAAATATTTCGCCAAGATGCTGCTGCAAAATTTTACATTTAATACTTCTATTTCTGCACTTTTGTATACTTTTTCTTTTTTTAACAGATGTATGTATATAAAAACCTCCTTTAACCAAAGATACACTGATTTTTTTTCTTGTCAAAGATTAGTATTTTTTTCACATTATTTACATTGAACTATTATCCTCATTATTATTATCACAATGCTTCAACCATTGTATGAGGCTCATTCAATAAATAATGTGAATTTTTCAGTATAAGGACTTCTAATACAGATAGAAGCTTACTTTTTTTTAAATTTTTCAACGTAGTCTCCCAGCACTGTCACACACTTTTCCCATCTGTGCACAAGCTTCCGTATTCCCTCAGCATAAAAATCTTTGGACTGATATCTCAGCCAGTTGCTCACAACACTTTTGACTTCATCGTCACTTTTAAAGTTCGTGCCTCTCGTGAACGCTTTCAAGGGACCAAACAGGTGAAAGTCTGAAGGGGCAAGGTCTGGGCTGTAAGGGGGATGAGGGAGCAGTTCCCAGCCCAGCTCGTTGATGGTCTGCACTGATTGGGCTGCTGTGCTGTTTGTGCTCTACAGTAAGCATCTTTGGCACCCACCGGCAGCTGACCTTGTGTGCTATCCCAACAGATAAGCTCAAAGTTATTACAATGTCATCCACCCTTCTGTCAGACTGAATGAGGTCATTGACTGATTCGATCACCTCAGGAGACCTCACTTCTGTAGGCCTCCCAGGCCTGTCTTCATCCTCAACACTGCTCCATCCTTCTTTAAACAATTTAGCCCACTTGTAGACATTGTTTTGGCTGAAACATGTGGCATCATACACAGTTGACATTCTCCTATGAATTTCAACTGGTTTGCACCCTTCAGCAACCAAAAACTTGCAAACTGATCGCTGTTCAATCCTGGAGCATGCTTCTTGGTTGGCCATCATTGTTAATTGCTAAAACTCTGAAAGTTTTTTTTAATCTGCAAAAGAAATTAAATCCATGTGAAAAAGAAGTAAAACAAAAAAAAAAATGAAAAAAGTAAGCTTTTATCTGTATTAGAAGGCCTTATACCGAAAAATTCACCTTATTTATTAAATGACCCTCATATCTTCTAGCCTTTTTCAAGTGTTTGCCAATCTGGAGAAACTTTCAGGGAATTTCAAACTGAGCCATTCATTTATAGATTAGTGAAGTGTAAGCAACAGAAAAATTTGGAAGAATTTTCAATCCTACCTCCCTGATTGTTTGTTGCTTTGCAGTTGTTCCAGGAAGATGGTGACAGGTATCATCATGGGACAAAAGTAACAAATATTCTGTTCCAATGCTCTCATGAAATGATTGATTGTGGTGATGAAGGAGAAAACCAAATCTTACCCTGAAAAATGATGTTTGCCCTAAAAGAAAATCAAAATTCAGTCTAATTTAGCAAAGCCTTGAAATATGATAATTTTTGTGCTTGCCTACCAGTCTTGACCAATCACAGCCTTTCTTACACCCACAATAGAAGAACACTACTTTGGACGATAGGAGTTTTCTCCATTCACTGTAGGTGAAGCAAGCAGTTGTATGTTGTGAGCCATGGATACAAATTTTTGACTCCTTTTTTTTTACCCACCAACTATTTTTTAACTTTGGACTTGCAAAACTGACTTATAACCTTTAGAATTATGACCTTGGATTTCTGAATTAGGATTTGAACTCCCAATGCTATTGACATGGATTCATCTATAATTTTTTTTTTTTTTTGGAAGTTCGTGTTTCTTTGTGTTGCATCCTTCTTCAAAAGTTTGTCAAATTCTTTAGTTTTCAATTTTGAGCTTTGTCAGAACATTCTTTGTCCTTGAGCATAAAAATTTTCTTTTTATTTGAAGACTTAGTAAATCATTCCTGACACCTTGCATCTACTGCAGCATTACATTAAGTTTCACTTATCCATTATTGAGCTTCTACTTCACTTTACATCCAACATTAAATCGGAAAAGTTATCTGAGTTGAATGACAGTTTTAAATTCAAGATTTTTTAACATATTAAAGTAAAATTTTCATTTTTCTGAAAATAAATCTTAAGTTTTCATACATACATAAAACAAAGTACTTAGCAAATTCCAAAGCTATTTTTAAAATTGCTATAACATTTGGAAAATAAAGATAATGCTGGAAACTTTGGTACAAACTTAATCTACAAAATATCCCAAAGCCTGATCAAATGGTTAACTGTTTAACATTCATTTTTCATAACTTTCAGTGGGCAGCATAGAGACTGAGTGTTAAAATTGACTCAAATTTGAGAAATTCTGATATTTGTTAATTTGGTTAAATTTTGGGGAATGGCTTGGGTTCAGAATATTTTAGCATTTCAGTCATACTTCACATGTATGCATATAAAGTATATTTAAGTAGCAAAAAATCATGCAAACAAGTTTTGTTAAATTCACCTAACAAGATCTCTCAGTTTAATTTTTAATTGTGTTTGTTCAATATTTGAATAAGATGTATATCAGGATCAGTGATGCGCAGAGGTTTTCTAATACCAGGGGCCAACTCTTTCATTATATACCCCTAAAACTCAAATAGGGGGACCTATAGGGCCAAGTACTGAGAAATGTGAGAAAGGAAGACATTTTAAATATGTAAAAACAAAGGAAACATGAAATAAAGATTTTATTAAAATTAAATATAAGCTAAATTTTTATTTCACAATTTGGTTGGACAGCCTCTAAATATGGATTCCTGGAGCTGTTTCACCCTCTTCTTCACTTCTTCATACACTAGTGATCAGGATCAAAATTGTGGATAAACTATAAAAAGTTTGTCTTGTTCCGTTTTTGTTCAAATACTTTTGATCATCTCTCTCATTATCCAGAACTGATGTCAGTTTATTAGATAAGATTTTCTTGGCTACAGCCTGGCATCTTTTGGAAGCCTGGTATTCAAATTAGTCCAAAATGATGTCATTTGTAAAATGGTTACATGGAGCTAGACCAGACTGGAAAAGAAGGTATCAAATAATTATACATATTATTTTGTACATATATTAAATATTTCGTATACTCTTTATGATACACTCTCCTGTTGTGAAAAATATTTAATGTGGGCTGTTTCTATAAAACATAAATTTCCAGCAAGATGATGACGTATTATACTTAAATTTTTATTTTCAGTGTTCAGAACTTTGAATGCTAAAATTAATAGCAGACTTTTAAATTTATTATTTGGAAACTTGGTATTGAATAAACTTCTTAAAAATTATGCCAGGTGTATTTTGGAGAAGAGATGTCTTTGAGTGTGTTTCTGGAATATGAAAACTTTGATTATCAGATTTTAAGATGTGAGACGGTAGAGCAGTGACTTGGAAATTAATAGACAGGATTACCCAACAATGAAGGAATCGTGATATTTGACAAATTGAATAAAGAAATCAATTTTCACTAAAGAAATGTCTAATCATATGACTGTATTCCCAAAACACTATTTGATTTGTCTTGTCTATTTTCTTTATGAACAAATTGGGTGGCAGTGATTACTATCACATGACACTGGTCAAAAAGTTTATTCTTTTGTCATTAGATGGGACAGCATAGCATTTACTTTTAACTGTATTAAAAATGGTTGTTATTGATTTTGCATCATTTCATGTTCTTTTATATTTGCGTGCATTTAAAAAGAGAAAATTGAAAATTGTTGCAAGAAGTGAACATTTTTGACATATAAACCATTTTCATTTTAACCCTTAGCACTCTGCATTATTAATATTATTTCTCTTCCCACTGCATTCTTTTTCAAGGCCTCTCACTTGCAATATCTTGACTACTAATTTCACTTAAAGTTGTTCTCTGTTCCCATAGCAGGATATGACAACACAGCTATGAAATTCAAATAGACTGTTGTTCAGGGATCAGAACCAATTTCAGTGGCAGGATAATTTTTTTTTTTTTTACAGCAAATGAGGTCACAGAGTGATAATGGTTAAGAAAGATAAAAGTGTAATTCTAGAAAAGATTTGTGCAACTTACTGACAGTGTTAAAGGTAGTTTCAAAAGTTAGAAATGTGACTAACATTCTATGAAAAAGTAGACCAGTTGAGACAGTGGTAACAGTAATATTAACCATTTGCATGCAGTCTGTGAAGACATTACATCAGAAGAATACAGTCAAAATATTAAAAATATCCAAATCAAGCATTAGAAGAGAGAGATAATTTGGTTACATAAGTCACTTTGATCTGTAACTTTCACATTTTAAGCTACAAGAAAACTTATTGAGCCATGTTTAACTATTATTTTTTTAAATATGTTGCTCATAGAATAGACAATAAAAATGGATACTTTGTAACAATTTTTAATTCAAGAAATTATGCGGTAAGTTGGTCACATAATTTTTAGTCTAAAATCCAAGCGTCATTCAGGAAAGAATAAATGAATTAGTCTTTATTATGAGATTCAGTTATTTATGAGAATGTTTATTAAGTTCATGGTACATTTAATATTTGTTAAGTTGGTATTTACCCACTGCCCAATGCAGCAAGATATGGCATAAGGCCAAGTTTTATCATGGGGTATCCAAGCCCGCAGACTCAGGCAAAAATTCCCTGTAGATCTCGTAAAAACGGAGTCTGCCCTTAGCCTCGTTTGAGCAAACTTGAATTTCATATCTATACTAACTTAAAAGCAGCCCTATTGGGCAGCATTTAAACTAGATACTGCAGAGAGCTCTTCATTGGGCCTTCATCACAATCAGTAGATAGGGATGAGTAGATGTGATAGGCAACAATAATCTACATCAGAACTCAAAATAGTTTGCTGCATTTAAGTATTGCATTAATAGTTAAGCTTACTTTTTAAAAGTTCAACAATAATTCTTCTGCTGCCACTTAATTTAAAGACAGTTTAATGTACATAGGTCCTTACTTTCCATCCAATTATTTTCATTTCACGGGTCTCTTTCGCTGGACTTCATAATTAATTTTGATTATTCCCCAAATCACATAAAACAATCACAGTAATGAAAACTTTGGAATCCAAAATTTCAAGATTGCAGGTCTGGATCCAGATCCAGCTGAGAATACTTTTAATTTGCTCATGAAGTTGGCCTGATTACAAAATATTAGGGCATGTTGGGCTTCAGCCTCTAGGAGTAAAGTTGAAAAAGTGTGACACAGTGATACATTGACATTAGCATTTATATTATATATATATATATATATAAATATTGCTTTGAGGTATGCTCTATTTATGAGTAAAAGTGGTCAATATCAGGGATAGAGCACATGTGACTATAATAGCAGACACTGAAGTCAAAACTGATTAGTGACAGTTTGATACCAATCCTCAGACCATGAATAATTGTGTTCAAGCATGACACACTGTTGCAGCTCAGGGTCAACTTCAGATATACATAAATAAAAATAGACAAGAGGAAAAACTATTCTTAGCCAATGAATTACATCCTCTGAGGGACTTTGTCAATGCAGTGTAGGATTTATTTTGCTGCATGTGTTTAGATACAAAGGCAGGTGGTTGAAAGGTCAGTCAAAGCATGTAGAGGATAACAAAGTGTCATAATTCAAAGTCTGGCAAAAAGTATATATATATATATCAGTCACTGTGTGTTTATTTAAATCTAAAAATAAACACGCTAAAATTCACCTTCATCCCTGCCGTGCGCCGACGGCTTAGTGGTAGAAGTTCCGACTGATGCTAATTCAGTCGAGTTTGAATCCTAGCTAAAGGCAACCGGACGTCTAGCCACACTGATGAGCTGTGAAACAGCGAAACAGTCTGTCTGTGGATGACAAAAATATATATATATATATATATACATATATATATATATATATATAGTAATGAATAACATTAAATGTTCACTTATCTGTTCCTACTCTAAGTTTTATGCTGATGAATCTATTCAACAAATAGCTTAATTGTAAAATTTTACTATCATGCACTCTGATGAGTGGATACTTCTCTGCAAAGCTCAGAGTCGGAAGAGATAGCCGAGCATGAGTAAATTGTCACAATTTTATATTTTTAATGTCATGCATGCACATTGTTTTTGATTTTGTTGACTGCACAGTATAGTAAGGTCAGTTGGGTACCATCTGTGAGAATAAGAGCACCATGGTGCAATTCACTCTGCCAGAAATTTGGAAACAGCATGCTGTACTGCTTGGCATTCACATTAGAAACTTCAATACAAACATTCAGACTGTTTGGTTGTCAGTCTGAGGACAGTGCAGAGGGTTCAGAAATAGTTGGATGAGTTTAATGGTGATCACTAATAGCGATGTTATATCTTCTCACAGGGCCTCTGACTCAACATCAAGGTCTACATCAAGTGCCTTGAAGAGGTAATGCTGCCCTGGGTCAAGAGGGTGGCTGCTGAAAGACCCTGTGTCTGGTAACAGCACTCTGCACCATGCCACACAAGCAGGAGAACCCAGACATGGCTGTCAGACAATTTCTGCGACCATATCACCCTGTACATCTGGCCACCTTACTCCTCAGACTGCGACACCTTTGATTATTATGTGCGGGGTACAGTTGAGCAAGAGACCAACAAAACTTCTTGTAACACCAAAGATGAACTGAAGGCAAAAGCATTATGGCAGCATACAGCAACTTAGACAAGGAGATCATCCAGATGTGTTGTAGAAAATTCCAAAGTCATCTGGAGGTTGTGGTTGAAGCCAATGGCAATTTTATTGAATAAATTTGCTCTTTAGTGTTTCAAGATAGTTTTGTGTAATTTTGGTAAATATATATGTTAAAATGAGATGTCAGTGTCATTTTCACTTTTGCATAATTTAAATGAGAATTTATTCATCGCACCCTGTATATATACACATGCTCTTTCTCTCTCTCACACTCACTCACACACACACACACACACACACACACACACATATATATAAAATGAAAATTGTTGGCTGTTTTTCCCTGCTTCATTTACACAAACTGTTAAAATAAAGGGTGTTTAGATTACCTCTTTCTGAAAGTTCAAAATAGGCTGAAGTTAGCATATTTTATCAGCTGCTACCCAGACTGTATGGATGTAGAGCTTTGTCTTAGATGTTGACATAGTTATTTAATACAGATTCCAAATTCCTTTCAACAATGAAGAAAAGAATTAGTTTTATTGCTGACAATAATGATTATATTTCTAGCAAATATATATTATTTTATATTTGTTACATTTGAATGAGTGTTTGTTTCCTCTCTAAAAATACGACCTTATTTTACAAACAACCTAATACATTAAATTGACTGATGTTGGTCTGCTGATAATTGTGCAAACTCTTTAAGAAAACCTGCCGGCATGAGCCGTGTATTGGTTGGACGCACCAACAAAAGAATAAATGGTTTTGCTTATCACAGAGATGTAATTAACAGTGAGGAAGAAGAGAGAAGGTAGATATGATAAAAGCTTTGGAAATGTCAAAGTTAATGGAATAGTTCTTGGAGAGGAAGGATGCAACTGACACACATGGTGAGGTTTTAATCAGAGAGCAAGATGGATCCCTGGGTTCATGCCATGGACATTGGTAACTCTGTATTTATATTAGGTTATTTCAAAGCTTCTTAGCAAAGAATGACAACAGTTATTTACTGGGGAAAGAAATAGTTAAAAGATACTTTGGAACTGATAAAGAAGGCTAAGTGGGTAAACAATTAGTCAGTAAAATGATTATGCCATAAAGTGGAATGGAGTTTTCCTTTTTTATGAAATGTTAAAGTGAGATTTATACTTAAAGTTTAAATCCCATTTTCCCATTTAGTATAAGATCAATTGTACTTAGAATTGATAAGCATCATCTGAAGTTTCTGGGACATATAATGTGGAAAGAGGGCTTAGAGAATTTAACTCTCACAGGACTTATTGAGGATGTGGTAAAATGGTAATTGGATGATTCAGATCCCAAAACCATAAATCCAGGCTTGTAATTCCAAAGGTCAGAATTTAGTCCAACATCAGAAAATGCAGGGGGTATAAATTGTAAGGTTTAGAAAATCCAAATCCACAACTGCAATGTGTGACTACCTTCTTCAACCATGAAGAACTAAGAGCCTCTCCTCTGTCATCCACAGTAGCATTCATTTATTTGAGTAAAAAAGGTTGTGATTAGTCAAGACTAGTAGGGAAGTGTAAACAATTACCATATTTTGAGCCCCACTAAAGTCAAACCAGTCTCGATTCTGGTTTTCTTTTTTGACAGTGCTGACAATTGCCAAAGGGAAGAACAGCATGTTGTCTACCTAATGAGCTTGTATAAATGGATGGCAGAACAGATACTGTGAAGAATAGTAAGGAGACAAACATTACTTAGAGCTATGAAAGATAAGAAGTTGTGGAGAGCCATGATCGACCACGTTCTGAAGTGACATGGCACATAAAAGAAAATGAACACATTTTCATCAGCAGGAAGTAGAATTTAATCTATTTGAATACATAACAATCAAATTACAAAAACTCTATTTGAATACATAACAATCAAGTTAACTTAGGCAAAGTGCATTTTTTTGGCTACATATTTAAAAAAAAAATTTACCAATCCCTGTCTTACAAACAGTTGGCTGTACTTTGTTTTTTATTTAAGAATGTCAACTTTGAAAATTTGCTTACATCATTGATAAATTACAAATTGGGACAAAGGACATTAGTAGTATGCATAAGCACAGTTTCAAGTTTGACATTTGTCAAAAAAAGAAAATGCAAATAACTCTATAAGAAGTCAGGTATTGATTTGACACTGTATTTATATTACGAACAAGGCCCTTATAAAATTATATTTTTATATTCTAACAAATGATGCAGATAAAGTAAGGTTTAATGAATACTAATCTACAAAAATTATTACTAAAAATCTTCTCTGTATTTTTTTATGAGCGGACCAGTTAATTTAAGTACTGCTATTGATTTTGTTCTTTTTGTTAGTACCACAAAGTTTCATATAATCCATTCTTTGATCTTTCCTCTGATGTAGACTATATATATATATATATATATATATATATATATATATATATATGCTCCTGAAAAATTTATTTCGGTTGAGCTCTCTGGTTAGGATATGTGGGTTTGTAAACAGTGACTATTACGGCTAATAATGCAAGACTCTTCGGTAAATCGAATCGAGTTCTCTCAGTCACTGTGTTTATCTAAAAATAAATATGCTTAAATTCACCTTCTTCTCTGGCGTGCGCCAACGGCTTCAGGGTAAAATTTCCGACTGACGCAAATTCAGCCAGTTTTCGATTCTAGCCAGAGGCAACCGGACGTCTAGCCACACTGATGAACTGTGATACAGCAAAACAGTCTGTCTGTGGATGACAATATATATATATATATATATATATATTTGTGGATGACAATATATATATATATATATATATATATATATATATATATATATTTTTAAATTGGTATCACCCCATGCAATCTAGTAAAGCCACTAAGACACAAGGGGTTACAGGGTGTGGAAGAATTAGGAACAGCAACATTAATAATGAGCTGGAAGAGTAAATAATCAGGAGGACAGTAGATAGTTATTGGCATTGCATTTAAATTTTTTCAGATTAAACTTGGTTGGAAAGAATGGAGCACCACAAGTGAGAAATGTGAGAAAAGAAACTGTTAGCATAGAATTTATGGTTACTTCTAACAAGCCCAAATGTAAATATGAAAATTATAACTGCTTATCTGAAGAAAGCAAATGTCAAGGTAACAATAAAAAGAATGAAATACAGTAAAAAAAAAATAGACATGTTATTTTTAAGGTTTTCACTTAGTTTCCTCAGTTTCCATTCTAAGGCCCATTTGGATACTGATACATATATGGATATTAAGAAATTTCTCAGAAAGACAATTGAACATTATACATATATTTACATATGAGATATCAATAAGGCAATATCAGTTCTCTGACAGACAAATCTATGTCAGAAAGCTTTCAATGTAATTAACTGAAAGTGCCTGTGCTTACAAGCATCAGATTCTTTTTATGTACATAGCTTAAAGAGAACAAGGATCACTCAGCACCCAATTAGCTCGGCTGGTGAAAGCCAACTTACAGCTTCTTGCATTGTACAAATATTTTGTCCAGGAAATTCATCCCTACCTCTGAGATAATGCTTGATTGGTCGAGCAGCTTGCTGAAATAAATGTATGTTTTCAAAACTACCCCATTCTCACTGTCCCATCTACCACAGTCTCTGTAACAGATTTCTCTTCATATCTATGAGAATTTGAACACAGTTTAAAATGAAACACTTGGTTGAGTTGAGAGAAATATGTATAACAGACAATTGGAAAGCGTTTGTGTGTTATTGGTCATTATTACTGGTAATGGTGTGGGTAACTATTGTTTGTAGACAGAATATTGAGCAGAGGGCAATAGGTAACTGTAGGTATAAATTTCTATTAGTCATAAAACTAAATGGCAAAGCAATTTCAGCAAGGTGTTCAAAGATAAGAATAATGTGGACATTCTTAAAGTAGAGATGCTTTACTTACATAAAGTGATAAAAATAATGGTACTTTCCACTTCGCCCTGTCCCCATCCCTGTGAAATGAATATTGGCTAATTTTCTTTGGGGCTAAGCTGTTCAAACAAAACAGATCTGGAGTAGTGGGGAGAGAGATTTTGAATAGTTTTTATTGTTTATGTGGAGACAAACGCAAACAATAGCTGGTCAATGAGTCACTTTGAGGATTTGAAACAATTAAAATCAATCATTCAGTGCTTGTCATCAAAAGATTATTGAAGTGTTTATTGGATGGGACACTGAATGATGACAATAAAAATAACAAGAATAAAGATATTAAGCGGAAAGAACTCAAGAGAGTAAATGGTAGTTTTGACTTCTTTGTATGCAAATCATATATATATATATATATATATATATATAATATTTAAACATTTACGAAGATATAAATATATATTACATGCATATTATTAATATTATTTGCTGAGTTATTCTTAGCCTCTCTCTCTTTCCAAAATGTGATGAAATGAACAAACATGAGTCTTTATTTTTTCTTGGTTAGGCTAAAAACTATTCCGCACTCAGTCATATCTATCACTCTCTCTCTCTCTCTCTCTCTATATATATATATATATGACAGAGTGCTGAATAGTTTTTAGAAATCCTTCTAAAAACATAAAAGACTGATGTTTGTTCATTTCATTATATAGAGGGATAGGCTAAGAATAACTCAGGGAATAATAATAATAATATGCATGTAATATATATTTATATATGTGAAAAAGTGTAAATATTTTATATATATATATATATATGCATATATATATATATGTATATACAGTGGGTAGCAAAAGTATTTCACACATTGGTTTTTCTTACATATCTGAAAAAGTAACAGATCAATTTCAACGAAACTTATAGGAAATATTTAAACGGACATTGTCGATCAAAACATCGAAGGAAAATTTAAAACCACTGTTTTGAGAAATATTTATTAACAATAAATAAAATATGTATATATATATATATATATATATATATATATATACACACACACACATATGTGTATGTATATATATATATATATATATGTATGTATATATATATATATATGTATGTATGTATAAGTATATATATATATATGTATATATATATATGTGCATACGTATATATATACATGTACGTATATATGTGCATACGTATATATATACATGTACGTATATATGTGCATACGTATATAT
Source organism: Acanthosepion esculentum (assembly GCA_964036315.1). NCBI lineage: Eukaryota > Metazoa > Mollusca > Cephalopoda > Sepiida > Sepiidae > Acanthosepion > Acanthosepion esculentum. Next base: position 40,196,953 of record OZ038483.1, on the reverse strand, counting down.
ATACATGTACGTATATATGTGCATACGTATATATATACATGTACGTATATATGTGCATACGTATATATATACATGTACGTATATATGTGCATACGTATATATATACATGTACGTATATATGTGCGTGCGTATATATATACATGTACGTATATATGTGCGTGCGTATATATATACATGTACGTATATATGTGCGTACGTATATATATATATACATGTGTGTACGTATATATGTACATGTACGTATGTATATACATGTACGTATGTATGTGCGTACGTATGTATATACATGTACGTATGTATGTGCGTACGTATATATATACATGTACGCATATATGTGCGTACGTATATATATACATGTACGCATGTATGTGCATGTATATACATGCATGTACGCATGTATGTGCATGTATATACATACATGTACGCATGTGTGTGCATGTATATATATACATGTACGCATGTATGTGCATGTATATACATGCATGTACGCATGTGTGTGCATGTATATATATACATGTACGCATGTGTGTGCATGTATATACATACATGTACGCATGTGTGTGCATGTATATATATACATGTACGCATGTGTGTGCATGTATATATATACATGTACGCATGTGTGTGCATGTATATATATACATGTACGCATGTATGTATATATATACATGTACGCATGTATGTATATATATACATGTACGCATGTATGTATATATATACATGTACGCATGTGTGTGCATGTATATATACACATGTACGCATGTGTGTGCATGTATATATACACATGTACGCATGTATGTGCATGTATATATACACATGTACGCATGTATATATATACATGTACGTGCAGGTATATATACACATGTACGCATGTATATATATACATGTACGTGCATGTATATATACACATGTACGCATGTATATATATACATGTACGCATGTATGTGCATGTATATATATACATGTACGCATGTATGTGCATGTATATATACACATGTACGCATGTATATATATACATGTACGCATGTATGTGCATGTATATATATACATGTACGCATGTATATATATACATGTACGCATGTATGTGCATGTATATATATACATGTACGCCTGTATGTGCATGTATGTATACACATGTACGCATGTATGTGCATGTATATATATATATACATGTGCATGTATATATATATACATGTGCATGTATATATATATACATGTGCATGTATATATATATATACATGTGCATGTATATATATATATATACATGTGCATGTATATATATATATGTACATGTATATATATATATACATGTACATGTATATATATATACATGTACATGTATATATATATACATGTACATGTATATATATATATATATACATGCACATGTATATATATATATATATACATGTACATGTATATATATATATACATATACGTATGTATGTGCATGTATATACATGTACGTATGTATGTGCATGTATATACATGTACGTATGTATGTGCATGTATATACATGTACGTATGTATGTGCATGTATATACATGTACGTATGTATGTGCATGTATATACATGTACGTATGTATGTGCATGTATAAACATGTACGTATGTATGTGCATGTATATACATGTACGTATGTACGTGCATGTATATACATGTACGTATGTATGTGCATGTATATACATGTACGTATGTATGTGCATGTATATACATGTACGTATGTATGTGCATGTATATACATGTACGTATGTATGTGCATCTATATATATATGTATGTGCATCTATATATATATGTATGTGCATCTATATATATATGTATGTGCATCTATATATATATGTATGTGCATGTATATTTATGTATGTATGTGCATGTATATATATATATATATATGTATGTGCATGTATATATATATATGTATGTGCATGTATATATATATATATATACGTATGTTCATGTATATATATATATATGTATGTGCATGTATATATATATGTATGTGCATGTATATATATATATATATGTATGTGCATGTATATATATATATACATGTACGTATGTATGTGCATGTATATATATACATGTACGTATGTATGTGCATGTATATATATACATGTACGTATGTATGTGCATGTATATATATATATACATGTACGTATGTATGTGCATGTATATATATATATACATGTACGTATGTATGTGCATGTATATATATATATACATGTACGTATGTATGTGCATGTATATATATATATACATGTACGTATGTATGTGCATGTGTATATATATATATACATGTACGTATGTATGTGCATGTATATATATATATACATGTACGTATGTATGTGCATGTATATATATATATACATGTACGTATGTATGTGCATGTATATATATATATACATGTACGTATGTATGTGCATGTATATATATATATACATGTACGTATGTATGTGCATGTATATATATATATACATGTACATGTATATATAGATATACATGTACGTATGTATGTGCATGTATATATATATATATATACGTATGCATGTGCATGTATATATATACATGTACGTATGCATGTGCATGTATATATATATATACATGTACGTATGCATGTGCATGTATATATATACATGTACGTATGCATGTGCATGTATATATATACATGTACGTATGCATGTGCATGTATATATATAAATGTACGTATGCATGTATATATATACATGTACGTGTGCATGTATATATATACATGTACGTGTGCATGTATATATATACATGTACGTGTGCATGTATATATATACATGTACGTGTGCATGTATATATATACATGTACGTGTGCATGTATATATATACATGTACGTGTGCATGTATAT
>OZ038483.1:40171581-40181581 GCA_964036315.1 Acanthosepion esculentum | reverse complement strand
TTTTATATATCTTAGTATTTACAACCATATTAGTTCAGCTTCTGATGAAGAAAGATAATTTGAACATGAATGATTGGAATTTAAACAATGTAACATCTAACATTTCCTGATTACTGAAGCATTTGGGCAGGAATTCAAGATTTAGATTGAATCAAGATGATATGTAGGATCAAATATTTATTGATTAGCTAATTAAGTTCCACTATTCAAGGGAAAAAAGTAAAAGCTTGATTATGTTTCAATTCAGCTTTTACACAGTTTTCTTCTATGTGCTGTATCCCTTCAGGACATTGATAGTCATGGCTCTCTGCAATTTCCTGCTCTTTGTAGCTGTTATTGTTGTCCTTTTGTTATCTCTCCTAAACTCGATTCTACCATTCATTTACACAAGCTTGTTAGGTAAATTCCTTGCTGTTTACCTCCGCCTTTCTTGCCTTTAATATGCCCTGTGAGTGTTAGATTTTTCAAGCCCCCTTTCTTAATTATGTGTCCTAGAAATTTGAACTCTTTCTGATTCTAAATGTAACTGACTTTTTTGTTTTCATTTTCTCTAAAACTTTGTCATTGCTCATATGTTCAGTCTGTGGCATTCTCAGCATCCTTCTGCATAACTCGTTTCAAGTATTTTCTTCATTATATGTATGGCTGCCCACTCGTATTTGAGAATACACGTCTACTAGGGTAGCTAGCCAATCCCTATTGCAGACACTTGCTCAGGCGCATTTGTGTTTATTCAATATCTACAGAGCCTACCTGTGGTTTATACTGCAACTATGCTGAACAGACCTTGGTTACAATTCTGGGAAAGAGTGTGTTATCTAGCATGATCAACAATTTGAACAAGGCCAGCACACTCAAGCCCTCAGCCATGATGACTTATGAATTTGTGATAGTATAGTTATTGACACCATCCAAGGGTTCCATGTACCTAATCTCACTCACAAGGCTTGGGTCAACCTGTGGTGTGGTTTTCAGGCACTTTCCAAAGGTGCTACATGCAGGGATCAATCCCCCCCATTTCGATAACATCAGGAAGTCTTCTTCCTGACAAATCAATCATGGTGAGATTCGAACTCAAGTCTCATCATCAGAATGCAAACATTCTAACCACTTGGTTTTCAAAAAGGTCTGTTACTATGACATCATCACCAGATTCTTTTTAGTGTTTCACATTTTGAAGCATAAACCTTGTTCAGTATGATTTTACTTCCAAAACTCTTGTTTTATCTGCTAGTGTGACTGTTGTATTTCTTTTCCAAAACATAGATTTGTGTAGTACTTGAATTATGCAAGACTGCATAAAAGCTTTTGATACTTCATTTTTGACCCTTATCTTTCTTATTGTTATCATAACAATATAACATGAAGATAAAAATAGTCAGTTTTTTACACTATTGTTCACCCAATATAAGGCCAAAGAGCCACTCAAGGTAAAGGGGTAATGAACAAGGTTGTTTTGTGGATGTAAGTGCAGAGGGTAGGTAGGATGTATAATGAATGACCCTAGATTTCATGTGGTTAAGATTGCTGTGATCAGAGAAGCATCCACTTGGGAGTCTGTTCCACAAAGCATCGTCCTTGGGAAGAAGCTATCTGAATGGAATTTCCTTCTAACAGTGGAATATGAAGGGAATGAGAATTGGTTGAGCCTGTGTACATAGCATAGTGGATATTAACTGTGAAGGTCTGAACTGGTAGACCTAAGGAATGTAGAGTATTTTTCATGGAAATAGTGACAGAGTAGTGCAATAGTGACAGTAGTAGAATTTGCAAAGTTTCATCGCTGAGAAAGGGGTTACAGGATGAAAGATAATTCATCACCCACAAGATTGCATAAAAGCTTTTGAACTCTGCCAAAACTGGGAAGTGAGGAATAAGCATCTCCAGCCCAGATATAGCACAATACTCCATTTTTGACCCAATCTGACTCTTGTAAAGATAATGCTTTGCAGAAGGAGCCAGGTACTTTCTGGAGTGATATAAGAGGCTGGCCATTTTTCCAGCATCTTTAGTGATGTATTGTATATAGGAGTCCTACTTGAGGTCTAGAGTGGAATCTTTGAGACTCTTTGAGAGTGCAACCATTCATCATGGCTGATGAAAATTTAGGATCAACGCGGTGATAATGAAAAGTTACTACCTTGATTTTTGATTTATTGAAAGTTATAGGCCAGTTTCCACAATATTTGTGCTGTTAGAGCTGGATCAGATGAAAGATCAGCTGCCAAGCTCAGGACATCTACATTTTGGGAGGTGCACCCATATACTGTTGTCTGATCAGTATAAATATTTGCTAATGATCTGAGTTTGGTCTTAGGCAGATCATAAATATACAGTAAATAATGTAAATAATGGTAACTCCTTATCCTAAAAATTAAAACAGAAATTATTGAATTAGTATAGATCCAATATGGTTCTTTTCTGATGGAATATATAATTGAAAAGTGGCATAAATGTTGGAGAAGATTTATTTTCCATTCTCTAACCTCTCTTTCACAGGTGTGATGTGGCAAATCTTCCACTGCTCTGTTGCTACTTCCATGGAAATTGCTTGGACAAACTACATTCCTTGGTTCCTCTAGGTCTAACTTTCATGGCTAGGACCCACTATGCTACTTATATTCCCTCCATATTTCATTGGCAAGAAGTAAGTTCCACTCAAACAGCATCTTCCCGCAGACCACTGCCCTGTGGAACAGACTCACAAGAGAAACAGTACTACCTTAACCTGTTCAAGTCTAGAGTTAACCATTATCTTCTCTTATCTATATAAACTACCCCTTCTTGTAGCACTCTGCCACTTGGTCTTGTATATGGTGAACTTTACTGTAAAAATATAAATAAAATAAGTCCAGAGAAAGTGGAAGAAAATAACTGAATAATGACACTACCCACGAGCTGTGCTCATATCTGCTGTTTGATCTTTCATGTCAGACACCATTTTGCTAGATTGTTATCACCACCAACTTTCTCTGGCATGATAAGCCAACATAATAAAAAAGAAATATTACTTTTGGAACAAACCTTTTACAGATTATTTGGTTCAGTTTTTAATAAGTATTTTATTGAAACAAATTTCAGTATTTTTATCCTATTCCAGCAAAATAAAATTTAATGTTTCATCAACCACCAAGTCATTGACATTAAACATGAGAATATATGGCTTCTTCTTCAATCTGTTACCCACTAAGCCATCACTCCGGGGCAAGGTGTATTCATCTACTAAGATCATCACGTAAGCCAATTTTATTTTTATATGCATGATTTATGGTCAACCTTGTATCTTCACATATATATATATATATGAAAATTTTACCTCATTTATTGAATAATAGTTAAATCCGTTTAAATGTTTTCCTACGTTTTTCCTTGTTTTTTCTTCCTTTCTTTATTGCAGAATGTACCATGGCTTTAACACATAGTTTAATCACATTATCTCTTATTCTCAAGCAGGCCACATAATGAAAACCCTTAGAATTCTTTACATAAGTTCTATATCCCCATTTCTTTTTTTAAATCTTATTTTCTCGCTTCTAAAGATTATCTCCTTTTATTTAGAATATATAACATCAAAGATATGCCAAAACATTTCCTCTGCTTAATTATTCTCTTGGTGGTGGGGCAGGCTCATTTTTATTCCTAAGGTTTAAATAAAACGTGCCTGGTTCATAAGGTCTATTTTGTAGTCTGAACAGTGATGCTTTGCAGTTTTTATCTTTTAGAAAAGGATCATTCTTTGAGCTTTGCAACTTAGATATTCATCTTATTCACAATACCATAGTTTCTTTATTCTGATTAAAAAACTCTTTTTTTTTTTTCTCCCTCTTGTGTTTATGGCTATTTTAGTTTTTACTTTTATTTGTCATTTTTATTTATCTTTCTGGTTTTATTCTTTTGTCATTCAACTTGGAAAATTTCATCCATCTTGGATTCATTTCTCTCATTAATTCTCATAAGAATACATATTGTATAATTTTTCTTTTGTGACATCAAGTTTTTCTTATTCACATTTTCTGCGCCACTTATTTTTGCTTACCAACTTTCAAAATTCTGTTTTACCTTTTCTTTCCTGTTTTCTTTGATTTCTTTACCCTGCTCATTTTCATTTCTCTCTTTCTCACTTTGCCTTTCCCTTCTTCCCTCTGTTGCTTTCTCACTTTCTTTCTCTGTTACTTTCTCACTTTCCTTCTCTAATGCTTTCTCACTTTCCTTCTCTAATGCTTTCTCACTTTCCTTCTCTAATGCTTTCTCACTTTCCTTCTCTAATGCTTTCTCAACTCACTTTCCTTCTCTAATGCTTTCTCACTTTCCTTCTCTAATGCGTTCTCACTTTCCTTCTCTAATGCTTTCTCACTTTCCTTCTCTAATGCGTTCTCACTTTCCTTCTCTAATGCTTTCTCAATTTCCTTCTCTAATGCTTTCTCACTTTCCTTCTCTAATGCGTTCTCACTTTCCTTCTCTAATGCTTTCTCACTTTCCTTCTCTAATGCTTTCTCACTTTCCTTCTCTAATGCGTTCTCACTTTCCTTCTCTAATGCTTTCTCAATTTCATTCTCACTTTCCTTCTCAATTTCATTCTCTGTTACTTTCTCAATTTCATTCTCACTTTCCTTCTCAATTTCATTCTCTGTTACTTTCTCAATTTCCTTCTCTGTTGCTTTCTCAATTTCCTTCTCTGTTGCTTTCTCAATTTCCTTCTCTGTTGCTTTCTCAATTTCCTTCTCTGTTGCTTTCTCAATTTCCTTCTCTGTTGCTTTCTCAATTTCCTTCTCCGTTGCTTTCTCAATTTCATTCTCACTTTCCTTCTCTGTTACTTTCTCACTTTCCTTCTCTGTTACTTTCTCAATTTCCTTCTCTGTTACTTTCTCACTTTCCTTCTCTAATGCTTTCTCAATTTCATTCTCACTTTCCTTCTCTGTTACTTTCTCTCTTTCCTTATCTCTCCTCTCATTCACCTACTGTTTCTATCTGCTGCTATTTATTGCTCTCTCTTTCTCAATTTAGACTTTTTTCATGTTTTTTCCATCTATAAAGATTTTTCGATCTCTTTCCTACGTTTTTCGTCACAGTTTTCTACTTTTATTTCTCTCTTTTTAATGCATTTCTTTCTGTCTCTTTTCTATTCTACTTTCACTCTCTTTACTTTCCAGCTTTTCTGTCACTCTTACTTTTCTGTCTCTTGTATCCTTCTCTTGCTTTTGCTCTTCTCTTTTTCTTGCTTTTACTTGTCACTCTCTTCTGCTTTTCCTTGTCACCCCCACTTATACTTGTCTCTCTTTCTCTTCTGCTTTTCCTGTCTCTCTTTCTCTTTTCTACTTTTACTCATCTCTCTCCTACTTTTCATCTCTCTCTCTCTCTTGCTTTTCATTTTCCCTTTCCCTCTCTTCCATTTCATCTTCTCTCTCTCCCTCTCCAGATTTTCATCTTCTCTTTCTCCCTCTCCAGATTTTCATCTCTTTCTCCCTCTCCAGATTTCATCTTCTCTTTCTCCCTCTCCAGATTTTCATCTTCTCTTTCTCCCTCTCCAGATTTTCATCTTCTCTTTCTCCCTCTCCAGATTTTCATCTTCTCTTTCTCCCTCTCCAGATTTTCATCTTCTCTTTCTCCCTCTCCAGATTTTCATCTTCTCTTTCTCCCTCTCCAGATTTTCATCTTCTCTTTCTCCCTCTCCAGATTTTCATCTTCTCTTTCTCCCTCTCCAGATTTTCATCTTCTCTTTCTCCCTCTCCAGATTTTCATCTTCTCTTTCTCCCTCTCCAGATTTTCATCTTCTCTTTCTCCCTCTCCAGATTTTCATCTTCTCTTTCTCTCTCTTCTGCTTTTTATTTTCTCACTCCATCTACTGCTTTTCATCTTTTCTCTATATTGCTTTTCACCTCTCTCATTCTAATGCATTTTATCTTCTCTCTCTCCTTTCCATCCTTTCATCTTCTCTCTCTCTCACCCCTATTATTGCCTTTCACATTCTCTCTCTCTCTACCTTTTTTCATCTTCTCTCTCTCTATTGCTTTTCATCTTCTCTCTCTCTCTCTGTTGCTTTTCATCGTCTCTCTCTCTCTCCTGCTTTTCCTCTATCAACCTCTATCCTGCCTTTCCTCTTCTCTCTATCTCCATATTGTTTTTCATCTTTCTCTCCTTCTCCTTGTTTTCAACTTATTTCTCTCTCTCCCACCTGCAGGTCTTTCTCTCTCTCTCTCTCTCTCTCTCTTGCCCCTGACTTTCTTTCTCTCTCTCTCTCTTGCCCCTGACTTTCTTTCTCTCTCTCTCTCTTGCCCCTGACTTTCTTTCTCTCTCTCTCTCTTGCCCCTGACTTTCTTTCTCTCTCTCTCTCTATCTCTCTCATTCTTTACTTTATTTTTCTATCTCTTTGTTCCAGACTTTCTTTCTATCTCTCGCTCTAGTCCCTGACTCTCTTTAGCTCTCTCTCTTTCATCCCTGACTTTCTTTCTCTCTCTCTTTCATCCCTGACTTTCTTTCTCTCTCTCTTTCATCCCTGACTTTCTTTCTCTCTCTCTTTCATCCCTGACTTTCTTTCTCTCTCTCTTTCATCCCTGACTTTCTTTCTCTCTCTCTTTCATCCCTGACTTTCTTTCTCTCTCTCTTTCATCCCTGACTTTCTTTCTCTCTCTCTTTCATCCCTGACTTTCTTTCTCTCTCTCTTTCATCCCTGACTTTCTTTCTCTCTCTCTTTCATCCCTGACTTTCTTTCTCTCTCTCTTTCATCCCTGACTTTCTTTCTCTCTCTCTTTCATCCCTGACTTTATTTTGCTCTCTCTCTCTCCCTCTCTCTTTATACATTGCTTCTCTCTCACTTTGTCACAGACTTTCTTTCTCTCATCCCTGATTTTCTTTCTTTATCCCTCTCTCATCTCTGACTTCTTTTTCTTGCAGACACTCTTTCTCTCTCAGTTTGTCCCAGACTTTCTTTTTTTTCTCACTCGTCACTGATTTCTTTCTCTCTCTCTTGTCCCATCTTCTTTTTGTCTTGAAACTATACACCAATCAGTGTCTTTATTTCTCCATTTTTTTTACTTTTGATTATCCCTGCATTGTTTTCTTTGCTTCTTATTTTTTTACAGCCCCCATAAGTCATTTTGCAGTTTCTTTCTGTCTTCTCTTTTACTATTCTTAACATATTTATATTGTCTTCCCTTATAATTGTTGTATATGCACCGACATTTTCAGATATAAGTTTCCATCTGTATTTTTCTCCATTGGCATACAAATGTATGGATATTATATATACTTACTTATATCTATGTGTGCATCTATGTATATCTTGTTGATGCATAAAAATGTTAATATTTGTAAATGAAATATCTTCTTTCGTGTTCTGCATCAACTGAACGCACCAAAAGAGAAAAAGTTAGCAATTACCATTTTTGCACTCTTTTAGCATAACCAGAAATTGTAACATTAAATTGAATCAAAGGCCATCTTTAATCTTGAATATATGCAGGAAATTTCTCTCTCAACATCCATTTAATACCATGTTTAGCATAAATGTGAAAAATCTCCTCAAAAGAATTTTTCTTGCTTTGTAAAGCATATATATATATATATATATATATATATATATGCTTTACAAAGCAAGAAAAATTCATATATATATATATATATATATTATTTACCATGTAAGTATTCATAAGTTTTCAGACAAAACTTGGGCAGGGGATTTTTTAAATGATTATATTTATCTCCCCTTGGGACAGAGAAAATAGAATTTAAAGTAAAAAAGGAAATGGAATAAAAAGGATAAAGAATAGAAATTCTTTGAAATGTCTCGTTTCTGAATGAAAGCAAGAAAAAGTCGAAATGATGAAAGCTGAAAATGAATTAAATTGCATTCATTTAAAAGTGAAAAATTTGTTCTGATGTTTTGTTATGGAGAACAAAAGTTTTGCATATTTTTAAATACAACATTGAACTTCCTCATTGCTCAAGATTTATACTGACAATTAAGACAACTCTTTGGATGACTGACTGGTTCTTTTTGCTGCTTATGGTGTTATTAAAAACTTTCACTGACCCATTCTACAGCTTTCTTTGGGTGAACAATAGATAGCAAAGGAGAGAGCATGTGGTCTATTTTTTTTAGTAAGGAAAAAGCTAAATAAATAACAGTGACCAAAAATAGAAAAAAAAATTACTCTTCCATTTTCCATTCAGATTGGACAGCTGAAGAAGGATGTAGAAAGACACAACCCACAAATATTCTAGCTAAACAAAAAATATTAATGTTCAGTAGTGTAAAAAAGTTTTGATGATAATGATTCCTCTTAAAATTATATATATATATATATATAAATCCAGTCAATATATGTGAGATGAGGTATTATGTACATTATTCGGACTATTGTCCTCATCTTTGTCGCCATATTTATTACAACATTTCAGCCATTGTACGCTTCTTCAGGTGGTTGGAATGTCGAACTGAACCCTTTATTTCATTCACTGGGGTAGACTGTTCTAGTTACACCTGCCATGTTTAATGGATGTCAGTTATCAGTTAAAAGTTCTCCTTAACCAGGTATTGAACACACACTCTTTAGGTCCTGTCACTGGATCTAACCAACATCTTTATCCACTGTGCCATGTGTACTTTAGGACATCTGTGTATGAATTTCTGGGTATTATAAACCTGATGTCTTCAGCAACCATTTTTACCAGTGCTCATATTGCAATTTTTGCTGTTATCTGCGGAAAGAAATATAATGGGGAGACAGGCCGCCCCCTTAAGGTAAGGCTTCAAGAACACCAGAAACACAAGGGGTAGTGGAAAAATCAGGCATGGCTGACCAAATAAGGAGAGCGAAGGGAGATCACCACCCTCTGTGGGATCAGGTTGAGATCATAGACAAAGAACACCATTAGAATATTCATAAACTTAAGGAATCAGCACATATGCTAGGCCACAAAATTCTCCTGAGCTGACCAAGCATAGAAATGAATACAATATGGGAACCAGTAATAAGGAGTGCCAGAGAAAAGCAATAATAACAGCAAAAGTTGCAATATGAGCTCTGGTAAAAAATGTAATGATAACAGCAAAAATTGCAATATGAGCACTGGTAAAAATGGTTGCTGAAGACATTAGGTTTATAATACCCAGAAATTCATACACATAAAACTAATAATCATTGCCAACCTGGTTTTTGAATTATATATATATATATATATATATATATAGATCGAGTATGGATAGGAATCCAACAAAATGATAGGAAAATCATAAAACTCTATAGATATACTCTACTGAAAAATTGTTCAAAATATCCCACAGCATCTCACTAACTTTTACATACTTTAATATCCAGAATGTTTTCTTACACTTATTTGAATATTATCTGTTACTTTCTTACACGTGACACGTCTCCAATCAAAACATCCTACTGCATCTTACTAACTTTTACACACTTTAGCATCAAGAATATTAGCCAAACATATTTAAATGTTATGTGTTACTTCAATGCACCTGACACGTATCTAAGCAATGAAATAACTTAACACAATATATAATCTGTGTTGCTTTGGTTTTAATCATATGTCATAATTTCTGTCTTGATCTCTGATGAACCTTTAATAAAGTGAAACGTCTGTTTCTACTTGTGCATTTTCCTATCATATATCTATATATATGGAATATTCAGGTTGTCTGAAATTTTCCTGTAACTTTTACCTTCTTTCCAGAGCTTAACAATTAGTTCTTTTTGTGAATTTGTCAATTCTTTACCTCTTGCCATGATGAAAACCTTCTTGCACAAATATCAATTACAGAATGTTCTGGTTGTATTTTTCAGCTAAAAATAACTACTGATAACATTAATGGAACATTTTGGAATATTCCCCTTGAATAATCTAGAGTATTAAAGCAATTTAAAAGTTTTAAAATCTAAAATTTGCATTGTACGAATAATTTTTCACCAATTAAAATGGATAAATGGGATTTATTTCTATTAAATCAATTTTTTCTGTTTTCTTTGAATATTTAGTTACTATG
>OZ038483.1:40134081-40154081 GCA_964036315.1 Acanthosepion esculentum | reverse complement strand
CATTTATTACACATTTGAGTTCACAATAGTTACTACGGGAAAAATCAGGCTGGAATACATGTGTTTTCTACATAAACACAAGAAGAATTCCTGTTAGAAAATGAACAATAGGAGAAACTATCTGTTCCTATTGAAGGAGGAGAGAATTTATTTATATATATATATATATATATATATATATATATATTTTATAATAAAAAGAAAGAACAGTAAGATATATAATCCAGTGTTCTTATTGATATTTTTATTTTTACAAAAAAGTGCTCAATGTAAATTTACAGAGCATAAATATTATAAATTAACTGATTTAAAATAGTGTTTCTTCACAACACAAGAATTACCATGTTTCAAAAAGCAAAGCTAAAAACTTCAAATTTAATTACATAATTAAATTAAAAACATTAGTTCTGCTTCATCTTCAAGCTAATTCTCAAAACTTATAGGAAAATTCGCTTGAAGATGAAACAGAACTAATGCTTTTATTTTAACTATATAATTAAATTTGAAGTTTTTAGCTTCGGTTTTTGAAACATGGTAATTCCTGTGTCGCGAATAAACCATATTTTAAATCAGTTAACTTATATATATATATATATATATATATATATATATATGCAGCAACGTATCTTTTATATATGTTTCATTGAATGTGACAATCAAGGAAAATCTTAAGTTATATAAGTAAATTTAAATTTTCCCATTTTTCAATTTGAATATTCACATTTGTAAATCTTTAAATGAATACTATTCTGAAATGATTCAAATAAACTCCAAACTACTCACAAAATCGCATATGTGATGATATCTCACTAACAGTTTTGTCTGTGTTTTAGATAATTTATTTTGGCTGTAACAGAAAGAAGTGAAACTTTTCATTGAGTCATCAAGGTTCTGTGATTGTGATAATGAAAAATGGTGTCTTCCTGTAAAAGAAAGGAGGAGAAGAAAACTTTGATGGTATTGTCAAATGTAAAATGAAACTGAATGCATTCAGCAGTATAGGTTGAATGGTATGGATCTATGGCACATTTTCTCAGAAATACTTTTCAAAGCATCTGCAGTTGAATGTGATAACCAAGAGATAAAATCTATGAAATACTATCGGATCATAAGGAGATTGAGATGTAGCAATAAGAGCTGACCATTGTTGCTAAAGAATTCTGCAGGGTGAGAATGGTTCAGTTTTACAAGATGTCATATGAGCTACAAGTAGACGAATGCATTCAGGTAACTTTATTACTTACTGCATTTACACAGATGCATTTCAGAAGATTCAATACATACATACATACATACATACATACATACATACATACATACGTACATACATACATACATACATATATATATATGAATTTCTGTTTGAGTATAAATATCTATATATGAGTTTATATATATATATATATATATATATATATATATATATATATGAAGTTCTGTTTGAGTATAAATATCTATATATGAGTTTATATATATATATATATATATATATTATACATATATATAATCAGAATAATGGTAGGAAAATGGATGGCAAGATTGAAACACTGGTTACAGTTCATATCAATGTTGAAGATACTGACACAGTCAACATTTAGAGACATTGAACATCAAAATTTAGATGAAAGTTTTGAGAATTTCTGTATTTGTAATATTTTGATGTTGTTGGCGGGTTATTTTATAACAGCTCTCTACCTCAGGAATAAATACAAGGTACTAAAAAATGAAAATGAACAGAAGAGTGTCAAAACAATTTTTACCTTTTTATTATATGCTTCAATGTAAAGCAATAATACAACATGACATAAACTTAAACATGGTACTTACAATAGACAAGGTTTACATTCAGTAAGTTTACGACCTTTGAGTTCAGGCAAGGTGAAATCATCAACTACCAGTATATATCTTTGTTCTCCATGGTGTGAGTCGAGACGCCAGTTGCGATGCATGTACAACCTCTTTCCAGAACTGGAATGACTAATTGTGTTAAGAGCCCCAATTCATCTCAGTTGTCCTTACTATTTCAAGGGCATTAACTCATCTCACCTCATCTGATTGCTAGGTGGAGAGTTCTATATAAAAACATTCAGTGTGAATTGTAATTGGTATTCATTGTAGTTCTCTTATGAAAGACTGATTCCACCAATAAAACCATTGTTTGCTGGGAGAAGTTTCTTCTCAAAATGTCTCATTATAGAGTTTTTAATCTTTTCATTGAGTGCTCTATGTCTAAGTGAGCAAGGCAGAGCAAGTACCCTACCCAGCAACATGGCGCAAAGCTTGTATTAGGTTGGTGCAAAAATAATGTTGTTTTCTCACATGAAGTTGAACGTCAAAAAACGACTTTATTTTTGCACCAACCTAATATATATTTATATATGGATGTTAGTAGGATATAGAATACTATCTGAACAAAAATGGAAATAATGTGACAAAAATGAAAAGCTGTTCAGAGTTATTTTGTCTCTTTATAGCAAATATCTTCATGTTAGAAAATTATTTAACAAATAGGTAGTAAATATCTTTATCAGTAAATATCTTTTTTGTATACTGCATTGTGCGGCATCTGATAAAGATATTTACTATTAGGTTGGTGCAAAAATAATGTCGTTTTTTTATGTTCAACTTCAGTCAAAAAACGACATTATTTTTGCACCAACCTAATAGTAAATATCTTTATCAGATGCCACACAATGCAGTGTACGAAAAAACAGAAAAAAACAAATCTACTCGAAGTGGGCTAATTTCAAATCCAGTAAATGGTAAGTTTCAACACAAAAAAACAAACTTTCTGGACATTGAATCTGATAAAGAGATTTATGAGGTACATTAAAAAAGTATCTGACTTTATTTTTTTCCTACCGAAGCTAATGCCACATAGGAAAAATCCTTTGGATGGTAGGTGATGCTACTCTTTCTTTCGCTCTGTTACACCATCTCAGTTCCTGGCGATTATGCTTGGAGTAGATAATATGAGATAATATACATATGTAGAAGATAACAGAGTAATGAATAGTGGCTCAGATTGAGGAAACAGAGTGCTGTGTTCAAATTACAATCAAGTCCATTACATTCACTTATGTGCTAATACCCTTGGGAAATATATGAATCCATCTCTTCTCCCTCCAGTTATAGGTAAATAGCAGAACAAATTGGGCCGTTTAGACTTGGTTAGCAACCAGTCTAAGAGAAGGAAAGCTCTGAATTCAAACCAGCCTAGAACTGTTCGTGTCACACTATCCTGAAGCTCATATACATGCAGTTCGGACTGCTTGTGAATCCAAATTCCCACTGAAACTCCTACTATGAATTTGCAGGTTCTTTGGCATTTAGAAGATTTTTTTAATGGCGCCAGCTCAACAGATCTCAAGTGAACGCCACAACAAGTACAAGTAGAAATAAGGACAAAAGTAAATGGTCTAGATTGTCAGACAAGACGTAATAACAAACTTATCCAATTTCAAACCATCAGATACACAACTGGAAGCTCTTGGAGCTGAAATTTGCCACTGGAATATGAAAAGAAGATATTAACAGATTTTATGATAAAAAAGCAAAGGGTACCTCCTTCATCATGATAAACCATAAAAACATTCATTCAATCAATCTTGATACTCCTAAAATTTAAATATTTTCCGAACGACTGATATTTTGCCAAAATTCAAATGTTTTTCAAAAGACTGATATTTTTCTAAATTTGTATTTGGTTTTTCTTTTTCTTTCCTGGTATAGGAAGCATCAAAACATTTTTGTTACTCTCACTCCCAGCCACAACAGACATATAGCTACCAATGGCTGTATAAAAAAACTCCCCAGTTGAAGGTCTATGGACCTTTGTGACTGACGGATGCCATGCACAAGTTTGATTTTATCCTTTTTTTTTTATTAGATTGCTTTTAAATGCTTCATTCAAATGCTTATTTACAAAGCAAATTCCTTCTTATATACATTTCACATTTGCAAGATTAATAATTATGCTTTACTTTATAAGATGCAACTTTAAACTGTCCATAAATTTTCAATTGTTTCTTTTTTCTAGAAATCTCAGATTGCCATTCTGTTATGATTGGTAAGACATGTGGATCAGATATAAAATGTTTTTGTTTTTTTCTAGTCCACACAGTTGACTTACAACTGGAGAATGATCTGTGATTTTCAGTAAAAGTAACAAAAAATAAAACAAAAAAATTAAGAGTCAAAGGTTAATAATAATAATAATAATAATAATAA
Organism: Acanthosepion esculentum; assembly: GCA_964036315.1. NCBI lineage: Eukaryota > Metazoa > Mollusca > Cephalopoda > Sepiida > Sepiidae > Acanthosepion > Acanthosepion esculentum. The sequence continues at coordinate 40,149,851 of OZ038483.1, read as the reverse complement.
TCATCAACAGTGTTAATCTTGCTTTTAAACTTCTTTTCAGAAATTTCTAAAATACTCAATTTGATGGTATTTTAAAAACAGGATCAGTTTGATTTATGACCAGATAAAATCAAGCAAAAAGTTTTTAGAAGATAATGTTGCTTCTTTTCACTGCTTTTGTGGGCCTTCCTGTCTGTTTAATTTTGTGTTGCCTACATTTTGTCGTCTGTCACATTAAATTCCTGTTTTTGAGAACGGCCTGAAGAGAAGCTCATTTGCTTGATTATTCTTTTTGGGAAAAGGTGAAAGTTGACTGATGAAAATGAAATGGTTTAATGAATCCATTCATGGAATAAACAAGAAAAGGCAGGAAAAGATGTAATGTTTGTAGTTTTCAGATCTTTGTCTTTCATCAGAATACAAAGAACTGTATTTATATCACTCTACATTGAACTATATTTGCTCTTGTAGATTTGACTCAGCAAGTTGGAAATAGGACTAATTCTCATGTTGTCTTGAACTGTATAGCAAATTTCTGACCAATTTTGGTTTAGCTAAAATCAAAATGATCTCAGTTGGTGGGAAACTGAACTAAAGATAGAAAGAATTTGAGATTTTATTCTCAGTGATTGGTTAACTGAACACAAGTCAATGAATCCATTGAAGTCTGATCACTTGTCAATAAACTATCTGTTAGAGTAAGCTAATTTTTCCACTTATAAAGGACAATAACACAAAATACAATTGAGTTATCTTCCTTGTTCGTTAGTTGGAATGAGCACTTCTGAATTCAACATGGTGACAAACTGACATGCATATGGAATTCATGATTTAAGTCCAAACTAATCCATGTTGTTCTCAGGTAGTAAATGAATGAAAGTTGTTTTATTATGTGTTAAAATACACTTTATACACACATATCTTTTATTTTCACTTGATTTTATTCATCCCAACAATCTGGAATATAACACTGTCCATATATCACTATTTCAGATTTGCCTGTGTAGGAGAATCGATCAACAGTGAAAAGCATCAAATGGTCAGTATGCAGTTGCTCACATGAACAGTTTATTTTTACTTGCATGTCAAACTCTATAATTCTGTTTAATGATTAACTGCTGGCGAATTGTATAAATAAACCAGTATTATAGGTTTAGTTGATTTAGATTTACTCATGAGAAGAGAAAGGCTTAGTAATAATTCATGTTTTAAAAGACTGTGAGGTTTCATGTTATACTTTATTGGCTCAATGTTTAATTCTGAGATTGTCATCACAAACTAACTTTAGTCCAAAAAGTTAAAGGATATGAGATTTTATATTTTATTTATTTTAATCCTTTCACCCCCAAGCAAGGGGTTACTAAATGTAAAGGAAACAGAACAATAAAAGACCAAAATTTAAGGGGACAGAAAACAAATAACTACAAACATAGAAAGAAAACTCTAACTTTTAAGTCAAAGGAAGAAGTACTTTTGCTTCCAAAATTAAAAAAAAAATAACAATATTCCTCTTTCATAGCTGGTCCCTTAAAAAAATAACAGTTGGTACTTGATTTTCAAGTAAGGCTGAACCTAAGAAAAATATAGATGGCTTTATGCAAAAGTCCAAATATCCAATGAAGCATTTTCTAATGCTAACTACACCAGAAATAATGACGTCATCATGTACAACATCAAATTTCCATTTTCTGTAAGAGTTGGAATAGCCAAGGTATTGGCAGCCCCACCAAAAACATATTCAAATGCCCAAAGTAGAATTTTCTATTGGCAGCCCCACCAAAAATATATGTGGCTTTATGTAGGGATTCAAATATCCACAGTAGAATTTTCTATTGTTGGCCTACCAAAAACATATATGGCTTTATGTAGGGATTCAGATATCCATGACAGAATTTTCTAATTAGATCCCAAACAAATGCATACTTATATATAATTGATGTAAAAATAATCATAAAACTCATCTTAAAAAAAAATGATTTTTCTCTTTTTTTTTTTTTTTTTTTTTTTTTTTACTCATTTGGTGCATGTTCATGCAACTTTTCCCACTGTTTAAAGATTAATGCATACAAGAAATATTTGTTTGTTGAATAAATATACCGAAAATTGAGCAGTATTTTCAAAAAGGCAGTAAAAAAAAAAAGAATGAAAAACATTGAATATTGTTACAGTTTGTTGGCAAATAAGATGAATAAATGTTTTGGGCAGCTTTTATTTGGTCTTGGCATTTTGACTTGTTTTTCTTTAAAGTGGTAAGTCAGTTATTTCATATGCCAATAGCAAAATGAGAATCAATTCTTTTGTGGCATTTTGTGGTTAATAATGTACTATATCACTTCCCTGGACACCATGCAACTCAATCTTCAGGCACACCAAAATCATGTGCCTTAATTCCAGTGGACTCCATCAGATTGTTTCTCTCAGCCTCCATTACCCTTTCCCTGGCAAGGAAAAAGTATTATTTGTAGAGCAGCTTACAGTCAGACAAGTTATCATGCAAACGTCACGTAAAACTCTTGTCATAATCATAAGCTGACCTCAAATTAGCCTTTGCTGTTAGCTATAAGTGTGTTACATGCCAACATTTACAAATTGTGCCAAAGTAAAAGTGTAATTGTAAGCATTTGTCAGATCTAAAATACATATATATATTTATATATATATATATATGTGTGTGTGTGCAATTGTTCAAAATTTGCTATATTTATAGGAAAAGAGTGCTCACTGTCAAGCATAGATCATTTCTAAAAATCAGCACTCACAGGCAGTTTCATAGTGTAAGTGATCATCAGACCATGTGTCTGAGGACTAATTAAGGTGGTGGGGACTAGGTAGTGTTGATTTTTTTTACGTCCACACCATTTTTAGCTATCTATGTCTGTATATCAGTGTGTATATATATATATATATATATATATATATAAACATATATTGTTAAATATAATAAACAATGCTTTGCTATTCCAAAACGATTGTCATTTTATAGCAATCTTCTATTTCAACATAAGAGAATATATCTTTGTTTAAATGTCTGCATAACCACTCTGAAGATGGTTCATGTGAGTCGAAAACTTAGCTCAAGGAACGGCTTAATAAAAAAAAGTGTCCAAACATTGGACAATTTGTCTTTATTTTCACACAAAATTAAAGCAAATATATGGAGTTTAGAACAGCTCCTGATTAAACATAATAGACATTCATTGTCTGTTATATTTAACAATATACGTTTGAATAAGGATCTGCTGTCCCAATACACTGTATGTATGTATGTATGTATGTATATATATATATATATATATATATATATATATATATATATATATATATAAAAAAAGATAGTTTTAAAGGTACAAAATTTTATCATAGCAATAAAAGTATTAAGCTTAATATTACTAGACATATTAAAAACGCGCGAAGCAACCGGTTTCGCTCCCGCTCCCGCTCCCGCTCCCGCTCATCAGGCTTACAACGGGAGATTTAAATTTAAAAGACAGAAAATGTACAATAAAAGGAAATGTGGAGGGGGATGAAAAAAAAAAATATGAGCAAAAGGAGCTAGAGGCAAATGTTGGGGCTCGCTGTCATTTGCCTCAAGTTCCTTTTGCTCATATTTTTTTTTTTCATCCCCCTCCACATTTCCTTTTATTGTACATTTTCTGTCTTTTAAATTTAAATCTCCCGTTGTAAGCCTGATGAGCGGGAGCGAAACCGGTTGCTTTGCGCGTTTTTAATATGTCTAGTAATATTAAGCTTAATACTTTTATTGCTAATATATATATATATATTTATATATACAGACACACACACACACAGTAACCTTGGTCCTTGACCATAATTTGTCCTGAAAGTCTGTTGTAAAACTAAATTGTTTGTGAATTGAATCATTTTTTCCCCTTACAATTCATGTAAAAGAGATTAATTCATTTCCAAGCACTAGATGAATGCTTATTTACATGCTTACACAATATATTTTAGTATAAAAAATGTTTATTCAAGCAATAAATAACACACAAATGTGTAAAAGAAAAACATAACAGAAGTAAATTTAACATAACAACACTGTATCATGTATATACCTTTTTGGTTGCGATATGATGGCATAAGTGGATGGAGGTGAAGTAATGACGGGGAGATATTTCTGAGATGGAGAGTCCCATTCCATAAAAACTTCTGGTAACTGTCTTTCGGAGGTTTCTTCCTTTCTCTGTCTCTTTGGCCCAGGTAAATCTTTCTCTGTGATTTTTTTTTTCTTTCAGTAAAGACCTGTCCAATGTTAGTTGTTTCTGCCTGCACTGTAAATTTTTTCTAAAATGTGACACGACATTGCCATTGAAAAGGTTTACTGCTCTATTTGCTACCACTGTACTAGGGTGATATTTTTCTACAAAATTTTACACATCACCCCCATTTAGCACAAATTTCTTTGATTAAAGAACTTGGGACATCCGCCTTTCCTTCCTCCTCCGTTTCCAAATTTCTGGCCACATGAATTGCAACACGGTGATCTTTTTCTCACAGATTGTGCCCAACTGACCCTACTATACTGTGCAGTCGAAAAAATCAAAAACAATGCACATTCGCAAAATTAAAAATATAAAATGGCAACAATTTACCCATCACATTCTGTATATATATATATATATGTGTTTGTATATATACATATATATGTGTGTGTGTGTGTATATGTGGGTTTGCATGCATACATATGTTTATTTTTAATAATGTTAAACCTGAACAAGGCTCATGAGGGTAAGCGGCATTGTTTATTCAGATATGTGAGAAAGATAACAGTTGGCTCTAGACTTGAACAGATTAAGATTGTACTGAAGAAGCAACCTCTTGGGAGCTAGTTCCACACTGCAGTGCTTCATGGGAAGAAGCTGCTTGAGTGGAATTTACATCTCACAAAGGGAATGTTGGTGGTTTGTTACCATGTGCATAGCATGACATGTCTCAGCTGTGAAGCTAAGAACTGGTGGAACTAAGGAATATAGTTTATCTGAAAGCTTTCCATGGAAAGTACGACAGAACATTGAGAGACTGGCAATGTTTCGTCTGGGAGAAAGGGGTTGTAGGGTGGTAAATAATTTGTCACCCACAAGGTCTTGGAGACAGTTTTGAATTCTGTCGAGACTGGAAACTGAAGACTGGGTGGCACCTTCCCCTATATGGCATCACTACTCTATTTTCTGCTTGATCTGGCTCTTGTGAAGCTAGAAGATAGCAGAAGGAGGATTTTTCCAGTGTCTTTTGTCTTGGATCATATGTTCCACTTCGGGTCTGAATTAATCTTAAGTCCCACTAGGCACTCAAGGCATAGCACTTCCTCTTCAGCCAGATAAAGATATTATCATCAAGATCAAAGAAAGCATGCATATAGCCTGTATCTTAACATCCCTATTGTACTCTCCTGTAATATAGTATATTGCAAACATATCAAATGACTTGAGTGATTCCACCAAACATTTCTGAGATCCATTCTTGACATCAAATGGCAGTCACTCTTGTCCTCCAAAGATCTGAACACAACAGCATTGAAACAATCATAATCCTCAAAATAACATGCAGAACACAATGTGAGAATGGGTGATAACAGGATTTCCAAACAACATTTCTATGGAGAACTGTAAACAGGAAAGCATCAAGCCTAGATTTAAAGAGGTTTAAAGATCATCTGAAGGATAATCTCAATGTGTCACACATACAAAGTGGGGATCATTTTATAAGGGAAGGATGCATTGTCTCTGAAGATGAATATCTTAGGCATGTTCAGATGAACCATGATCTCAGAAGAGACACTCACTCTGATTTGCCAGCTAATATGCAGTTTGGGAAATGTGGTGTTTGTGTGTGAGAGTGCATCTTGCTGTTGCGAGCAGGTTATATAAACCATCTTAAAGTTCATCATAACACCAGAAGCAAGCCAACCTGCTTCATTCTCCTGTCAACAATACCTGTTTTGTTTGCTACAAGGTTTCAGGTCATCATCTGCACTGAAAAGGCACATGGTGGTACACAGGAGAGTTGCAGGGCATAACTGATCCAATCAACCCTATCAAGGATACAGAGTTTATCTGTTATATATGCATAATACGTATGAAATTGAGTGTGCTTCTCAAGAGTCGTCTGATGTAAAGAGTGAAAATAAGATGTGGCCAACACCATATATATATATATATATATATGTATCTGTCTATATTTCTGAGATTACATTATTCAGACTATTGTCCTTATCTTTGTCGCCATATTTATTACATTTCGGCTATTGTATGCTATGGCCTTCTTCAGAAAATTCCTACACAGATGTTAGATCCAGTGACAGCACCCAAAAAGTATGAGTTCAATATCTGGTTAAGGTGGTGGAGAACTTGGAGAGGGGAATTAACAGGAGATAACTGATAACTGACATCCATTAGACATGGCACATGGAACTAGAACAGTCTACCTCAGTGAGCGAAATAAAGGGTTCAGTTCAACATTCCAACCACCTGAAGAAGGCCAGAGTATACAACGGCTGAAACGTTGTAATAAATATGGCGACAAAGATGAGGACAATAGTCCAAATAATGTAAATAGTATATATATATATATATATATATATATTCTGTTTATACATTATTTTTATAGATACAAATATTTAAATAAATGCTCTGTTTATAACAACATTTACTGGGCTGAATGTTTGAGAAATTTCATAGAAAATATATGTTCTCCATTAAGATATGTTTTGAGCAGATATGAGCATTTGAGACAAATCATGTGAAATTTGTTGTTTGACCAGATGCTTTTTTTGAAGCTGAATTGTATAGCACGTCAACTGATAACTGATTTTTATTGTATTTTTGTTAATGATTTTTGATAAATTACTATTACTATGTTTTTCAATTAATTTAAAGAATATTTTCCTATTTTTTTATTATATTGTATTATATTTTATATATTATATTTTATTATATTATATTTTATTATATTATATTTTTTATTATATTATTATAAGGAAATAAATATAAGGAGGGTTTAACCAGATTGTTTCTTTAGTTTTTTTTGTGTATTGTTTTTAGTTATGTATTCTTAGTCAAATAACCACATTTTCTTCATTCTGATTCATATATTTTTTTATTTTCATTAAATATTTTTATACTGCTAGAATAAGCTGTGATTCTTTTGTTATAGATATTGGTATATGTTTAAATATATTAGGTGGATGATTTGAATTTTTGTTTTTGTGCTTGAATACTTCACAACAAGTTGTACACAATAACACTCATTCAAAACCCCATAGACACTACTTGTCAAAACTGATCAAGGGTGCCTGATGATTAGTATAGCATATAATGTTGTATGTGTACCTAACTAAGCCTACTCACTAACACCCACATACCTAGAGCGGGTGGGGCTTATCCCTCAGCTTAAAATGATTTTAATTTACTGTGCCAAGTGTTAAAGAGCTGAGTGCTGAATAATTTTTTTCTCTTTTGTGCTTGTCATTTGTATTCATGTAAGAATGGATTGCAAGTGTAAGAATAATCCTGACAACTGTTAAATCTGTAGTAATGTGGTTCTTCCTAATTGTCAAGCAGAAATCCCTGACTTTGTGAAGAAAGCATATCACAATTACTTTGGAGTCAAACTAAGGGATCAGGATAAGCCATTCGCTCCCCACATTTGCTGTAAAACGTGTGGAGAACTTGAGGAATGGTAAAAGGAAGAGTATGCCATTTGCCATTCCAATGGTCTGGAGGAAAGGAAAAGATCACATTACAGACTACTATTTCTGCAAGATAAATCTAAAAGGAATAAATCACAAGAACAAGCACAATGTCCAATACCCCAATGTTCCTTCTACCATAAGACCAATCCCTCATGTCCCAGACTTTGCTCTTCCTGAGACAGATGGTAACATGGAATATAGCTCTGTTTCTGAACAAGGTGGCATGGCTGTTGTAGCTGCGGTTGACACATAGAAGCACGAAGAGGATGACCAGCCAGTACCCTTTTGACCCAAGCAGAACTCAATGACCTGACACGAGACATGAACATTTCAAAGGAGTCTGCTCAGCTGCTGGGTTAACATCTCAATAAGAAACATCTCTTGACACCAGGAACAATGTTCTACTGGAATTGAGACTGTGAGAGAGAATTACAACAGTTTTTCACATTCCAGAATAAGTCATCATTGGTTTATTGCAACAACATTGCTGGATTGATCAAATCAATGGGCTTAGAGTATGATGCTACAGAATGGAGACTTTTTATTGACTCACCCAGCAGAAGTCTCAGAGCAGTTCTTCTACATAATGGGAATAGTTTTTCATCTATCCCTATTGGGCATTCGTTACAAATGAAAGAAACTTACAACAGCATGGATCATTTGTTGTCTGCTGTTAACCATCAGGAGCACAAATGGTTGCTTTTTAATTTTGATTTTAAGGTGGTAAGACTAGGGCTCCATGGTGGGTAAACAATGTATCCTTGTTTTCTGTGTCTCGAGGACAGCCGGGCTGACGACCAACATGATGTCAGACAAGTGTTAAAATCTGGCTTGCATAACATTCAGTCTCAAACTTGTGCTGAACTGAACAAAATGCTGCTTCCACCCTTACATATCAAGTGAGCAGTAATGAAGACAATGGACAGGGAAAGCAGCTGGTTTGCTTTCCTCCAGGAGAAGTTCCCATGGATAAGGATGGAGAAACTCAAGGCTTTTATATTTGACAGCCCTCAAATAAGAGAACTCATTAAGGACACCATGTTTGATGAAGCACTGAGCAAAGTGGAACTGTCTGCCTGGCAGTCACTAAAGTCAGTAGTTACAAACTTCCTGGGAAACCACCAGAGTGTTGAATACGAGAAGGAAATTGAAGAGCTACGGAAGAGTTTCCATCAACTCGGGGCACAAATCTCAGTCAAACTACACTTTCTGCAGTCACACTTGGACAATTTTCCAAAGAACTGTGTAGATTTGAGTGAAGAGCAGGGTGAACGCTTTCACCAAGACATTTGCACTATGGAAGAGTGCTACCAAAAGCTGGTGGGATGTAAACTTTCTTGCTGACTATTGCTGCTGCTTGAAACGGGATGCAGAGAATGCCGAGCAGAGGAGGAAGTCTCTGAAAAGACCTTTCATCCATGAATAGCTTCTTTGATGTACTATCTACATTATCTGGACTATTGTCCTCATCTTTGTCACCATATTTCGGTTGTCGTACGCTCCAGCCTTCTTCAGGGCATCTGTGTATGAATTTGTGGGTATTATAAACCTAATGTCTTCAGCAACCATTTTGGGGGAGTCAGGAGAAATAGACAAAGAACACCATTGGAAAATTTGTAAACTTAAGCAATCAGCACATATGCTAAGCCACAAAAATCTCCTGAGCCAACCAAGCATAGAAATGAAGACTTTAGGTTTATAATATCCAGAAATTCATACATAGATGTCCTCAAGGACACATGGCACAGTGGATAAAAGCGTTAGTTAGATCCAGTGACAGGACCTGAAGAGTGTGAGTAATATCAGGTTAAGGCAGTGGAGAACTTGGAGAGGGGAATTAACAGGAGATAACTGACATCCATTAAACATAGCATGTAGAACTAGAACAGTCTACCCCAGTGAGTGAATAAAGGGTTCAGTTTGACATTCCAACCACCTGAAGAAGGCATGAGTGTACAATGGCCAAAACGTTGTAATAAATATGGTGACAAAGTTGAGGACAATAGTCCGAATAATATAAATAGTGTACATAATACCTCATCTCATAAATATAGACAGATACTTCCTTTGCGTATTTTTAAGTTTGCTATTTCACAATGTGAGCTTACTGTGAATATATCAGCCTTAAATTTAGCATTATTTGTTTAATTCAACAAGAAAATAAATAGTTATAATACTGTTCTATATATTTCAAGTAAGAGCTTGTATCTTTAAAATTTTATCTGGTTAGAAAAAATGAGTAAGATTTTTGAATTCAACATAAAAACATTGTCGTAAAATCAGATATTATATATTCAACCTTGAAAATATTGCAGGCCAGTGTAATTTATTTGATTTATTTATTAATTTTTGTATTATTTATTAATAGTTTTTGGAATTTATTGTTGTTTGTTCTTGCTTCTATCATATTTATGTTTATTAAGTCATTTTTGAAATCTGTGAGTTCTTTTTGTTGAGGTCGGTATTTCATTGTTGAAAATACAAATTTGTTGTTATTGTTATTATCATTATTATTGTGATCATTTTTAAGAAAGTATAATACTTTCCATCATAGACTTTTTATGAAATGTTCTCTTTTTTCATTAAGTTTAATTTTTTAAACATGTACATTTGATATGGGAATATCTTTTAATGACTAAACAAATTATACCGATTCCATATTTTTTTTAAAATATAATAATAGTAATTGATTGATATTTACAAAAGTGGTCAACTTGAAATTTTTGTTTTAATTCCTGGAGATTTAAGATTTAAGAAACAGCAGATATTTTTATAAAAAAAAATATCTGCTCTTTCTTAAATCTTAAATCTTATATAACAAAAACAATTTTTGTTAATTTCAATCAACAAAGTCGGTTTAACTTTTTATTGTATTTTTCCGATTTTAAAATAAGCTGTTTCACATCTGGATCAAATTTGTAGATAAACAATTTTGTTTTTCAATCATCTCAGAAATTATCAGATGGTCAAAATTGTAAATATGTTTTTTTGTTAGCTTCATCCTGGCATGCTTTGACAATGCTTTTAGATGTACATATATGAATTATGTCATGTGCAAAATGTTTTCACAGAGGTTTTCTAAATATAACTTATATGCAACTTAACAGGGAACACCTTAAAAAGAAGTCCCAAAATGTTCGAAAGAAAATAAAATCAGTAAGTGTATACACCTGTTCAACTTAGAAAAACAAATAAATTATTCAATAAGACCACCTCATTCACATAAATGCTGGCTTTCATGTCATGATGACAATCATCAGCAAGTCCTTGGTATTGTGGGTCTACTGGAATCTCTCTCGGTGACGGATTAGATTGAGTAGGTAAAGGGATTCAAATCAGACAAGGCCACGTGTTGAGTGTGATGTAATTGTAAAAGATTACAATTATACACAATGTGGGCCCACTTCTAATAACAGGCTGCAACAAAAGAAATATGAAATATAATTTTTTTTTATAAAGCAAATCACCTCAAGCAAGGTAGGAGTACAAAGTGTGAGAGAAAAAACTTTTTGAATAGAAGAGACGATTACATTTAACCATTTTGACAGTGAAAGGGTGGGACTGAGATACCACCCTAGTAGCTTGCTTAAATTCATGCAGTCTGGGAACCAGCGAAAGTAGCTCGTTGGAACAGTTAACGTGAAAATACATGTAGAAGAGACAGAGAGAAGCCATGGTATGTCTGTGAGTAAGCAACTGTAGACTAGATGCCAGATCAAGACCTATCACATTGCATATTTGTCTCTGGAGTTTGTCAAGGGCACCAGACCATATATGACAGCAATATTTCATGCAAGGATGAATGGTTGATTTATAGATTTGAAGGATGGACTCAGACGAGTAAAACTTTCTGGCACGACATAGAGAACCAACTTTTCTTGAAGCAGATGAAGCTATTGATTCAATATATTTACTCCACCTCATGCCAGCGGACAGTGTGAGACCAAGCAGGCATAACGAGGCACTCTCAAGGAGTTGGGAATCAGCCATTCTGATGGGATGCAGGGAGGATTCTCTGTGGTGGGTAAAGAAGAGCAGTTTCGTTTTGGAGGCATTAAAGTTTACAAGCCATTTCCTGTTCCAGTCAACCATAGATTGGAGGTCCTTTTTGATATCAGCAGCCATGTTGAAATATCACACACACACACACACACACACATATATATATATATATATATATATATATATATATATATAATAATTAGAGATATTTATTCAAATGGTACATACATGTTCATTTGACTTTTCCACGTTGTTGTTGGTCAGGAAGCAGCTTGATACATTTTTACAGTTCCTGGGGAAGTCGTCAAAGAGACAGAGTTTACCAAAGTGGAAACAAGCCAGGGCTGTCATTGACTTATCTATTGACCAATCAGAGGACTCATTACATACTGGTTACAACAATGCTGTGAAAGAAACCTCTGAATTAGCCATTTCCTTTATTTTTTTAAAAGGAGCTGTTACATAATCACGAAAATCTTGTTGGAACACACATGACCACGGCATTGTCCCAGGACTCAATCACACTGTCTAACACCTCATTAGGAAGAGATACTGCATGACTTGATACTTAGAGCTCACAATCCCAAGCATAATCTTAAAAAAAAAACATAGAAAAAACTAACTTGTTTTGCATTTTTCTGAGAACTACAGAGTTGTAATTCCTTCTGTTTCCTTGGCCATCTTCAAGAAGCTGGCTGTTGACCAGTGCCATGAGTGCAGCTTATCTTTTCATTTCCTGTGGCAGATTGAAAACTGCCATGTTAATGCTCACAAAATGTCTGAAAGAGAAATGAGAATGTTATAATTTAATGCATGCTGTGTAATATTATGTTGGGTCATCTTCTGTTTATGGCATACTGAGAGTTTGTTTCCAGTGTAAACTCTATGCATTTCCGAGGTGATGCTGAAAAATTCTCCATCTGAGCAAAAAAGAATTCATAAAAACAATCTGATGTTTGTTCATTTAGTCCAATTTTAGGAAGCAAGTCATGCCAAAAATCTTTTCCTTGTTATATAAATACATTTTCCTATCATGCTTATGTCATGCATGCTAGAGACAGCTGTAAAGTCCAACCAATTTTCCAAAATGATGCCATTAGAAGTACTTTTTTGTTGGGGTAAGAATTTTTCAGCATTCTTCATATATATATATATATATATATATATATATATATATATATATATATGAGGAATACTGAAAAATTCTTACCCCAATATATACTTTAATCAATTAACCTGAAGCAAAGCAACAATACCACTATATATATATATATATATATATATATATATATATATATATATATATATATATGTGTGTGTGTGTGTGACTAAAAACAAAAGAAAAACTTATCTTAGCCAACATATTTCACCCTCTGATAGACTTTATCAAATGTAAGATAAGTTTTCCTTTAGTCTTCATTCTTATTGTCCTGTACAGATATATTCTATCTGAATTTTTTACACACACACTCACAATATACATATACATATATATATATATATATATATATATATATATATATATGCAAGGGTACAAAATTTAATTAAAGTGGTAAAAGCAGACATGTAGAAACAAGAAGATAAATTCACAAAAATAAAAATATTTGCAAGTGTATGGTGAACAAATTGCATACATGTGGGAATACAACTGGTTAGGTAATAACTAAACATTTGTTATAAAACCAGAAATGTGTCTAGTCTTATAACTGAAATATGTACTGAGCAATGCTAATTTTGAATTTTGTTTGAAGGTGTTGGAATCAATTTATATTAAGTTCAACCAGCCATCTCTGTAAGCAGTTGTTGTGTTGTTAGGCTAAAATGTAATTAACCTGTAATTACTTTGTTTCATATAACATTTGGTTTCTGGTGTTCAATTTTAGCTACTGCGTGCATTTCTTGTCCTCAGCTGAGTTCTAATGAGAAAGGACAAATAAACTGTTTTATCTGTTAATTTTTTTGTTAATTATGTTCTAAAATGACGCTTTAGAGTAATGTTATTTTTTATTATCGTGTTTGTTTTTCTAATTTTTAACACTTTATCCCCTTCCCCGGTGTAGATGTGTCTCTATCTTTTTACAGAAAGTATCTTTTTAAAACATGGGTGAATAAACAAGTCCAAACATTAACGTTCAAAAACCAGCTATAGGTGTGTTTAGACATTGGTCTTGAGTCTTTTTATGTTCTTCTGAGCATGAAATGAGTCCAGTTGTAAACTCATACATCTGGTAGAGATGTTAGCCACTGCTCAGATACCTTAAGGTACCTCAGTTTCTTAGTCTTCACAAACAAGTAAAAAATTGATCTGCAAATGAAATATTTTGCCCAAAATAATTGGTGGGGAAGGGGTTAATACACACACACACATATATATATAGTACAGGTAATAGAGCCATTGGATCTTAATAATCCAGGTGGATCCTAATAATATAAAATATTGAAATGGCCCACAAAAAGAGCTCAATGTATTTATTATAACAGAGCATATGAATTACACATTTGGTTATAAATCTATTCCCGCCAAGGCTAAGTACGTTGGTCAACCCTGGTGGATGGACTGTATTCATATCAGAATCAGAGATTTAGAATTTAACTTAGACAGCAGTCGTAAAATTGATACCAAAACTACCGAAATCAATGTCTCAAAAATAAATTCAGGTTCCCACTAAAAAGTATCAAATTATAGTTACAAATGAGTTGTATTATCAAGACTAACAATAAATCACATTTAGATAATTTATATAAAGAAAGAATATATTTAAAGAAATCTTACATTAGTTAAATTTCTTTATGCTCGGATGTAAATTATCTAAGAACTGTCCCCAGTTCCTGTTTGTTTAGGAAGTATTTACAATTTCAAACTTTCACCTGCCTTCAGTCACTGTAAACATGGCTTTATTTTACCCAATATACATTAGTTTTGGATGTACTCAATATCACATGAATATGACGTTATTTTCTTTAATTTAGACATCATGAAATAAATTATAACCAAAATGGATTTTCAAGAATTTTCTTCTTATTATAATATTGCTCTGTTACTTACATTGAGCTCTCTTTAGATTAATATCCTCCTTGGAATTATATACACACACACACACACACACATATATATGTATGTATGAGATCATTGAAGTCCTAATAGATGAAACACATCGCAAAACTTTTTCCAATTTGTCATGTCTTTTCTTTCCTATATATATATATATATATATAATCAGTGTGTTAGTTTCAAGGCCTACACTTACTGTAGTATAGCTAGATGCATAAAAATAGCTGAAAGAGTATCAGTGATACAAGAAAGTCTCCTTGATGATGGATTCTTTTTTTCTTACTGATTATTGTATATTATAAGCAGGGTTGAAAAGCCATCTCTGGTCTGCTTATTAGTAATTCTCCTTGAGAAGGAACTGTCAGTAAGCACAGACTGTATACTTTTCATACATGTATGTAGATACGAAAAATACAATTGAATATAAAGCAACATAGATGCATACAATTCTGATCTGAAAGAAGCAAGATGAAAAAAGGAAGCATAACAATGATTGCTCAATGAATAGATAGATCTCCTGGAAACAATCAAGCAGCAACCAATGCTGTTACAAATATACATATATACAAATATAATATATATGTATTATATTTGTATATATGTATCTGTAAATATTTGTATATATATATATATATATATATATATATATACATTAAAAAGAAGAGAGGTACCGCAAACGTTTTTGGTTGTAATGTGGGTTTTTTAAAAAAATATTATTCTTTATTTTTCATAGATTTACATAATTTTACAACACGTGTTTCTGGTCTTACGACCGTCTTCAAGACGTAAAGTAAAATTTAAAGAAAGACATTGGAATGACCAACACAAAAACAGAGAATGTCTCATATAGAGAAGATGTAACATTGAAAAACATAAAGGAAAAAAATTAATTATTTTTAATAATTATTTTTAATAATATGTGGAAATCTCCACCCTTTAACTGAAGACGGTCGTAAGACCAGAAACACGTGTTGTAAAACTATGTAAAACTATGAAAAATAAAGAATAATAATTTTTTAAAGAACCCAC
>OZ038483.1:40111581-40126581 GCA_964036315.1 Acanthosepion esculentum | reverse complement strand
AATAGATGGCAATTTCCTCACATACACCCGCACTGCTCTTCTGCTGTCATGTTAAAACTACAAAAGCAATATCTGAAGAAAACAGCTCCTACTTCCATACCCATGCATACATCTGTCTAAGTATCTGTCAATATATATATATATATATATATATATATATATATATATATATATTAAATAACAGAAACCATATCACTTGGGGACTTTGAACAACAGCAACAACTAAAATGGTTATCACTCAAAGAGAAAATAATGACATAACCAAAATTTGATGTTCCACACTACTTCAAACAAAAGGTTAGAAAGGAAACCAACATCCATACTGTAAAGAGCAATAACATATACTCGATTTGAAAAATTTGTTTTTCTGAATAATTGTTTATTACAAACATTTTATAAATTTCAAATGACAGCAGCACTGGCTTGTCAGTCAGTGAAGGCCAAATGTTTCTTTATAAGGAAATGGGTTATATTACCATTAACATTTCTATAATATAAAATGCAATTATAATGTAGAGTAGAACTCGGCATACTCACTGATCTTCCCTACTACTGTGACAATTGACTGCCCCTATTTATAAATATGGCAAGTAGCCACATTAGAGTAGGATTTGAGGAGGAGTTGATTTACTCAAGTTTTCCCGTTCTATGTATGAGTATTTAATAAAGCTCTTCTTTTTCATTTTCCTGTCTAGTTTTCCGTTCCTTCAATACTTTCTCTAACTATGGTCTTCCTAATTCTCGGCTATTTCAAACTAAGACAACATTACAACACTTTATATGTGTATCAGTCACATACCTTAATCACGTCTTTCTTAGTTAATAGATATTTAGTCGTTTGCAGGAGTCATGACTTTGACAATCAGCAAACATACCGCGATACAACTTAAGATTTCAGGAGAGATCAGGTTGCTCATACATTGCCTTTTATACCTATTGTTTTGTGACATTTTCCTTTAAATATTTTTTATTATATATTTTTACTAATATTTTATGATTGGTATTAATGACATGTGACAACATAGTGAATTATATAAATAAGGTCCAACATTACTCAGAAAATGACAAAGAAATGAGAAAAAAAATGTAGCATAACAGCCACACCATGCGAGCTATTGCTGCTGTGGTCTCTGTACAGAGCAACTTTTAACAAGGAACAGTTACCAGCCAGTTACAACTGGTTTTGAATTCAGGGCTGTTCTTCTCCTAGACTGGTTACCAACCATGGCTAGAGAGTCCAGTTTGCTCTCTTTTAACTCCTAGCTAGAGGCAAGAAATGACTTCATACCTTTCCATGTGTCTCTGTGCAAAAGCAAACACAGTAGTCTCATCTGCAATTTGAACTTGGTATGTCAGTTCTACTCTCCTTGTTAATAGCTGCTACACTACAAGCACATAACAAAATGACTTACCATATATACTTAAGTATAGTGTGAGTTTTTATGATCAGTTTATTATACAAAATATACAGTGGGGTTACACTATACACTGGCAATTTTTTTTGAAGAGGTTAAAAAATCATGCATTTTCAGTGACTGGTTGCACTATACACAGGTAAATGTGTTCTTCTTTTCTTTTTGTGTGCCATGTCCTTTCAGGTTGTAGGCGATCATGGCTCTCCACATCCCTCTAGCCCTTTACAACTCTCAGCAAGTTCCTTCCCTCTGCTTCCTCCCCCAGACCACGTTTTGGCATCCACCTGCTCAAGCTCGTCAGGTATGTCAGGCACTGCTTTCCCTTCTTTTCTTTTTCCCTCTATTCAACCTGTGAGTATCAGATTCTCCAGGCCTTCCTTCCTCATTATGTGTCCCAGAACCTTCATCTGCCTCTTTCTGATGTTAAGTACAAGCCTTCTCCTTGTTTGCAACCTCTCTAAGACCTCATCATTGCTCACATGCTTGCTCCATGATACCCTTAGCATCCGCCTGTAGAACCACATTTCCATAACCGCGAGTGTGTTAAATTTCATGCACAAAATTCAGGGGTTGCATGATACATGCAATTAGCTTATAGATGTGTATATATGGTAAGTATTGCTATCATCTTTTTTTATATTAGCGGTAAGTTACTGTATATGTAATTTATGAAGTCATTCTGTGATTGAAAATTAATATATAAGTATTTATGAAGTATTAATGAATTTGCATTTAATCTGATATTTTTTATTACTTCAATTATTATTAAAGTGGACAATTTGTATTTGAACTAAACATCATACTTTTATTAAACAGTTTTTATTATGTCTTATCAGCCTGCACATTCAAGAAATCTAAGTTAAAAAAAATTCTTCTTCAACAGGGATCAAACCTGCAAAAGGGGACAAAGGATCAATCCTTGCTGGATAACGCATTTTCTTCAGCAAGATTTCTCAAATGCACAGGCCGATAGATGTAATGTTCACTGTTTAATCTGTTAGAGTTGAACCTCTATTTCAAATATTATGTATCCGCTATAATAATGTTTGAAATAATAAATAATATTTCTGCATAACTATCTCTGTTTATATATTGGCATATATTATGAGGGGGTGGTGAAAAGTTCTCATTTGGACTAACTTTACAAAATCTTTTTTTCATGAGATTTTCTTCATTGTTTGATTGATCAATTAACTCATTTTTTATGGCTTATCAACCCTTGTGGAATATTTAAAGCCAGAAAATATTCTTAGTAACATATTTTTTTTTGACACAATAATGATTTAGTGATACAAGTCCTACTAACTAACCCATAGCTGGGTGGAGAAGAGATGGATTCATATCTTTCCCAAGGGTAATTACGCTCAAGTGAATACAATGAACCTGACTGGAAATGGAACTCGGCGCTCTGATTAACAATTCTGAGCCATTATACATTACATCACCTGTGCATCCAAAGCTTACAGCTTCTAGTATTCTCAAGATGTCGCCCATCTTGATATTGACCAGACTCAATGTTGCTTAGCATTGGTGATCATGTAGGAACCAATGTTTCAACATTATGTTATTGTAAGCTTGTTCTTGGTTGTGCTGAGAACCTATCAGCACCCCTAAAATATACAAATATTTGTGTATAATGTTGAGAATGAAATAGTCAAATGCCTGTCTGTCTGTCTGTCTTCTAGAATGTAAATACATTTACTTCCATCCTATTATTACTTATAATAGGATGAAAGTAAAGGATGGATATTAATACTGATATCTCTGTTGTTACATATATACACCCACTAATATGTTGACATTAATAGAGAATGGAATCAAGGTATTTTCATCCCACTGTATAAATATATAAGTAACTGTATTTAAAGATATACTTTTCTAACATATATATATATATATATATATATATATATATATATATATATTTGTGTGTGTGTGTGTGTGAGAGAGAGAGAGGGCATACATATACACAGTGCTTTATTACCAGACACATTTATCAAAATATAAATATACACACACTTTGAATAAGTATACTTAGAGTATACCTTCCTGCCATATATATGTATATATAAGCACAGTCAGACATTGGGTCAAGATAATTCACTATTGTGGTCATATTTGTAATGGGTGGACATCATCCATTGTTCTGTTAATCTCTTTTTCTTCCCATAGGGCAACTTTGCTCTTTTTCCCCAGCAAAGAAGCCTAAAAGATGATGTATTAGTTTTCAATACAAACAACGAAACTACAAAGTCAAAGGTGAGACTCAGCACAAATCGGAGATTATTTATTTTGTAAGTTTTTATGTTTCTGCCCTGTACTTACATTTGTATTCTGATGGCCACCAGTCAAGGTACAGATATTAAAAATAATCAATTGGTCCTCACTTGGATAGGGCTGTGAATCTTATTCGGCCTTAGAGTCTTCAAGTACTGTAAGATGCTTAACAAAAAGTCATATCATAAGATGTTCAACAAAAAGTCATATCATAAGATGTTCAACAAAAAGTTATATCATAAGATGTTCAACAAAAAGTTATATCATAAGATGTTCAACAAAAAGTTATATCATAAGATGTTCAACAAAAAGTTATATCATAAGATGTTCAACAAAAAGTTATATCATAAGATGTTCAACAAAAAGTTATATCATAAGATGTTCAACAAAAAGTTATATCATAAGATGTTCAACAAAAAGTTATATCATAAGATGTTCAACAAAAAGTTATATCATAAGATGTTCAACAAAAAGTTATATCATAAGATGTTCAACAAAAAGTTATATCATAAGATGTTCAACAAAAAGTTATATCATAAGATGTTCAACAAAATGTCATATCACAAAATTCTAAACAAAAAGACATAACATAAGATGCTAGACAAAATGTCCGATCATAAGATGCTAGACAAAATGTCCGATCATAAGATGCTAGACAAAATGTCCGATCATAAGATGCTAGACAAAATGTCCGATCATAAGATGCTAGACAAAATGTCCGATCATAAGATGCTAGACAAAATGTCCGATCATAAGATGCTAGACAAAATGTCCGATCATAAGATGCTAGACAAAATGTCATATAAGTTGCTAAACAAAAAGACATATCATAAGATGCTAAACAAAAAGACATATAAGACGCTAGATAAAAAAGACATATCATAACATGCTAGAGAAAATGTCATATCATAAGATGCTAAAATAAAAATGATGAGTGACATTAATTTTGTATGTTTTCTCTCATAAGAAAGAAATTTTGAAAAATATTCTTAGTAATATTAATTTCATCTGTCCTATCAATAAATGACAGTAATATTTTATCCTCCATTAGTGTCATGAGGGGTTCACCCACAAAATATTTTTTCTTAATATTTAGCAAGTGGCCAGCCAAATTTTTGTGATTACTCAAATAGTTTTCTGCATAGCCATGTCAGGTATCTACAATAAATTTTTGTTTAATCATAATATTTGTGTAAATTACCCGCACATGACAGCAAAATAAAGACTGTAACAATTGTGGTAGAAACACATGCAAATATTTGAGTAACCTTCTACAATAAATTTTTGTTTAATCATAATATTTGTGTAAATTACCAGCACATGACAGCAAAATAAAGACTGTAACAATTGTGGTAGAAACACATGCAAATATTTGAGTAACCTTCTACAATAAATTTTTGTTTAATCA
This sequence comes from Acanthosepion esculentum, assembly GCA_964036315.1. Lineage (NCBI taxonomy): Eukaryota > Metazoa > Mollusca > Cephalopoda > Sepiida > Sepiidae > Acanthosepion > Acanthosepion esculentum. Next base: position 40,121,481 of record OZ038483.1, on the reverse strand, counting down.
TAATATTTGTGTAAATTACCCGCACATGACAGCAAAATAAAGACTGTAACAATTGTGGTAGAAACACATGCAAATATTTGAGTAACCTTCTACAATAAATTTTTGTTTAATCATAATATCTGTGTAAATTACCAGCACATGACAGCAAAATAAAGACTGTAACAATTGTGGTAGAAACACATGCAAATATTTGAGTAACCTTCTACAATAAATTTTTGTTTAATCATAATATTTGTGTAAATTACCAGCACATGACAGCAAAATAAAGACTGTAACAATTGTGGTAGAAACACATGCAAATATTTGAGTAACCTTCTTGTTCATTGCTTGGAATGTGAAAAAATAGTTAAAGAGCGGTCAGATTGATCATGAATTGTTTTAAAGGATCATAGTTTCCAATAGTATAAATGATATAATAATATAATAGTTACCAAATATTTTCTTTTCAAAATCTAGTGCATTTGAAAATGTTGCAATGTGAGTTAGCTAAAATAATTACAACAATTAATCTTTTATTTATAATTTATTGATGTACTATTGATCACCTGACACAAGACCTAAGAGCCACTCAAGGTAGAGTGTTACTGAATAAGATTTTTGTAAGGGTGTAGGGAAGGGGGAGGAGGTGCATATTATGATGATATGTGGGATAAATATTGGTTGACACTAGACTTGAAAGAGTTAAGATTGTAATGGTCAGGGAAGCACCCTTCTGGGAGTCTGTTCCAAAGAGTGCTAATTCTGGGGAAGAAGAGGTCATCTATATATATATATGATCGACTCTCCCGTCGAATTCGACGTATGAGGGTTCAGGCAGATCAGTTCCTAGAAACTGAAAGCCCGACACGGACACATGAGATTTGATTATAGTGGTGAAGGCTTTGTGCAGGGCCATCCACACTTTTTGGAGGGACGAATACAGGGACCTGGTGCAGCAAATGCCACAAGGTCTCCAAACGACCCTCAGCAGGTTTTGAATTCAGAGTTGTCCTTCTCCTAGACCAGTTGCCATCCAAGGCTATAGAACCCAGTCTGTCCTGCTATTTACCCATAGTTGGAGGGAGAAGAAGAGGATTCAGACCTTTCCCAAGGGTATTAGCACGTAAGTGAATGTAATGGATTCGACTGGAATTCGAACTCGGCTCTCTGATTCCTCAATCCAAGCCGTTATCCATTACTCCACCGTGCCTCCTGCCTCTCTCTATATGTATATATACATATATATATATATATACACATATATATATATGATGAAAATGTGGAAAAGACAAAGCAAAATCCGAATATGTGAGTTTACTGTTTTTTATTTTGTTTTTGTTATTCTGTTGACGTATGACGTTTCGGTCAAATAGACCTTCCTCAGGACATGGTTAATGGAGACATATTTATATTATATTTAAGTTAAATGAAGAGACGATATATACAGGACTAGTCAGAAACAGAAAAACTGAAATTCTAAAGTCAGAGTATTCTTTCTTGGAGTCGGATACACTGGCGCTGTGAAAACCTGCTCTCAGGGAAGAGATTTTATCCTAAGTGGAAAGTGGGGAACCTATTTAAAACTATAGCTTATCGGTACTTTGTTTGTACACATAGCCAAATCTGATCACAATTTTGATTTCGACTCTGTGAAGATTTTAAAATATATCCACAATAAAAACCTTAGGCAGATTTATGAGGCTGGCATGATAGCCACCTCACACACAATAAACACCAGACAGGGTTTCTTTAATATATCAACTTTTCTAGCAAGATTAATGCTTGACAAACGTACCGATAAGCTATAGTTTTAAATAGGTTCCCCCCCTTTCCACTTAGGATAAAATCTCTTCCCTGGGAGCAGGTTTACGCAGCGCCGCCCACACGGCGCCAGCATATCCAACTCCAAGAAAGAATACTCTGACTTCAGAATTTCAGTTTTTCTGTTTCTGACTAGTCCTGTATATATCGTCTCTTCATTTAACTTAAATCTAATATAAATATGTCTCCATTAACCATGTCCTGAGGAAGGTGTATTTGACCGAAAGGTCTGACATCGACAGAATAACAAAAACAAAATAAAAAACAGTAAACTCACATATTCGGATTTTGCTTTGTCTTTTCCACATTTTCATCATACCGTCGGATCTACATCCACATATTTGCTTACACACATATATATATATATATATATATATATATATATATATATTAAGTATTTTTTTTTTCTTATGTATATATTAAAATAAGAATACTTGGTGACTCTAAGCACTGAATATTTAAAAGAGACAAAACACTTTTACAAAGTTTTATGTCTGAATTTTAGGATTAGGATTACCCTGCATACATTTGGACAATTGTCCTCAGCTTTGTTGTTGTCATACAGGAAAATAGCCTAGTGAATTAAAGTGTTGCTTCATAATTTTGGAGACATAGAAATTGTGAGTTTAATCCCTGAACTGGGTAATATGTACTTGTGGTGGTCAACAGCTGAGCAGAACTAAAAATAAGAACTAGATGAGATATCCCTAGATAGTGGAACGAGAACAGTCTGCTCCTGTAGATTGAATAAATCATTCAGTCCAGAATTGCGTGTAGATTAGCCAAATTTATATACACCTGATGGAGGCTATGGGACACAATGGCCGAAACATTGTGATATCAACAACAAAGATGAGGACAATAGTCTGAATGTAAATATTGTAAATGAAAATTATTTCCCGTTTTTGTTATGATTATTATTTTTGTGCTGAATATAATAAAAGAAAATTTAATATATATGCACCCAAAAAACTTAAATTTGGTTGTGCACTCTTGTAAGATAAATGTGAATTTGTAAACTGTTATATTCCATGCTGATAGGAATATATACTTGGAAAACAAGGTGGATAAAATAAGTAAAGATTTATTGTAAAAAAAAAACAGTACAATAAGAATAAAGGTAACAGTTATGCACAAGGTCGTCGCAAGCCAATCCAGTAGTGAGTGCTACTATTGGAAGGTTGGTAGTTCTTGCATAAGTCTGAGATCGCAGCTAGTCTCTGTAGTCTGTTGACTTACAGATACTTATAGGTAGTTACTACCTATAGTGTAGTCACTCATGGGGGTGACAGGTTATTCCATTACATCATAAACAATAACTACTACTACTAACATTACAAAGCTCTTCTCCAAATTGAATACTGTCAGTCATTGGGGTGTTTATTCACAGAGTAAATAAATAAAACTTCCCCTTTCTTTCAATTGTGCACCAATGGCTTAGGGGGAAAATCTCCGACTGATGTCAAATCAGTCAGGTTTCGATCCTGGCTTGAAGCAATCAGATGTCTAGCCACACTGATGAGCTGTGAAACAGTCTGTCTGTGGATGACAATATATATTTCTATTGTCGAATTTATAATAGGACTTTCTCCTAACATTAATGATAAAACTACAGCTGAGAGTAGAAATATGAAGAATTATTCTGAATATTAACTCATAATTTCCTGTGTAGCATCTTTTGTATTGTTACTCAATTTCTGTATTTCTAAAGAAGTAAGTAAAATAATTGTCTCGTTCCATTAAACAAATTTTAATAAAAATATGTAAGACAATTGAACTGCCTTTATGACCATCAATATGCTTAAATTTCTATGGTTCAGCATCAGTCCTCCTATATGACAGTGAATGCTGTCTTATTCAGTCTGTGAATAACTTCATGTTAGATCAGCAGTTCTGAAATTATTATGATATCAAAAACATAGTAAGCCTTCAGTTCGCATAATGAGGAAAGAGGGCTTGGAGAAATTTGATACTTACAGGACATATTGAAGGCAAGAGGGACAGAAGAAGGCAGTAAGAATCCTACCTAATAGAGCTTGTCTAAATAATGGTTGGCAGAATGGGGATTAGGAGAGATATCAACAAGACAAACCCTACTAAGAGCTTAAAAAAAAAGAAGTTGTAGAGAGCCATGATCGTTCTTGTTCTGAGGGAACTTGGCACATAAAAGAAAAAGAATTAATGGGGTATATACAATCAGGTGAGGGGACCTCATATGCTATAAAATACAGTAAATGTGAAGTAAGTAACCTCAATCTTATTGCTTGTTGGCTTAGAATTCTTTCAGACTTTTATGCCATTGCATAGATTCCAAACTTTAAATATCAAAATCTTTACAATTGTCTATTTCTCAATGTGATCCATATGATACATAAGAAATGGAATAAGTAAAAGTATATTTATGGAATTTTATGCTTCAGATGATGGAGGCACAAAATGTAAAATCATTTTTGAATCAATCTCAAATGTTCAAACTTCAGAAGAAATGTCTTTTGTTTCTTTGTCTGTATTTTCTTTCAATTTGGTCAAACTGGGCATTTTCCATTATTTTTTTCCCTGTAAAAACCACAGGAAAGAAAGAAATATAACATGATCTAGACTGAGGCTTTAATTAAAAAAATCGGTCTTTCTATCATTTACAATTTTTTTCATTAAAAAATGAAAGTAGATCTCATAACAGAATATTTCATCACTGATATGCCAAGCATTTTGACAGAGAAGACAGTTAGTCTTGGACAACTCACTTCCATCATAAATACTTTAACCCCACACCACAAAAATGCAAACACTATTAATAAAAGTTTGCCATGCCTTCAGTCAACCATGACAAGATCTAATCATCTATATATAGAAAACAGAGGATGTCTGTATGTCTGTCTGTGTGATACCTTTTCACTTAAGATTTATCCAACCTATTTTGACCAAACTTGGCACATACATTATACAGATAGGTTCTTAGCATATAAAATTGGTAATTTTAAAAAAATCAATAATCGATAAAACTGATTTCATTCAAACTCAGTATGTAGGTTGCTTACAACATGATGAGCACAATTATATCTTGGTTTTTATTTCAATGCCACTGCATTTAGTGAAAAACTGCAAAAAATAAAAAATCAATTTCAACACAAATTTTAAAGTAAAAACTCCCTCAATTTTAAAGCGATCTAATACAAACTTCACTCAACTGTAGCCAACAAGTTAATTGTTTAACAGTCTTTTAACTTGATAACTGAGTCCACTCATATAGTAAAACCTGCATACATAGTGAAAAATGGCAATTTTTACTGGTTTCTTTCTTATTTTTTGTTGATCTTTCAACAAATTTTCATCAAACTTAATTGCTTTATAAATGTATCCTCTTTTACATACCTGGTGGCACATTGACAAATTGAATTTTAAAACTCCAAAATAATTGTGGTCTGAAGTGGGTTTTCATGTTGCCTGTTTTACCCCTTCATACCCTTGGCTGACTTTGATTGAATACAGACTACTTCTGTTATATCAGTAACTGCAATAATTCAAAATGTTTTTTAATGAAAGTACTTTAAAGTAATTGAAGAACATAGACTCTGTTACATCTAAACATGATGCTGTTTTTGCTCCATTCTAATTGAACACTTTTTCTGATCAACCAGCTGGGTATGGCTGCTAGTAGGAAAATAAAAATACCATAAAGATATGAGTTTGGTAGGGATTTTGTTTTTAAATTCATAGAAAATAATAGATTTATTGTTTTTAATATTTCAACCAAAATAAATCTAATATCTTCTTCGTTGAGACTATCAGAATCTTTTGATTATTGTGCCTCCCAGCCTTCTTCAGGTATCTCACAATTCAGGCAATCCTCTGGTATTTTTAAAATGAACCCTTTATATTTATTTATTTTGAGAAGCTTTGTGGGAAAATATACCTTGTATATGGCAGGGATTTTGGTCATTTTATCAAATAGATCCTGTTAGTGATGTCTTGTTGGCAGTGATGAAAATATTTTGCTAAGTTATCTATTAAAGTGTAAAGTTTCTTTGTGTGTGTGTATATATATATATATATATATATATGAATTAAATCTGACAATGATAGAATAACAAATATAAAACAAATTTTACAAGTTTCTCTTTTATTTAAGCTGAATCAGAAATGTTTGGAAATGAGATGTAAGATGTTGTGGTACCTTTGAGTTCTGTGTTGTTTGTTTTCATTGGTCAGGTAGATTTCATATGTTTATATCTTGTAGAGTTAAGTCTGTGCATGGATATTATCTATCTATCTATCTATCTATCTATTTCTCTCTCTCTCTCTCTCTATATATATATATATATATATGTAATAATAATAGCTGGCCACTTGTATTCTAGGATACTGTCTACTAGGGCGGCTAGCAAATCCCTATTGCAGATGACTGCTCAGGCACATTTGTGTTTGTTCAACACCCCCAGAGCCCACCTGTGGTTTATACTGCAGCTATGCTGAGCAGACCTCAGTTACAGTTTCTGGGAGAGAAGCATGTTATCTAGCGTGTTCAACAATCTGAACAAGGCCAGCACACTCAAACCCTTGGTCAAGATGACTTGTGACTTCTTGCTAGTACAGCTATCGATGGCCCTTAAGGGCACTGTGTACCAAATTTCAATAACAAGGCTTGGGTCAACCAGTGGTATGGTTTGCAGGCACTTTCCAAAGGTGCTGCACACCAGTATCACTGCCTCCAGACTGATTACATGAGGAAGTCTCCTTGCTGACAAATTGACCATGCTGAGATTCGAATCCAGGTCTCATGATCAGAAAGCAAACATTCTCATCACATGGCCATATATATATATATATATATATATATATATATATATGTGTGTGTGTGTGTGTCTAGTAATGGTGAAATTAGCCATTTCCATACAGGAAACATTTGGCATTCATTGACCAAACAGTATTTAGGTAAGAAAAAAGGAATTTTCGTGAAAAAAAATAGTTTTCTCCAGTGCTGTTATTGCTCTTTCAAGTATATGAAAGTATATCATTATTTTCCCTTTTGTGCAACCCATTTTTGTTGCTGTTCGAAGTCTTTAAATTGTGCATTTTTTGATATTTAGGAAAGCTCTTTGGGATTCTGTAGCACTAGCCTATAGAATTCTGATGGTAGAACTTCTTCTTTAAGGCCTAGAGGATTCATTCACTTGAAGCCATTTTTAATCATTAATCTGAGAAAATGTTTGTTGAATGCAATGGTTGCTATGCATTACATCCATATGAGAGTCTCAGTCTAATGAGGCCATTTAAGAAAATTACTAAAATTTTTTGTTTAATGTTTTAGTTTTGTAGTATCTTGTAGCGTTGGACAAAAGTACACACAGAACAACTTATCCTGTGTTCAATTTCCTTATCTCCTATACAAAATTTCTTATGACTGATCCATACCCTGATATATCTGAAGTGCTTAGAATTCGCTAGGTAGGTTATGTACTGTTTCCCTCTGCCCGTCTTACCTTCCATATGTCCTGTGAGTGTTAACTTCTCAAAAGCCCCTTCTTCATTACATGGCCCAGAAATTTCAGCTGTTTCTTTCTGATTATGTGTCTTTTACATTGCCATTTTACTTAAAGGATCTTTGTTGTTCACATGTTCCATCTATGATGTTTTGAGCATACTTCTGTAGAATGGCATTTCTGCTGTCTTAAATATCCTCTGAGGAAATTGTCCAGGATTCACTGCTATATTCTTTGAAATATTCCTATCTCTTAATACTTTTCTTAGCCACTGGAAGACATCTTTTGCTAGTCCAGTATGTCTGAAGATCTTCATGACCCCTTTTCCATATTCTATTATGAAACTTTCCATACTTTTATACTCACTTGTTTCTGATGCCACCACTTTGTAGCATACACACTGGGCTGTCCTTACTGCTGACAACCATACACGGTACCATCCCCGAAATTGGGGGAACTTGATCAGATTGATTCACAGTGAGCTTGCAAACAAACATTTGGCATTCTGAGGATATTTCCCAAGTGATATGTGCTATCTGTACTCTGAATGGAGACAATCTCAATATTTCAGAACTGGTCTTTATCTTAATTCCAAGTACTTGTCCAGTCAGGATTGTTTAAAATTAAATAAAATGCATATATATTTAATTATTTAGTGTTTAATGACCAGTTCTGGATAGTTGCTTTTTCTGCTTCTTTTGTGAGAAAAATCATTGCATTCTTGTTGTAATAAATATTATAAGTGACAGGTATGATTTAAAAAAAAATTACAAATATCAAGTGGTTGGGGGGGGGCCTACAATACAAAATTCTGTAAAATTAGCATAATTTTTTTATGTATTTTGTCTGCATTTTTTTTTCTGAATGGGACTTCCAAGACAAAATGCAGACAAAATGCAGCAAAATATTTCAAATAATAAAAACAAAAAATGCCCAAGGCAATTCTTTTTAGTGTAATTTTGCAAATATTAAAATAATCTAAATTTGAAAAATTGTTCTCAGGAAGGTATTGAAAATGTTATCAGCTCCTTTCATATGTTAAACTGATCATTTCCCCATTTTTGGAACAATATGTCAAACAGTATACATCAATTGAGATCTTCATAGTTTTATCATTTTTTTCCCTTTTTGTTACACGCACTTGCTGTCTAGACCAGCCTTAAAACTTCAAAGTTATGAAAGTCTATCAGTCCATAGGGGAAAATTTTATAACTTTGCAGCATAAAGATTAGATGAAAAGAAAATACTCTGAATAGGCAAAAAAGTCATTATATGCATTTTAAAAAATCTAATTTACCCCAAGCAAAGGCAGTGAAGCCACTAAGACACAAGGGGTTACTGGGTATGAAATAATTAGAAAACAGAAAACATTATTAAGGAGTGAGAACAATAGAAGAGTAATCAGGAAGACAGTAGATAATGGTTGACATTCCATTTAAATTTTTGAAGATCAAAGTTAGCTAGAAAGCATGGCGCCAGAAGAGAGATTCACAGACAAAAAGTGTGAGAAAAGAAACTGCTATCATAGGAATTACAGTTACATCTAACCAAATCAACTGTAACTTAATGAGAACATGTTGCCAATCTAGTACTGGGCTTAAATTCATAAAGTCTAGGTACCATAGTGAAGAGGTCATCCAAATAATTGCCATGACAGTTAAGGCACAGGGAAGCAACTTTATAGCAGTGGGAAAATGGCTGAAACTGAAAAGCCAGGTCAGGACCAATAATATTGCAGATTCCTCTTTGGACCTTATCATGTAAAGCATGTAAAGAAATCCTTAGTTACAAAAAAGAAAAGAAAAGTCCTTCCTGAAACATTGCTTTACAACCCAAAATCTGAAATCCAAAATATGCTCACACACACACAGACTCATATATATATATATATATATATATATATATATATATATATATATATATATATATATATATATATGAGATTGATAGGAATTGGCATCAAATATGGATTGGAATCCAACTGAATGCTAGGATAAGGAGCAAATAGGAAGCATTAATAAATTTAACATGTTTTGCTTTTATTTAAGCTTCATATGAAGCTTTTATAAAAGCAAAAAATGTTAAACTTATTAACGTTTCCTTGTAATTTGCACTAAGTTCTTTAATTATCTACATTTCTGAGTTTAAGTATATATATATATATATATATATATACACTTAAACTCACACACACACACACACACATATATATATTGTCCTCTTAATTACTTAGCCCAACTCACTCATTCTTATTCTATGTACATGTCCCTTTAGGATATTGGCAATCATGGCTCTCCACAGTTTCCTGGCCTTTGTAGCACTTAGTAAATTTTGTCTTTTTGCTATCTTTCCTAAACCTTATTGTGCCATCCATTAGCTTGTTAGGTATGTTTTGCACTGTTTTCCTCTGTCTTGTGTCAGATTTTCCAAGCCCTCTTTCCCCATTATGTGCCCCAACTGACTCTTTAGTTCATAATTTAGAAAAGTACAAAAATTCATACCCAGTAAAATATAGTCATTTTTTTTTCTTCTTTCTCTCACATGCCAATAATAAAGTTTCTAAATTATAAACTTTTGAAAAAATTCATTTCAGACTATCCAATACTATATGATTTCCTTC